>OY744483.1:137624982-137942482 GCA_963556165.1 Tipula helvola | reverse complement strand
TGCTGACGTCGAACAGTTCGACATAAGATTACGAGATAAAACGTTTAGCGATCAAATGGTATGCACTAAAACACATTCATTTTTATTATGTATAAAGTGTTGAACTAATGAAATTGAATCTTTTAGTTACTTTTTCTTAAAGCTGAAGTGGAGGGGAAAAAGGTAAACAAAAACATTCGAAATATAATAGAAAAGCTGTTGGACGGTGAAACCCTCAATAAATTTATATGGACCGGAGCCGTTTATATTAAGAAAGGTACGCTTCAGCCTCATTTCCCAATATTGGATATTTTATTATGATTCCGATATTTGAATATACACTTATATTCATTTATAATTTATTTTGATGTTTTGCTTGAAGACCAAAACTGGAATAGAGTATCCAATATGACAACGTTATTTGCTTTCTTAAATCCACCTCAATCATCTATTTTACTTATATTAACAAAAATTATTTTTCCATTTTTAGAAAAACTGAAAAATGCCTTTTTAGATTTAAGTCATATTTTAATCTTAATAGAAACAACAATAAACTATCGGTTTGTAGAACTTGGCTTTCCCGAAGTGAGCAAAGTCGAATTTAGGAAGAATTTCGTAGACGTACTAAATAGGGCCTCGGAGCGTTATCGCTATGCTCAAGGTAAACCAAGTAGTGCTGCATAATATACATTTATTGTTAAGTTTTACATTTATTGTGATATTGAAGTCAATTAAAAATAATCTATTTTAATTTTATTTTCGTTACAACTGAATTTGTTATATTTTATTTTTAAGTAATATAAGCTTTATTTTGTGAATTATTAAACAAGAATTATTATTTAAGAAAATGTACTTAATTTTATATTATTATGAAAAATGACAGTAAAATTTTGATAAAAAAGAGATTTACTTTTTATATTCGATATTAATAGTTTTATTATAAATAATAATAGGCTTACAAATGTGCCTCGGAACCGTTCTCGACAAGTCAACCAATAATGTCTACCTTTAGGAGTACATAAATGACAGCCCAAAAACAGACATTTTTCAAGCCGTTTTGACTGTCAGATTCTACTTACTAATGTAAGTCGTATTTTTCACTAGCTAATTTGGCTACATTTTGACAGACATTTACCAAATCCACTTGGCTGGGAATATTGACTTACAATTGATGGTCATATTTTTAATAGCCCATCAGACTGTATTTTGTCCGTCAGTTTTGAAAGTCAAATGTAAGTCGAATTGGTTAAGGCGAAACTGCCTTTCACTTTCGTCCATTTTCCGGCAAGGATTAGACAAACAATTGACTGAACAATTGACCGACATTTGTCTTATTTCGACTCTAATGGTCCTACAGTCAATACTCGGTCATTTTATGGTCAAAAATCAAAGAAATGCTTTACGGGGAAGCCGTAAGTACATCAGCGCAATTCACCATGAAACAATGAGAAATACCATCGGTCCGGCCCCCATTTTACAATCTAGCTGATTTAAAGCAGTTAAAGCCTCCTGATATGTTAAAGTTAAGTTCGAATTAATACTATCACAACGAACCGAAAAGCAACTTGTATTATTCTTAGTATATACTCCTTCAAAAAAGTCAGCAAATTCTACAGATTTCCCAATAAACGGGCAATTAAAGAGTGAATTTATATAGATAAGGAAAAGAATTGGGCCGATACCGGATCCCTTAGGTACACCAAATTCTAACTCAGCTGTTTCACTAATCGCGCCATTAACAGAAATAAATTGTCTCCTGTCACTTAAAAACGATCGAAACCAATCGTTACATTTTCCACGAATACCAATCCTCGACATCTTTGATAACAACAAATTGATGTCTACCATATCGAACGCTCTAGTAATATCAATAAAGACCCCTGCGACACATTTGTCATCATTTATATTTAAGTGAACACTGTTTAAAAACTCCAGTAATGCTTGTTCCGTACTCTTCCCTCCTCTAAACCCAAACTGCTGATCGGAAAAAAAGTTACACCTATTTAAAAAGCTAATTAATCTATTTTTAACACACTTCTCGAATATTTTAGATAAAGTGGGTAGAAGACTTATTGGTCTGTAATTTTCCAACAGCTTGATGTTCCCCTTTTTATGAATAGGCACAATTTTTGCCAGTTTCAATGCTTCTAGGAATTTGGCATCTTCTAGGCTTTTATTCATAAGATAGCACATAGGAGTAACAATATTCTGAACAATATTTTTGACAGTAATTATGCTAATACCATCGTGGCCTACAGATGCCTTGTTTTTTAAACCATTCACTGTTGCTTGAAATTCCCGAGGATGGACCGGAAACATGAACATATTAGTTTCGCCATAGTGATCTCCAAGGTATGTGCTATTACCTTTCAGCAGATTAAAATTACATTCAGAACGAAGAGTAGGTACGATGTTTACAAAATATTTACTGAATTCATTAGCAATATCGGCAGAATCTGAAATAAGTATATTGTTAGTATTCATGATTTGTTTTACTGAGTTATTATTATTCTGCCGCCCCAAAATACTATTAACTAAACACCATTCGATCTTAAATCATCTAATAGAGAATTTGGAAGTAAAGTAGGTCTTCTTGGCTTCCTCACACTCCTTCCGAATATATTTATATTTATCCAATTTCTTAATTAAATTGGCATTGCCTGGATGCTTTGAGAGTTTAGAACTAAGGCAATTTTTTAATCGAATTTGTTTTAAAAGATCTGGGGTCAACCATGGTTTTAGATTAATTTTTGATTTATTATCTGGAGTTGCGGCGACTGATCTCGTACATTTCTGCGAATAGTTGTTAAGCTTAGTAATGAACATATTATAAGCAGCAGAAATATCAGGTTCCCTATATACGCAATCCCAAGTTTCATTAAATAGAAGTTCATTTAGTGATTTATAATCAACTTTACTAGACACTCTTTTTATATTATTAATCTTAGAGACAGTGATTCCAGTATTTATAGATAAAGAAGTTAGGTGGTGATCACTGATATTATAGTTTGATATAGTGGCTTCGTAGGTAAGTAAGCAACTAGGTATCAGCCTAATAAGAACCTGATCAAGGCAAGATGACGACTCTCCTCTAAATCTAGTAGGCATATTAATTAGCGACTTAATTCCTAATGAAGCCAACAATATTAAATATTCAGTTGTAACGGAATTTTCCTTTATAATGTCTATATTGAAATCATCGAGTAGAATTAGATTAGATCTATTAGACCCTACTACATTCGACATCTCATCGAAAAATCGCTACCTTAGAGTCATACTGTTGTAACTAACATTTTTTCACAAAATGAGTTATATATTGATTTCCACTAACACAACAACGCTCTTTTCAATGCAACTAACAAAAATACTCTATCTCCTTTCGTTTTCAAAATCTATGGGCCAGATGATCTTATCTAACCATTAAAATTTTGAAAATTTACAGCCATATAGTAGTATGTGGCAGATACAACAAAATCGCACATCGTTCGATTTTTTTTTTTTGATAATTTTCAATATAATCGTATATAAATACCATATTATATTATTATTATAATTACTTGAGGGCCATGTGGGGGCTCAAGCCACCCCGCACTGCGACCTAAAAGATCTTTTGTGCATTAAGCCCTACTTAATTATCCGTCCAGTCAATATTCAAGCTCTTAATGAACCTGATAATACTGCCTAACGGTACGTGATACATACTATCTGGGCTCATTGCTCTCCCTCCTAGATGTAATAACATTTACTTCTGCTAGAAGAGCGGTAGCATTGGGACTCAAGGACATCGAGAGGGTAGACCCACTCCCGTATATTCCTATCCATGCCTCGTCTACCGTTTTGATTTTACTCTTGCGAGTTGCTGGGACATACTATCTGGGCTCATTGCTCTCCCTCTGGATGTTTACTGTTGGAAGTACTTCTACACGCGATAAATATTATCTGGGCTCATTGCTCTCCCTCCTAAATGTTTACTGTAGGAAGTACTTCTACACGCGTTAGATACTATCTGGGCTCATTGCTCTCCCTCCTAGATGTAATAACATTTACTTCTGCTAGAAAAGCGGTAGCATTGGGACTCAAGGACTTTGAGAGGGCAGACCCACTCCCGTGTATTCCTTCCCGTGCCTCGTCTACCGTTTTGATTTAACTCTTGCGAGATGCTGGGAATAAAAAAGTCGCCTGTAGGTCACCCAGGTTTACTACAGGAAGGCTAAATAAAACTGGAGGGTGCCTGGTATCCAGAGTCTGCATAAATAGACTGATTAACCTATCAGCCATTCATCCATCGGCATATGCTGTTCCACCTTAGATTAGGGATTTTTTGTCAAGGTTTTTTCCTTTAGCGTCGTACTTGTAACAACTTTCGAATAAAATCATGAATTTGATTTTTCGTCGAAAGCCACCACAGACTCTCAAGTGGTTATCCAGACAGCATAATTTTAACCGGCTAGGTTTCAGTGGATTGGGGGGTTATTTCTGGACCACAGGAGAGCTTGAAAATGCTGTTATTGATAATGATAAAAAAAAGCATCACTATAAGAAGCGTTCAGCATTACCGTTTCATCACCAATATAATTAAAAAAAAAAAAATTATTCACTCATGATAAAAAAAAACTCACTGAATTTTAAGAAAATTAACCAAAGCATTTATTTAGACAAAAAAATTAAAAATGAATGAAAATGATTAAATAAAATTTAATTTTAAAAGAAAAAAAATGAAACTAAATTAAGTTGTATTGATTAATATATTATGATTGATATTAACTTGATTAATATTAATATCATTAATCAAATTAACGAATTAACTTAAAATTTAATTAGAAAAATAATAAGAGAAACCCATTACCATAAGAAACTAATTAGCTAATTCTTAATTAAATATTAACTATTATAAAAGAAAAATTCTTAATATTATTGATACCGTTGCGGATCCGATTACAGTTGTTTATTTTCGAAGAATGCTGCGAAGAAACGCTGATTGTATTTTATTTTTTTTATTTTAAGTTTTAATTTATCAAATTATTTATTATTGTTATTAAATCGTATAAAAAAACTTATTATTATTATATATTATATTTATAATTTTATTACTTTTATTTATTATACTATGTACACATATCAGTTGAGTAATATTTTCACTGTTACGATCTTTAGTCAAGTTTATTGGGTTTTGATTCACTATAATGGGGTTTGTTTCTGTGTTTTTAATTTTTACGTGAACACAATCTGTGCAAATACACTTGCACACCACGCGCTGTTTGCGATATTATATAAATATCATAGTAGTCTTGTACTACAACTTACACAGCGCGCACATTATATAAATATCGAGTAGTCTTCCATTACAACTCGCGCAGTGCGCACATCAAATAAAAGAAAAAGAAAAGAAAGAAAAACGTGCAAGCAAATAAGTTGTTTTAATTTACTTGGAAAAATCCACAAACACAACATTTTGGTGCCGAAACCCGGGAATAGGGATTGTTCCCGTCTACAAAAATTGAAGTTGGAATAAATTAGATTTAGATTTCGGTGTTCACCCGAAATCATCAGGTATATTTGTATTTTCTATTCATTAGTTAGTGACGCTAGTGAAATTTTTAGAAATGGCGGTGTACGTGCAAATGTGTATGTTAAAATTGGAATTATTAGTTTTACGTGTAATGTTGTAAATTTGTGGTGAAGTGATTCATTGTCACTAGTTAATTATTGCACAATATATTGCTCACATTGTGAAATTCATGAAATTATTTGGACAAATTCCACGAGGCATACACTGCTGGAATGTTCTATCGCATTGTTAGTGCATTGAACATTTCATATGACACCGCCCATCTCTTTAACCGTTGTACATGGTGATGGCGTCGATTACTAGATACATTACCTGCAATTGCGTCATAATTGTTTCGTTATATTTGCTACTACGCGGTGATGGCGTCGATTACTAGATACATTGCCTGCAAATATTGTTACAATTAGTTTTGTATAATTATTATACATGGTGATGGCGTCGATTACTAGATACATTACCTGCAATTGCGTTATAATTGCTTTTGGATATTTGCTACTACGCGGCGATGGCGTCGATTACTAGATACATTGCCTGCAAATCGTCACTTGAATAATCAATTCTTGTAAGTGTTGTATACAAGATTTCTGGTTTATTGTTGATTAAGAATCACCATTCCTTAATCTATGTCCAAAAAATTTTCCGTGGGGTTATCAAGCAATTCTGGGGGTTAAATTTGATACTAAAATTTCCTTGTATACCGAAAGTGGTAATTACCTCAATCATGAAATATTGTACAAGCATTATAAGGTATTTCATAATTATGTTATGATTGTTTTGTAAAAATTAAATAATTGTATGCCGCTCATTGCGATCATTTTTGAAAATTTTTCTGAAACGGTAGAACTTTGAAAAATTGTATGTACTTTATAAATCAAAATTTTATTGTTTTTGTACAAAATGGAAAAATAATAAAAACTTGTACTACAGGGTTACAATTATTTGTTTTGTATCGAAACGTTGTATAACTCAGAAATGAAATATTGTACACCATACAAATGAAACATTGTATACGACATTGTTCTACCCAATAATTGAATTGAAATATTGTACAGGTACATGGTCCTGTTTGAACTCCCTTTTCGATATGACAGCATGCACATTCTGAGTCAATATTTTACAGACATTTCGTCATTATAGTGTAGAAGTCGATAGCAAAATTTCATTTAATAAGCTTTACCCGTTTTTAAGTTAATGCGTTTTTTGTGAAAATTGTAAGGGAGAAAAACTTTAAACACAAATATCTCAAAACTATAGTTTTGCATATACAATAATTCATTATTCAAGTGACGAAATATTGTTACAATTAGTTTTGTATATTTATTATACATGGTGATGGCGTCGATTACTAGATACATTACCTGCAATTGCGTTATACATAATTGCTTTTGGATATTTGCTACCACGCGGCGATGACATCGATTACTAGATACATTGCCTGCAAATATTGTTACAATTAGTTTTGTATATTTATTATACATGGTGATGGCGTCGATTACTAGATACATTACCTGCAATTGCGTTATAATTGCTTTTGGATATTTGCTACTACGCGGTGATGGCGTCGATTACTAGATACATTGCCTGCAAATATTGTATAATTAGTTTATATATTTGTGAACCATGCGGTGATGGCGTCGATCTCTAGATACATCTCCTGCAATACCCTATAGTTATTGTTGTATATTTGCTAACCACGCGGTGATGGCGTCGATTACTAGATACATTACCCGCAAATATTCTACAATTATTATTTTGCATGTTTCCTATACACGGTGGTGGCGTCGATCACCAGATACACCACCGCAACTATTTGAAGTTTTTTTTACATCTGCGGTCACGGCCAGTAGTACTATTTTGGAATCTGATCGGCTCTGATTTATTACAGGGTAGAAATGATGGTTAGCGCTAAAATCAAGGCGCTGGTTGAAGAACGAACCATAGCCATTAAACTCATTAAGCGACTCAATACCAAATGTCAATCACCAGAAGGTCAATCATGGAACGAGGCGATCATCGACATGCAAAAATCAGCCCTCGAACGTCACTGGGCTCTGTTTCAAAACAAGCAGTTGGAAATAGCTGAGTCACCTAACCTCACTGAACGCAGGCGTGCTCGTAATGAGGAGGTGGCTATAAGAATGGCGAACTTGTATCACAATACTAAGGAAAGGTTGTCCGCGTTCATGAATATTGCCAAGCCTAATCATAATCGAACAGTACCAAAGGTGAAGGAAATTATGCTGCCAAAATTCAATGGTAGCTATACGGGTTGGACATCGTGGCGCGCCCAATTCGTTAGTAAAGTGTTGAACACTGAACTACCAGCTGATTCGAAAATCGATCTGCTCATGTCGGCACTGATCGGCGAAGCCAAGACTTGCGCTGGAGAATCCGAGCATCGGGATAAGGACGAGTTGGATCGTATGTGGGGGAAATTAGAGGGTACCTACGACAACCCTTATCAAATTGTAACGGCTCATATCAATGCGATTCTAGATATTCCACCCATGGAATTTTGCCAACCAGATCGTATACGTTCAATCATCGATACCATTGAGCAGGAGTTGCGGGCGTTGAATCGGTTTGATTGTAATACCGAGGCTTGGAGTCCATTTATGGCAGTGTTTATCTTGCGTAAACTGGACAAATCGACCAGAGCTGTATGGGAAATGGACCGTGATCCCGTCACCACACCATCGCTTCGGGATCTGCTACCATTCCTCGAACGCCGTATTCTAGCAGTACGGAATTTAAAGGCCAATCAAGCGCCACAAGCTAGTCAAAATAACCAAAATAATATCTATCCACCGTATGAGAATCGCAATAAGCGCCATGCTTCTGATTTTCATGATAATCACTCCAAACGCTCGAAAACGGATAGGGGTAGATTAAACCACCAACAATCATCAAGCTCATTCGCAGGTAATAAGAAAGTGGATACTTGTGTATACTGCAACGGAGATCATCGTACGTGGAATTGTGAGAAACTAGCTAAATTGGAATACACGGACCGACTGAATAAAATTAAGGATATGAATGTATGCAATTCTTGCCTATCGAACCAGCATTCACAAAACGAATGTACGTGGAAAGGGTGCAAGGGCTGTGACTATGCTAAACACAATCGCATGAATTGTCCTAAATATCCTGTGATGCGAGTAAGTTATATCCAAAATAACCGTTACAACTATGCGAATAAACGACGAGGTAGCAGAAATCAACGGTCATCGTATCATATCAGCGTTGAGAATCCAATTCCATCTGCAAGTATGCAGGCAAACCAAATAGAAATGGATGAGCAATCCAAGCACGACGATGGCCTACCCATAATTGGCACGGCGTTGTGTAGATTACAACAACCGAACACGATAACTGGAAATGTTCGCGTACTTTGTGACTCGGGATCACAGGTTAATTTGATAGCACTAGAATGTGTTCAAAAGTGGAACCTCGTTCGAAAACCATGTAAAATTATGATCTCAGGCATTGGTAACTCACGGCCGATCAGATCATTGGGCATGGTGGACTGCATGTTGCATCATCGCTATGACGTTGCGCCTACAATGCCGATACGTTTCGTCATTGTCAATAAGATAACAGGTGTAAATCCACAGGAAGGGTTTAAGTGTCCACTTACTAGGCAGTTTTGTGATGATAAACTCGCTGATTCAACGTTTTCTGTACCTGGTCATATTGATGCCCTAGTTGGTGTATGTACTTGGACATCGATCTTAGGTGACGGTATAGTCCGTTACTCTGCGGAAGGTGATCGTTTTGTCGCGCAGGAATCAATACTGGGCTGGGTCGTATCTGGCTATGCAAAGCAATCGCAGCCGTTAACAGCTTTATCATACCATGTGGTCAAATCAGATTGTGATTTGGATAAACAGTTGGAGCGATTTTGGGCGGTGGATAATTCTGAATCCCATAACCCTCGTACTGCTGAGGAACAACGAGCGGAAGATATTTTTAGATCCACACATACTAGAGGGGTTGATGGTCGTTATGTGGTTACGATCCCACTCAAGGAAAACCCAATGCCACTTGGCCGTTCTCGTCAGACAGCCTTCAATCGTTTTATCGGATTAGAAAATCGTCTCAAGAAAAATACAGAAATGGCTGCTGCATATAAAGAATTCATGCTGGATTACGTTAATTCAGGTCAATTGATTCCAGCTCCACCAGCTCCAGAGAGTCCGGATAAGTCATACTACATACCATACCATATAATAGCAAAGAAAAAATTTCGCGTCGTGTTTGATGCATCCTGTATGACATCATCGGGAGCATCATTCAACGATCAACAACTGCCGGGCGAGAAATTGCAAGCTGATCTGTGTAAAACGTTGTTGCTGTTTCGAACGTACCATTTTGCCTTGACAGCGGATATCGTGAAGATGTTTCGCCAGATAAAGGTCCACCAGGATCAATGGGATTTCCAACGAATTTTCTTTCGTCCAGCAGCAAATGAACCAATTAGGGAATATTTCATCACTTGTGTCATTTGGGGATTTACGTCGGCTGGGTTTAACTCTGTACGAGCGCTACAACAATGCGCCAGGGACGAAGCACTACGGTTTCCGGCTGCTTCTGTGGCCACCCTAACCAATTTTTATATGGATGACTTCCTATCTGGTGCTGGAACATTGGAAGAATTAAAAACATTGCGTAGCCAAATGATTGAAATGTTAGCTTCTGCTGGTTTTGAATTAGCAAAATGGGCTACCAGTAACTCGGAATTGGCTAAAGAGCTTGTTCAAAATGAGTTTCGTGAAATCGAACTACAACCTAATACCGGGATATTAGGTATGATGTGGGATCCAAGCAAAGACGATTTTTATATCAAAATCAATGATTATCCAGCAGACAAACATAAAACCTTTACCAAACGACAATTCATCAGTCGAATTGCTCAGGTATACGACCCTACTGGACTTTTCGCACCAGTTATCATTGCTGGTAAGATGGCCATGCAAGAGATTTGGAAACTGAATATTGGATGGGACGACCTTGTCCCTAATCACATTATGACATTATGGTCATCGTATCATCAGAACGTGACTGAATTGGTAGCAATACCCGTTCCAAGATGGATAGCCTACTCAAAAGAAGTGCAAATGCAGCTGCATTTGTTTTCAGATGCCTCGAAATCAGCATATGGATCATGTGCCTACCTTCGGTCAGTTCATCATAATGGAGATGTGATTGTTCGTCTCATTACATCAAGAAATAAAGTCGCACCAATTAAACCACAAACAGTTCCCCGGTTAGAACTAATGGGGGCTGTCATGAGTGTCAATTTATGCAAGTTGGTTCAAAAGGCATGCAAGCTGTCGGATGTAACTGTTCATTACTGGACGGACTCAACCATCGTCATCCATTGGTTGAAGAAAAGGCATCAATGGTTAAAGCCGTTTGTCGCACATCGAACTGCTACTATATTGTCATCCTCAGATGTTAACGACTGGCATCATATTCCTGGAGAGCAGAATCCAGCAGATTTGTTATCGAGAGGTTGTACTGCTATGCAATTGACAAATTGCCAACTATGGTGGAATGGTCCGCAATGGCTCCAAGAAGAACCGAACAAATGGCCAAACAATATGCGGTTGAACTTATCTGAGGACGACATGCACACTGATGAAGCCGAATCAAAGGTAAGGTTATTAAATGCGCATATTAACATCTATTGCGAATTTCCAGTGACAGCCTTTATGGTTAATGATGAGCCACTGATTAATAGAGCGTCCACTCTGAATAAATTGATACGAACAACGGCCTTTGTTTTCCGGTTCATTCGAAGAATAAAGGGAAATGGCGTCAAACCTGTCAAACTAGCAACAGTTCAAGATGTTACTCCTGTGTCATCAGTTGAGCGCGATAACGCAGTTAATTATTGGTCTCGCGTAGTACAGATCGAATACTTTGGGTTAGAGTGGAAGGCCCTACAGAATAAAAAGGAGATTCCATCGAACTCAAAATTGCTTCAACTATGTCCGTTTATCGATAGTGAACATGTGGTGCATGTCGGTGGGCGATTAGCCAAATCAAATTTGCCATTGGAAATGAAGCATCAAATCATCATTCATCCAGAATCAAGGTTCTGTAAGTTGGTTATAGCCGACGCTCACTCACGTACATTCCATGGGGGAACACAGTTGACAATGGCCATCATTCGGCACAAATTTTGGGTAACAAATCTGCGTGCGGCAGTCAAGAAAGTCATAAACAAGTGTGTCATTTGCATACGGTTCAAGAAGGATACCGCCAAACAATTGATGGGTTCATTACCTCCAGCTAGGACTAATCAATCATTCCCATTTGTGGTATCTGGCGTCGATTTTGCTGGACCGGTTGAGGTTCGTAAAACGCTTGCGCCACAGATGAACCTGCGCCAACTAGCAGCGAAGACCTACAAACCTCCAGCGACCATAAAATGTTGGGTTGTGGTTTTCGTTTGCATGACGACTCGAGCCGTGCATTTGGATCTTGCTCATGGTCTAACGGTGGAGGCATTCTTGGAAGTTTTTGCAAGATTTATCAGTCGACGTGGGCAATGTAGTCAGTTATGGAGCGATAACGGCACGAATTTCGTTGGTTCAAATAAGGAATTGCAACGTGTTCGTCAAGAATGGCAAAATAAAATCCCCCATCGAGAGTTGGCTAATTTGGGGACAACTTGGCGGTTCAACTCACCTGCTGCTCCACACCAAGGTGGGCTTTGGGAGGCGTGCGTGAAATCCATGAAGTACCACCTGAGAAGAGTCGTCGGTCAGCGTATATTGTCAGCCAATCAGCTGTATACAGTGCTCACTCAAATCGAATGTTGCTTAAATTCACGTCCACTGTCACCATTAACTGATGATCACGAGGACCTCGAGGCTCTTACACCTGGTCACTTTTTGGCTGGTCGATCATTATTGCATCACCCACCATCAGAAGACTTGATAAATTGCAAGGACAACCGTCTGACACTGTGGGGCCAACAGCAAAAAATAACTCAATCATTCTGGCATCGCTGGAGGGATGATTTTCTTGTATCATTACAGAAACGAAGCAAATGGTATCGACCACAGGAAAACATTAAAGCCGGTGACATGGTAATCGTACTGGAGGAAAATCTTCCACCGACGTGTTGGGCCCTTGGTCGCATCGATGAGGTTCATCCTGGCCATGATGGTCTTGTACGCAAGGTGACCGTTAGAACAGCTGCTGGCACCAAAGAACGCCCTATTCAAAAACTTTGCGTTCTTCCCATCAATCACTCGTAGGTGCGAGTGCTTCGGGACTTCTCAACCCCCCGGTGATCTGGAAATGCGTTTTCCCCTAGCTCTTCTAGCTAGGTTTTTCCATTCCCCTTGCACAAATGTGGGATCATTCTTGGGCCCTCAGCCGTTGGGGGGGGGGGGAGAATGTGCAAATACACTTGCACACCACGCGCTGTTTGCGATATTATATAAATATCATAGTAGTCTTGTACTACAACTTACACAGCGCGCACATTATATAAATATCGAGTAGTCTTCCATTACAACTCGCGCAGTGCGCACATCAAATAAAAGAAAAAGAAAAGAAAGAAAAACGTGCAAGCAAATAAGTTGTTTTAATTTACTTGGAAAAATCCACAAACACAACACAATCCAATATTGGACAACCACCATTTTAATGTTATGTACGTTTTTTTTTCCCACTTTTGTAATCCATAAACTATATTATTTTATTATTATTATTTGGTTCATTCATACAATTTTTTTTCCACTCAGAATTTTTTTTCGTTTTAATTGTAATGATCCATGAGTCCATCTTTAGCTTAGTGTTTATTATCTTATATTTTTTTTTTTATATTTTTATTATCTATAGGTCATCGCTCGACCAAATCAAATTTTCAACTCCCCTTTCATCTCTCAATTTTGCCAAAATTTTTAATTTTTTTTATTTATTTACAATGGTAATCCTAATTATTATGTGGCAATTATACAATTTAAATTCGGGTAACTTAATTTAAATTACAGTTTGTGACATAATATTTTCAAATTTAACTTAATTTTTTTTTTTTTTTTTGTGATCGCCACATACTTTAGCCTGCCACCAAAGGCCACATTCAGCCTAATGGTTACAGTTACCGGTGGTTGCCACGAGGAGGCAGTACGTACACCTGCGCCTACTGGAAGTTTACGGAGCCCCTTCCAATAGACGCCAAACCACCGTATATACCACATACAATTAAATGGAATTTAATTTATGGACGTTACTGAAATAACCGTTTTAAAGATACAGTTTCATGTCATCGTGTTTTCATTGTGTTCCCGAAATTTGTAAGTGACGGTAGTATTCTATAAAGTGTTTTATTTTTAATTAAAATTGTTTTAAGTAGTTTAGTGGTTATATTTAAAATAAAATTGTTTCATCAGAAATTTAAATAAAATGGTAAGTGATTCAAATCTTTTACAACTATATGGCAAATTGATATTTTCTATTTTAAGAAAATACACTTTATTTAAGGATTTGGAAAATAGTGCAAGTGTCAATGTAATAAGTTATAACGATAACGACGATAACGTTTTAATCGATGGTGTTAATTGCTACTTAATAGAAATTCCTAATAATGAACCTGAAAATGTCAACGGTTATGAAATCACTGAATTACAAATTGAACAAACTGTTGAAATGAATATGGAGGATCACTCAAATGCCGATGCATTACAAGATTTACATCCTAATGTTGAAGAAACCGATCTCAGCGAACTACAAGACAGTGAAACTGCCATTGTAAAGCCATATACTCGTAAGAGGCTTCGAAATTTAGCAACTTGGAAGAAAAATGTACGTAAACTGAAATATCAAGCTGGCGAGGAGCACGTTAATTCAGCTGGAAAGTTGGTAGCCAAAAAGATATTGGGAAATAAAAATGACTGTGATGGTTGTAAACTGAAATGCAGTATAAAAATAACCGAACAAGATAGGAAACAAATTTTTAAATGTTACTACGAATTAGATCAGGACAGAAAATATGATTTCTTAATTAAATATACAAAGAAAACTCAAGTAGTTCGTAAAACCAAAAAATGTCAGAGTCGACGACAGTACAGTTACTCGTATTTTTTCGAAATTAAAAATCAACTAATTCAAGTATGTAAAGAATATTTTCTTGGTACTCTAGATATTAGCCAAACACCAGTTTACACGGCACACATTAAAAAAAATGTAGGTGGAGTTATAGAGCCATCAAAACAAGGGGTTCATAATAGGGACAGGATTTTGGATACAGATAAAACATTCATAATGGACCACATTTCATCATTCCCAACAGTGGAATCTCATTACTGCCGGTCGAGAACGAACAAGCAGTACTTGGATTCTAATTTGTGTATCGCTAAAATGTATGATTTGTATACAAATAAATGTCGCCAGGAGAATATTCGTCCACAAAAATCAAGCTATTACCGAAACATTTTTTGCACAAAATTCAACCTCGATTTTCACAAGCCTCGTTCGGACCGATGTGCCGTTTGTGAAATTTTCAAAGTAGCAACGAGAGACAATAAGATGACCCAAGAAATACAATCTACCGTAGAAAATCACAACATTACAAAGGAACAGATGTGTACAGCAAAAAAATCGGACAAAGAGTCTAACATACCAATACTATGTTTCGATTTACAGAATGTGCTAACCATTCCCAAAACGGAAGTGGGCCCTGCATATTACTTATCGAAATTAAATATGTACAATCTCACAGCGCATCTATCGTCTACGAAACAAGCCTACTGTGCCATTTGGACGGAATATACTGGAGGAAGGTCCGGGAACGATATCGCATCAGCAGTAGTTCAAATTCTTGAACGAGTTTTGGAAACATCGCCTTTTAAACAATTGATTACCTGGAGTGATTCTTGCGTGCCGCAAAACAAAAATTCGCACATAGCCTCAGCAATTCTATATTTTTTAAATGCTCATCCAGAAATCGAGGAAATCACTATGAAGTATTCCGTTCCAGGACATAGCGCAATTCAAGAAGTAGATAATATACATAGTCAAATAGAAAAAGTACTGAGAAAATCAGAGTACTATTCGCCAATGCCTTTGATTCGCCTACTAAAGCTGGTAAACAGAAAAAAGCCATTCTTTGTGATTCAAATGAAACCGAACGATTTTAAAGATTTTGCTGAATATTCGAAATCTTGTTATAATTTTAAAGATATACCATTCAGCAAACTTAAAATGATTCAATTCTCGCGAGAAAAATACACAATATTGTATAGTAACGATTATGACGTTTCACATTTCGTAAGTATCCCGGTCCAAAAAAATCGAAGAAAAATGTCGGCTGGAACCTTATCTTACGGGGCGCTATCGGAAACAAAAAGGGATGGTCGTCTTAACTCTAAAAAAGTTGAAGATTTACAACAAATGTTTCCTTTCATGAGTGATGAGGATAAGGCCTATTACCGAGTTATACTGCAGCTAGGTAAGACTATTCTAAAAACTGTGTTTATGTATCTTGTATTTAAAACATTTATTTTTGGCTTTTCAGATAATCCTCATGGTGAAAATTTCCTTAGTAATAATTTAGGCAGTGAACAACCTGACACAAACTGTACAGCTGATACTCTTCAGTCTCAAATATTCGCCTCGCCACGAAATATAGCCAGCCGAGCAAAGAAATCTAATAATTTTCAGACTCCAAAGCGAAGGAAAATATCAAAAATTGTTCCTAAAACCAATTAATTCTACAAAATTATTCGAATATACGGGTATTAAATAAATAAATATCCTGGACGACAATTTTTGAATCGTAACATGTGTTCCTATACAACATAGTTTTGTGATATAAATTTGAAATATGCTATGTTTTATTATTTTGTTATATTTTTTTATTAAACATGCAATAAATTGAAATTGAAAATTAATGAGTTTGTCGAACAGTAATTTTCCATATAGTAATATGTACGCACATACAACTTTCGAATCTTAATTTTTTTTTGTTTTTGAAGCCATATAATAGTGGCCATAAATTCAAACACATTTTTTTCAATATTTAGAAGTATTTATAAGTGTTCGGTTTTTGAATATTGAACTTTATTCCGATTTTCATTTAGTGTCATAAGTTTAACTTATTATCAGATATCTTATAATAGTAAAATCAATCTTCAAACATTCAAACACCATTTTCTTGGTTTGACCTCTTCTGAAATGTGTTCACGTCACCAAAATTAAACCTATAAAAACAAAAAACACAGAAACTATACGAACCTAAGTTCAATTCCACAAGGTGGATTATTTGAATTATTCTGGTGTATTCCAGATTGATATATAAAGTTTGATCATAGTAACCGCATGTATGCGTTAAATACACTAACATTGAAATTGTTAAAAGTTTAGAAAGGGGAATGTAAAAATTCGCTAATACTACAAATGCACGGTTGATTCCTATATATAGGAAAAAATCAGTGTACTAAATTAGCAGTTCAGTCGCTATAGCCTGATGAGATGTACTGAAAAATGATTTATTTTTCACATGCTCGCAGATCGAAACTGAATTGCAAACTCTTAACAATTTCTCCTCTTCTTGAAAATTTATAGCTTATCAAGGTCCTCAATTGTTCTGATCAGCTTCCGTTCGCTACCATCAATTTTCCGCATGCATATACCAGCATCAGAAATCCACAGATGTTTATAATTTTTTGTTGTCTTTGCTGCTATTGCCTCTTTGAATAGTTTATTTTCCGATGGGGATATGTTATGATTTATGTAAATTCTATTCGTAGCATCAAGTCCGCAATCCGCAGCTGTTAGTATTTTCTTCTGCTTCATGGCACTTATGATTTTATCTTTTGTTATTTTACGCACAAATTTCACATATATTATTTGATGGTCACTCTTATTTATTGCACTAGGTCGTTTGCTTTTATAAGTTTTAACGTAGCAATTATCAATGTCATCAACTGTAATTGGTAATTTTAAACCAGTTGAACACGCATCAACTATTGTTTTGCTAACGTCATCAGTAGATCTAATTGGAATGCCGCTAATCTCTATTGTATTCCTACGTTGATGTTTATCCAAGCCATTTATTTGGTATTGATGGTCAATGATCCGATTTTTTAGCTCCACATTTTCAGCTTTTAATTTTTCAACGTCAGCAAATACTGAATCAATTTTATCTAACCGAATATTTATCGTTTTAAAACTTTCCCGCATTTCGCTATGATATCCATGAAACTCATTTTTTAATTTATTAAACAGCTTAGCGACATCAAGGTCACAACTGTTTCTAGCTATTACATTATTAGCTGTGTCAGATTGTGTTGATGTTTTGTTGACCATAACAGGTAGTTTTTGGTTAGGAGATATGTCACACTCAATACACTTCCACACTTTTTTACCAGATTTGACTAAATTCACATCAGATTTTTCAATTGAGACACAGTTTTCATGGAACATTTTTCGACAATCATTACAATGAATTTTGTTATCTTGTCGTTCCACTTTTGATGTACACAATGAACAGGTCGACATTTTGAATGGTCACTGTTATTCACACAATATTTATTACAAATAGAATTGATTTTATAGTTTGAACGATTATATTATTCACGTATCAAAGCACTATTTATATTATATTATTATATTAATTTACGACTTTTATCAATTAGAAATATGTACAATTATTAAATTGCAACAAAGAACTTGAACATAATTATTATTTCATTTTTGGTTTATATGGTGTAGGTATTTGTTTATGTTTACGTTAAGTTGCTCCAAATTATGATAACAGTAGCTTTTTTAATTTTTTATTTTTATATTTATTTTGATGAAAATGTTTTCGGCTTTTTATAGACAACATACTATTTGTAATGACATACTCATTATTTTCGATTTGGTAAATCAGAAAAATAATGGAGTCATACTCCTAATATATCTACCCAGTAAAAGTAGAAAATATCAATCCCCTCCCCCTTTTCTTTCCCGCAGAGTTAACACAAAGTGTATCGACTCTTAAAAAATTAGAAATCTCTTTGAGCTTTCGTGTTGGTAATTCGGTTTCGTACAGAAAAAGTAAGGTCTACTCTTCAGGTAGCTACGACCGAACTACAAAAATTCAACTCTAAATTTTACATTATATGTAAAACTAGAGTGTATCGACTTAGTGAATTATATTCAAAAAATCAAACTCAAAAACCCAAGCAGAAATCTAATTTGTGTGTGTATCATGCCCACACGAATAATTATGACGAAATTTAACCAATTGTCTGAATATTATGAAAATGTTTTCGGCTTTTTATAGACAACATACTATTTGTAATGACTATGACATACTCATTATTTTCGATTTGGTAAATCAGAAAAATAATGGAGTCATACTCCTAATATATCTACCCAGTAAAAGTAGAAAATATCAATCCCCTCCCCCTTTTCTTTCCCGCAGAGTTAACACAAAGTGTATCGACTCTTAAAAAATTAGAAATCTCTTTGAGCTTTCGTGTTGGTAATTCGGTTTCGTACAGAAAAAGTAAGGTCTACTCTTCAGGTAGCTACGACCGAACTACAAAAATTCAACTCTAAATTTTACATTATATGTAAAACTAGAGTGTATCGACTTAGTGAATTATATTCAAAAAATCAAACTCAAAAACCCAAGCAGAAATCTAATTTGTGTGTGTATCATGCCCACACGAATAATTATGACGAAATTTAACCAATTGTCTGAATATTATGAAAATGTTTTCGGCTTTTTATAGACAACATACTATTTGTAATGACATACTCATTATTTTCGATTTGGTAAAAATAGTATGTTGTCTATAAAAAGCCGAAAACATTTTCATAATATTCAGACAATTGGTTAAATTTCGTCATAATTATTCGTGTGGGCATGATACACAGTACACACACAAATTAGATTTCTGCTTGGGTTTTTGAGTTTGATTTTTTGAATATAATTCACTAAGTCGATACACTCTAGTTTTACATATAATGTAAAATTTAGAGTTGAATTTTTGTAGTTCGGTCGTAGCTACCTGAAGAGTAGACCTTACTTTTTCTGTACGAAACCGAATTACCAACACGAAAGCTCAAAGAGATTTCTAATTTTTTAAGAGTCGATACACTTTGTGTTAACTCTGCGGGAAAGAAAAGGGGGAGGGGATTGATATTTTCTACTTTTACTGGGTAGATATATTAGGAGTATGACTCCATTATTTTTCTGATTTACCAAATCGAAAATAATGAGTATGTCATTACAAATAGTATGTTGTCTATAAAAAGCCGAAAACATTTTCATAATATTCAGACAATTGGTTAAATTTCGTCATAATTTATTTTGATGTAATTAAAACGAGTTTGTTGTTCACCCAACAAAGAATGAAAAGCGAATGATAAATATATAAAATGTCCCTTGGTTATCATTTGAAACTATACATGCATTTGAACAGGATATCCACTAGAATTCTTTTTGTACTCCATATAATACCAGAACCTCCTAGGGTAGTTTGTTATGTCATATTAAATTCCGTTCTTAGATTGCTAAATAACCAGTAGTTTAAATCAGATGGATTTGCTCTATATATTTTATGCAATTTAGTCTTGTGATTTTTCAAATTCGACGGTGATCTATTATACCAAGGTTCACATTTAATTGTCCCGGTCGATTTACGTGGAATGAATTAATCAAATGTGACATTTAAGATACGACAAAATTTATCCGCACAACAATCGACGTAATCCGCACAATAATCGACGTTAGTAACAGCAAATTATCCCAATCCATCCCATCAAGAAAGTTCCTCAGAATAACATAATCTCGATTTCTAAAATCTAAATAAGAAGACATTAAACTATTAAAACTATTAGAGCTAAAAGAGTCGCTAACATAATTACAAAAAGTTATATCTATGTAATTTAAGGGGTGTATGATATATACTCCCAGAATTACCAATATCATTGCATGCTGAAAATTGTATGTCCATATCCATTGAGCAGAACACCAAATCTAGAAGTCCGCCATTTTCATTACGGATATTATTGCATTGCTTAGCACCCAAATCAAACATAGTATCCAAAATGAGAGGTGTGTTGAATAATTCAGGTGCATTCATATAAAACACAGATTCATATCTTAATTGGCTTGAGACTCCAATTATTATTCCACCACCCTAATGTTCCGATTTAAAAGACTGGTTCAGTCAAGTCTCAGCTATGATGATAATGTCATATTCCTCATCAGAAGCATTGATGAATATGTCTCTCGATTTTGAAACAAATACCGCTTGCGTTGTGATAATATAAAGACAACAGATAAGTAAAAGTGTTTATAGGTGAGTCCGTAGGCTGATACTGATTGATTTGGTGATATTGATTGCTTTGGTGATATTGTGGATTTGGATGCAGGTCGTGAAATTTTAATCGGTGCGAGGTAGCGAAACTGCATTGTCGTTTTTTGAACTGACTTTTCTGGTAAAAGCCAGAATGTAGGTGGTAAAATTTGGCTGGAGGACTTACTGTCAATACTTAGCTTAAATGAACCTAAAGTTAATTTAGATTTATCCCAGCATCTTGGCAACAATAAACGACACTAAACGACTTCCACCCCCTCCAACTTTGATCGTACATAGTCAACCAAGGCATCCATTTCTTTATTGGGATTTAATCTACCCACATATAACTGTTCAAGATCTTGTACTGAAGACTTTGGTAGCGTTTGACTCTTCTATCTCCAAAACGCTCATTTGGTCGGTTAGTCGGATACGATTTCTGTGTAGCGTTTCGTCGAATGTCAGCCATTTTCTAAAATTACAACCGGAACTGGAAAATATGGTATCTATTTCATGCCATAACCTGATAGAATCTTCAGTTAAATCACATCCTATCATCAAGTCATCTATGTAAATATTATTTATAATATTACAGGGTTGCAGCATCTAGAAAAATCTCCTTCTATTTTTCGGTTACTTCGTTGAGGGCGTGAGTGGCCAAATATATCGCGCTTACTGTACCGTAGGTGACTGTCTATAGCTGGTAGGTGTTAAAAGGTTGGTTATTTGTTTCTCACCAAACTATTAATTGATATATTGTGTCATCCTTTGACAAGAACCTGTCTGAACATATTCTCAGTGATAGCTGTGTAAGTTATTTTAAATAGCTGAAAACCGATTAAGATATCATATAAGGTGCATTATATTGTTGGGCCGATTGCAAAACAGTTATTCAAAGATACTTCTGTGGTCGATTCTTAATTTTGTAGTGCTACTGGAATTCTTGATTACCCCGTGGTGTGTGGTATGTGTAGTATTCATTGAGGTTTGCTTTTTTATCATTTATCTTCCTCATATGCCTCAAAGATATGTACTCTGCCATGAAATCTTAGTACTGTGATGCAAAATCTTTGTCTCGGATTAATCTTCTTTCCAAAGAATGCATTCGCCGCACTGCTGTGGAACATGATTCTCTCAGCATAGATGCGATAATTTAAAGGGTGGCTTACTAAGAATCAACCGGCATTGTCTATCGTTTCCGTGGTTGCGAAATGTTTCTGGCAGAATTCTTCCTCCTGAGATAGTTGGTTATGTGGATATTCGACAGTTTCAATTTCCCAAAACCTTTGTTGAGCTTCATTAGTTGTATATACAACTATCCAACCTAGTAATGTATTTTGCGTGGTAATGTTGTTCTTCGTCATAATTTTTCCTTCATTGAGTACTTCAAAAAAGGTGTCTACGCCAATAATGATATCTATTTCCCCTCCTTTATAGGAGTAAGGATCTGCCAATTCGTATTCCTGCTAGAGGCCTGATATCGATGAATTGAGGAATTGCTGCTTATTTGGCTGTTCATACATTTTGTTAGTAATATCCCCGTACTTCTTTTTATAACTTTTAACCACGAACTTTATAAAATCAATAAATTTTAAAACTCCTATAAATTTGATTAATTCCTTATTCTCATTCTATTAATTCTCTGAATGCTCTGGATTTTGTAAATTCTAAAATTAAAAATTCGACAAAGGCTAAAAATTTATAGAATTAATTTTTTTGCTTGTAAATTGTTACAATTTCAGTGTGTAATGTAATGTATATTCTATAAAGTCCATAAAATCAATTAATTCTATAATGATATTAATTTTAAAATTTCGTACCTTGTTTAGCTGGAAAATGTCTTAGAAAGCTGAAATTTTATAAATTTTTAAAATTCGATAAATTGTGTAAATTTTTACGAATTCTTCAAAATATTGAAATTCAGTTAATTCTATAAAATCTAGGAATGCTATAAATATCATAAATTCTATAAAAGTTTAAAATACAATAAATTCTTTAAATTATGAAATTCTACAAATTCTAGGGAGTCTATACAAATTCTCCAAATTCCCTATTTAGTTCAAACAGGTTAGGCTGCTGTGTGTGCAGAGGGATAAACAATAGGATTGCTTTATGTGCCGCAACCGCTAACAACTTCAGCCGAGGACTTTCTTTCATGGCGGCCGTTAAACAACATTGTTAGAGGAGTAGGCTGTAGTAAAATCTTAAGCATCAAGGCTAAGATAGCTTTGTTCTCAAAATCAGATCATGAAACAGGCCTTGGTTGGAGTCGGCATCAACGAAAGTAAGACCTCGCGGCATAATTCTATCAATTCAAGCAAATTCTTAAAATTCTACGTAGTGTAAATTTAGAATATAAAAATTTTGTAAATTTTATAAATTCTGTAAGTTTTTTTAAATGCAATAATCCTTAAAATTTTTTTAAATTTTAATAAATTCTAAAAATTCTGTAAATTTTAGACATATTTTGACCATTCTATAAATGTAACATTTTTTTAAATTCAATAAATTCTACAATTCCTAAAAACTCTTTAAAGTCAATCAATTAGTCCTGAGAATTCTATAAATACTGTAACTCCAAAGCATATCCCTGGCCAATTCGCTGTGATGCGCTTCTAATTTTGAATAATATTTAGAACTGAATTCTTTAATTGTTTCTTTAATGGTTTTAATCCCAAGGTCGTCACTATTTCGAATGTATCACAGAGCATTAGTAACACTACAAATTATTTTCGCTTGGGTTCATTGAAGGAGCTCTCTGTTTGGAGCGCTGGTGGATCCCCATAACTGAATACCATATATCCATATGGGTTTGATTATCGCTTTATACAGTAAAACTTTATTGGCTGATGACAACTGAGATTTTCTTCCCATCAGCCAATACATTTTGGAAATTGTAATTTTTATTTGGTTGCGCTTTGTTTCAATATGAGTTTTCCACGTTAACCTTCTATTCAGAAACCTTCATTTTCATTCTGTAACTCCTTTGAGGCAATTTCGGGATTATTGTGTGATACCAGGATGGCCGTATTATTGGCAAATGCTGGTATTGTCACTTTGTTGGTTACAGGAAAATCGGCTGTGTACAACAAGTATAATATTGGCACTAGAACGCTGCCTTGCGTCCCTGCATTAATATCATTTAAGCAAGTAGTTGCACTATTTTGTTTGACCATGTACTATTGTTGAAGAAGATAGTTTCCCAAAACTGAGTGAAATTTCTTCGGTAGAAGCTCTCTAATTTTGTATATTAGTCCATCGTGCCAAACTTTATGAAATGCTTGTGCTACCTATATCCAAAAAAGCAGCAGAACAATATTTCTTTTCCTCAAAGGTGATTTTGATTGAATTTACAATTCTTTATATTTGTCAGCTGGTGTGATCAGAGAAATATTTAGTAAACAATTTTGTTCGACTAGCCTCCTACATATATTGATTCCAATTAGTTCGCTTGTTTGTGAAACGGTTCGGTATTTCGTTCCTTAGGAAATCATTATTCACTGTTACTATTACCGGCGAGTGGTCAGAAGACAGTTCATAACAATCGGTGGCCTTAGAATATGTATGTGGAATGCCGTTAGTTACATAAAAGTCAATTAAATCAGGAATTTTCTTTTTATCCGTGGGCCAGTAAGTTGGGTTACCGGCAGATAAATAATCCAGCGACTGTTCCTCTATAGCTTCATAATATTGTTTGCCTTTTGGCGATGTTAATCTGGAACCCCAATGAGATTGTTTGGCGTTGCAATCACCTCTCGCAAGAAATTTATTACCCAGCTAGCTGAAATAATCCTAGAACTGGAGTTTTTGACGTGATAACATTTTACACCGCATGTTCTGAAAACTGACCCGAAACTTAGCCCTTGGTCGGGGGCAATTACTCATCAACTATAAGCATTACCTTTAATTTACAGATATGATTGCTTAGATTGATCTTTCGGCTTGATGTGTCACGTATAATATTATCGCAATGACTTCATCAGGCGGTAAAAGAACCCGCGCTGCGAACCTCTGATTTCGACCGATTTAAATGCTTGAACCAGTGTAGCGAGAGAATGGCTCATTCGATCAGAGATTCGATGGTGCCAATTTTTCCATAAAAAAATGGTAGTGGTTAATTTATATTAAATTAAATTAATTAATCTCCACATAAATTTTAATTAAAAATGCAAACTACAAAATAGCGATTTACAGAGATTGAGGGGAGGGTACTATAGCGAGAGAATGCCTTATCAGATCGATGCAATTCGAGTATTAATTTGTGCTTATTAATACTGTGGCAGATAATTTATTTTAAATTAAAATAATTAATCTCCACATGACTTTTAATTAAAATTACAAAGTTCAAAACAGCGATTTACAATCAACCATGAGAATCCCTTATCTGACCGGAATGATTCTGGTGTCAATTTGTACGTAAAGAAACTGTGGCAGATGATTTATTGTAAATTAAAATAATTAATTTTCACATAAATTTTAATTAAAATTTAGATCTAACATACAAAGTGACGATTTATGATGCTAGAGAGCACTGTAAAGGGAGAATGCCTCATTTGATAGGAGCAGATAAGGCATTCTTTCAGAGCCAGTACGTACCGCCATATGTAAATGTGGACCCCGATATACCTCTTGTGCTCTAATTGTATATAAATAATATAAATTCAAAAAAGCCAAAATTTATTTAAACTTTATAAAATCCTTAAACACGCTGCTAAATTTCTGAGAAATCTAAATTTTTATAAATTTTAAAAATTCTTTGAATTGTGTAAATCTTATGAATTCTACAAAATATTGAAATTCAGTTCATTTTATTGTATAAAACCTAAGAATTCTACACTACTCCAAAAAATTAAAGGAACACTAATTTTTTTCAATTTTTTTAGTGTTTTTTGAAGAGCTGTATCTTAGTAAAATACGGTCGTACAGAGATGAAAAGAAAAGCATTTTAAAGCTTCAAATCTCTAGTTTTGAGACTTTTGAACGGAAAATTTTTGTGAGATACCGTTATCACGCAATCATAAGAAAGAGCGCGAAGAAAAAAATTTCGATTTTTTTTTTTTTTTTTGTAAGGTGCCATGGGCTCGGGAAATTTTTTTTAAGTTAAACCAATGCATGGGTCGGTTAGCCTGTTAATTAGGCGTAAATTTAATTTCATTCTGGTCTCTCTATGTCAACTTTTTGCTGAGATATCTGACTTTGAATCAAAAAAGATCCTTTTGCCTTTGATCATCGATATCTCAGCAACCAATGATTGCACAGTAAACTTTAGCGCAGCCTTAAAAACTTCAATAAATTTCCTACAAGACCCTTTAATGATTGGTGGAGAATAAATTTTTTTTTCACCCTCAATACTGATTTGAAAAAAGTACAAAAAAACGACTTTTTAGGTTGTCTTAATAAATCTACCGTTACTTTACCGTTATTGATGAAAAGACTAATGTTGCCAGGTCATTTTACAATTTAATGTACTCCTAATAGCCCTGTATTATTTTCAAATTGATCCATCCAACCGTTTTTTCGGACAGATTGATCAAAGTTTTACAAAACAATTAAAGGAACAAGTATTCATCAAAATAAAAAAACGACTTTTTTCACATTTTACGTTAGTTACTTGTTAACCCTTAACGATCGTACGGTTTTTTTTGTAATACTCGCCGATAAGAGACGATAGAAAATTAAATAAAGTTCTGCAATATGACCAACTAGGATGGAACTTGGCCATTTCTCATCCGATTTTAGTGAAATTTGGTATGCACGATGGAAATGGGATTCTAAAATGATTTTTGGATAAAGTTCTGGAATATGGCCAACTAGGATGGAACTTGGCCATTTCTTAACCGATTTTGATGAAATTTGGTATGCACGATGGAAATGGGATTCTAAACTGATTTTTGGATAAAGTTCTGGAATATGGCCAACTAGGTTGGAACTTGGCCATTTCTTATCCGATTTTGATGAAATTCAGCATGTACGATGGAAATGGGATTCTAAAGTGATTTTTGGATAAAGTTCTGGAATATGGCCAACTAGGATGAAACTTGGCTATTGCTCATCCGATTTTAGTGAAATTTGGTATGAGCGATGGAAATGGGATTCTAAACTGATTTTTGGATAAAGTTCTGGAAAATGGCCAACTAGGATGGAACTTGGCCATTTCTTAACCGATTTTGATGAAATTTGGTATGCACGATGGAAATGGGATTCTAAACTGATTTTTGGATAAAGTTCTGGAATATGGCCAACTAGGTTGGAACTTGGCCATTTTTTATCCGATTTTGATGAAATTCAGCATGTACGATGGAAATGGGATTCTAAAGTGATTTTTGGATAAAGTTCTGGAATATGGCCAACTAGGATGAAACTTGGCTATTGCTCATCCGATTTTAGTGAAATTTGGTATGAGCGATGGAAATGGGATTCTAAAGTGATTTTTGGATAAAGTTCTGGAAAATGGCCAACTAGGAAGGAACTTGCCCATTTCTCATCCGATTTTGATGAAATTTGGTATAAGCAATGGAAATGGGATTCTAAACTGATTTTTGGATGAAATTCTGGAAAATGGCCAACTAGGAAGGAACCTGCCCATTTCTCATCCGATTTTGATGAAATTTGGTATAAGCAATGGAAATGGGATTCTAAACTGACTTTTGAATAAAGTTCTGGAATATGGCAAACTAGGATGGAACTTGGCCATTTCTTATCCGATTTTGATGAAATTTAGCATGTACGATGGAAATGGGATTCTAAAATGATTTGTGGATGAAGTTCTGGTATATGGCCAACTAGGAAGGAAATTGGCCATTTCTTATCCGATATTGATGAAATTCAGCACGTGCCTTAAAAATGGGATTCTTAACTGATTTTTGGATAAAGGTCCAGAATTTGGCCAATTGTCATGGAACTTGGAAGTTTTGTATCCTATTTTTATGAATTTCAGCATTCACGATGAAAATGAGATTCTTAAATTATTGATAAAATAAATCATTAAATACAAGGAATAACGATTTTAGTTATTCACTTTTAAAGCACATATCGAATTTCTTTTATTCGTTTAAGGAATAGGCAGGCGCCTTCCAACTTTAACATATAACTTTGACCAAACATAATTTTAGAGTTTTATTTCTATAGTACATGCTGAATTTGTTTAAAATCGGATAAAAAATGGCCAAGTTCCTTCCTAATTCGGCTTATTCCAGAATTCCATTTAAACATAATTTTAAAACCCAATTTTCATTACACCTGCTGAATTTCATCAAAATTTTAGAAGAAATGGCCAAGTTCCATCCTAATACGGCTTATTCCTGAATTTCATCTAAAAATAATTTTAAAACCCAATTTTCATTACAAATGCTGAATTTCATCAAAATCTTATAAGAAATGGCCAAGTTCCTACCTAATTGGACATATTCCAGAACTTTAGCTAAAATTCAATATAGAATCCCATTTCCATCGCGAACACTAAATTTCATCAAAATCGGTTAAGAAATAGCCAAGTTCCATCCCAGTTGGCCAAATTCCAGAACTTTATCCAAAAATCACTTTAGAATCCCATTTCCATCGTGCGTACCAAATTTCATCAAAATCGGTTAAGAAATGGCCAAGTTCCATCCTAGTTGGCCATATTCCAGAACTTTATCCAAAAATCACTTTAGAATCCCATTTCCATCGTACATGCTAACTTTCATCAAAATCGGATAAGAAATGGCCAAGTTCCAACCTAGTTGGCCATATTCCAGAACTTTATCCAAAAATCAGTTTAGAATCCCATTTCCATCGTGCATACCAAATTTCATCAAAATCGGTTAAGAAATGGCCAAGTTCCATCCTAGTTGGCCATATTCCAGAACTTTATCCAAAAATCATTTTAGAATCCCATTTCCATCGTGCATACCAAATTTCACTAAAATCGGATGAGAAATGGCCAAGTTCCATCCTAGTTGGTCATATTGCAGAACTTTATTTAATTTTCTATCGTCTCTTATCGGCGAGTATTACAAAAAAATCGTACGATCGTTAAGGGTTAACAAGTAACTAACGTAAAATGTGAAAAAAGTCGTTTTTTTATTTTGATGAATACTTGTTCCTTTAATTGTTTTGTAAAACTTTGATCAATCTGTCCGAAAAAACGGTTGGATGGATCAATTTGAAAATAATACAGGGCTATTAGGAGTACATTAAATTGTAAAATGACCTGGCAACATTAGTCTTTTCATCAATAACGGTAAAGTAACGGTAGATTTATTAAGACAACCTAAAAAGTCGTTTTTTTGTACTTTTTTCAAATCAGTATTGAGGGTGAAAAAAAAATTTATTCTCCACCAATCATTAAAGGGTCTTGTAGGAAATTTATTGAAGTTTTTAAGGCTGCGCTAAAGTTTACTGTGCAATCATTGGTTGCTGAGATATCGATGATCAAAGGCAAAAGGATCTTTTTTGATTCAAAGTCAGATATCTCAGCAAAAAGTTGACATAGAGAGACCAGAATGAAATTAAATTTACGCCTAATTAACAGGCTAACCGACCCATGCATTGGTTTAACTTAAAAAAAATTTCCCGAGCCCATGGCACCTTACAAAAAAAAAAAAAAAATCGAAATTTTTTTCTTCGCGCTCTTTCTTATGATTGCGTGATAACGGTATCTCACAAAAATTTTCCGTTCAAAAGTCTCAAAACTTGAGATTTGAAGCTTTAAAATGCTTTTCTTTTCATCTCTGTACGACCGTATTTTACTAAGATACAGCTCTTCAAAAAACACTAAAAAAATTGAAAAAAATTAGTGTTCCTTTAATTTTTTGGAGTAGTGTATAATTCAATAAATTCTGAATGTAGTTAAATCAGGGTCATGCTTTGCTGTGTATGCAGGGGGAAGAACACAAGACTTGCTGAATGTGCTGTAACCGCTTAGTACTTCAGCTCAAACTACCTTTCATGTCGGCCGTTAAAAATAGCTCCAATAAAGGAGTGAAAATATAAGCACAACGGTTTTAATTGAACATGTTGAAAAGATCTTAGGCTTATTTTATGTAAATAAAGAATCTCTGGATTTATTAACATGGAATATGTTTATTCTCAATTTCCCGGAAAGATTCCATCAACAAACTGTAAGTGGGAAGTAGCGGCAGACCATCTACCCACATTCCATAATTTCGGACATTTTATTGATAAAAAATAACACTTCTATAAATAGTAAACAATTCTGTTAATTCTTAAAATTCTACGTAACGTAAATTTAGAATTTAAGGATCCTATAAATTCTATAAAGATTTTAAATACTAAAAAAGGTAAATATACAAATTTGAAAAATTCTGTAAATTTTGTAAATTGTAATAATCCCTAAAAATTTTTAAATTCTAGGTATTCAATAAATTATAAAAATTTTGTAAATTTGAAAATTCTAATAATATTCTGGAAATTCTACTAATTTAGCATTTTTATAAATTCTATGAATTCTATAATTTCTATTTTTCCTATTAAATCTTTTAAATTTAATTAATTCTTGATGTAAATTTTTTAAAATCAATAAATTTTGTATATTGTATAAGTTCTCCATTTAGTTCAACCAATGTTTTAACCCTTAAATGACACACTTAAGAAAAATCACATAAATGCCACACTGGGGTCTTTTAGACCCCAGCATGAAAATTGCCTATTATTCCTTGAATTTTTCTATATTTTGCTTTGACAATTTTTTCCAATATAGTTTAAAGCTTACTAAAGGAGATCAAATTATTACATTAATGAAATTTTAATTTTATGATACCAAAAAAAAAAAAATTTGTGAAAAAAATAAGAAAATGGCTTGTTTTTATTTAAATTAACCGTATTTTTTTAATATTCAATATTTTTAGCTAAAATATTAGCGGTGTACCCTTGAGATAGTATCTTTTTAGATAAAAATAAGTCCGATACTGAATCTTTAAAAAAAGGTATTTATTTTGCAATATGAAAGTTACATTTTTTCTTATCGTCGGCTCTGGCCAGCCGCTTGCCGCTCTCCAATCTACAAAAGCCATTGATCTAAAGTTCCCTCTTCCATATCTTGCTATTCTACTTCCATGGCACTCTCTGGAGCACCGCACATCGAAAAGTCTGAATCATTGTCTTTACTGTCCTCAAACACGTTATTTTGTCCTCCTGAAGATGCTTCGTCGATGGGTTCTAGCACTTATCGGACGGTTCGACTCTGCAAATTATACGCCATCTAATAATACGTCAAAATCAAAAGAAATATGATAAACTAAACAAATTTTAACAACGAGCGCAGTCTTACCCACGACCAAAAACAATAAAACATTACAAAAAACGGCAAAAACAACTTTGAAAAATTATTTCGTTTACAATACAAATATTTTCATTCAATTTTGATCAAATCCGACCACCTAGAGATCTTAGTCATATCACATTTTTCTTGTCTGGTCAAGGTCTATTAGTATGTCTCTGTTTCTTGAAAATCGGATAAGTACCTTTCGAATTAATTTGTTTACAGGCAGATATCAGCAGCAGGGATATAAGGCATCTCTCTCACTCTAGGTTTGCTAGAGTTGAGATGCCTAAAAATTATTCCGATTTTCACACAAATATACGTATGACACACTGAGGTCCGTTGGACCCCACCTTGATTTTGGACATTTCTACACAGCTGCTAGCATAGTCAACCGGCTTGCGCTGAGTACGTAAACAGGTAGTGCAATATCTCAACTTTGGCAAGGGAAGGGACACGAGATGCATTTCCGGAGGAAACATTTAAATATGAACGATTGAAAAACGTCTGGGGTCCACTGGACCCCATGTGTCATTTAAGGGTTAAATTCAATAAATTCTGTAATTTAAAAATACTTAAATCAACAAATTCTTTAAATTGATCAAATTCCACAAATTCTAACCATTTATTAATTTTTATAAATTCAATAAATTTTGTTAGCTCGAAATCTCAAATTTCTCTGAATTTCATAAATTCTATAAATTCTCTAAAGTCTAAAACCGTTAGCAGTTCATTTCAAAATATTTAAAATCTTTCATAAAAGGGTGACACATTTTCAAAAAATAATGGGTGGCACATTTAAGATGTCACAACTGAACATGTCGCCAATATGGCTTTGGGTATCTTGGGTCACTCCATGATGAAATTTTTTTTTTTTAAATAGAATATTATTTTCAAAAAATTTAGACGTGCAAACGTAAATCCCTTTCGTTGAGTTGAACCAAATTTCTGACAGATTTCAACAATTCAGAAGCTTGGAAATTCTTTGTGAATATGAAAGCACTAATATGCAGTACCAGGGGACCGAGCCTAGCTCGGTGAAAAGAAAGACAGTTTTTTTAATCTCTTTCGCAAAACAACTTTAATTTCACTTTATTTTATTCGGCTGAGACATAAAAATCGATGTTGCCGAGGTAACCGTCGTCGCTGTCACTATATCAAGACTTATAGAAGTTTCATCAGGTGCGTTCAATGCTTCTTTCCACACAACATTTTACGTGCGACGTTCATTTTCAGGTGGTAACAGAACTTTCAAGCTATTTTGTCGTTTAACACGGGAAAATGCTACGTACAACATACCGTGATTAAACATAGGTGTACGAAGGTGGACGCCAACAAATTCGAACGTTTGTCCTTGATATTTATGCACGGTCATCGCAAACGCTGGTCGAAGCGGAAATTGATGTCGTTGTATTATACATCCAAGTTGTCCTTTACTGGAGTCGAACGTAACTCGAGGAATCTGTACTTCTTGCCCAGCTTTTTCCCCAGTAATTATTTTTGCTTTAACTACGTTGTTACATAATTCGGTAACAATCAGACGTGTTCCATTGTACATACTCTCCGAAATATCTAAATTACGCATTAGCATAATTATCGTATTTTTCTTTAGTTTTAATTCATGGGGTGCCAAATCAGCAATTTCTATCGAATTAAGAAATTCTGGCGTGAATTCAATACCTCCTTCCTGTTTATCCTTCACAGAATCAAGGCTTTTATATGATTTGTATTCTCCTATGGGAGACGATCGACGATCTTAGCATTAATATTACTGACTTTCGTTCAGCGTCGCGAGAATAACACGTTCCTTCATTCCATCGTAATTTTGATTCGCAAGGCAATTTCCAAATACTTCTTCGATTAAATTACCACTGAAAATTATATCTTCAGGTAATTCGATTTCATTGAAGTCATTTTTTGGAAGATTTCCATTTCCCAGTTTCAGGACATACTTTGCGAATGCTTCCTGATCAGGATCGACACGCACATTTTTTTTTTAACGAAACATTTTTGAAATGCCTCCAGAGATGACTGTTTTTGATCGACAAATCGAGTGCTTCACTACAGTTGCTTCGGAGTTGAACAGGTAAGCACTGACGGAAATCACCTCCAACGACTAAAATTTCCCTCCAAATGTCAAGTTTGGATTTGCAATAGACCGCAACAACTGATCCATATTTTGTAAACCATACTTTGATAACATCGGTGCCTCATCCATAAGGAAAACATCAACTTGAGCGAGTTCTGTAGCTTTAACTGAACCAGGTTTAATGCTGGAAATTGAATCTGACGAAAGCGGAACTTTCAGACCAAATGTATTGTGTGATGTTTGCCAGCAGGCAATAGAGTTGATGCGATTCCAGTAAATGCCATACATTTTACTTTGCGATTTTGGCCACAAAGTAAGTGATACAAGGTCTTATACACCAAGGTTTTATCGGTACCGCCTGGTCCATCTATGAAAAAACATTTTGTTTCAACATAGCTAGAGTCATTGGCTGCACGTAAAATACTGTCCACAATTTCAATCTGTTTTCCTTGCAGAAGCCGATACATGCGTTCTCCAGTAGCAGCTGACTCATCAGAATTTAGAACGTCCATGTTTTGGTCATCTTCGTAACTGTCAATGTCGTCCATACCATATCGTTCCACCCAGAAACGAAAATTTCGACCTTATGTTGCTGTCGTATTTAACTTGAATGCAATAATACGATAAGCACGTTTGATTGCAGCAACCTCAGATTTATTATTTCGTCGTGCTTGCAGAATAAAATCTTCAGCCAACTGATTTTGGAATCTTTCTCAGAGACCTTTTGGATCTTCGGGACATCCAAAAATAAGAATCTGAACAAAGAGTATTCGCATTACCGAATTCATTTTGGACAGTGCTGATTCTTCTAGACCATCATGGCGAGGCCATGAGCTAGGCAAGCTTGTTTGTATGTATGTTGCATAACGAATGTCAATCACAGAAAGGAGATCATCAAAACTTGTTGCGTCCTTCACCTGATAGAGAAATACTCGCAAATGGAAGCATTCTGGTTGAACAACATAATTTTCGTTGTGTATTCGACCAATGACACGCAATCGGCAGATTCGCGGTTCCCATGTACTCATATTTCCAACCCATTTGAAAAGTAATTCTGGTTTGTTTGCATTTGTACGCTCCTAATATTGAATCTTTTTGTTCAATATCTGCCAGATCTTCTTGGGCTTGGTCAATAACTTGCATTCGATATTGACCACGTAAATGAATATTCAAGCGCTGAACGATATGACTCTTTCTTTGGATTTCGTGGCCAAATAATCGCCAGCATGCTTTAGATGGTGTAATGCAGCGACCTTCCACATAGGTGTCTGCTTCATTATAAATTAAACTCCGTTGATTTTCGATAACCTTTATTGAAGCCCAATCGTGTCCTTTGTAGTTGTATTTATACCGGACCTATCCTGCCAACATATTCAACATTGATGTGACATTGGAATTTTTTCAGCAATGAACACATGACGATTATCTCGTGTAACTCGGTGATTATACTTATCTTTTCGATATACTGCAAGTTCATGTGAAAATTCTTCTCGATTATTTTGGTCCAATTTGGGGTCATAACGACAACGATACTTTGGTTTTCATCATCCGCTAGAGATGTTACTTCTTTGAATTGCATTGGAAAACCGAAGCGGCACTACAATTTTCCATTTTTATTGACCATACATTTAGCATCTGGATTTAACTCCACTACGCACGGATTTTGAATCATCCACTTTAACACTAATTATCGCAATTCAGGGTCGTCGGTATTTGGAATTTCAGCTGAAATTAGATCGTCAATTTCTTGTGGATTATGGATTCGATCTTCAAGATTCATGATCAACAGCAAATGCATATGTGGTAGTCTACGTTTTTGAAATTCGATTGTATACACATATGCGGCTACCTTTCCAAATATCTGTTTTTTATCCAAATCATTGATAATTTCATCAAAATTTTCTTTTGCAATTCGAGCGACGAGATCGGGACGATCTTGAGCGGATGGCTGTATGATAACTCCATTATCAGATATAATACGCGCTGCTTTTTTTAATTTCTGGCCAATCGGGATTAGAAGTCATGGTGATGAAGAAATCTGGCGATCCAAGACGACGAACAATATCGATTGCATCTTCGAAATGTTTAGTATAGTAACGCGTTGATCCGGTGAATGATGATGGTAGTGTTATTTTTTCAACAACAACTGCATTCTATTTCGCAGCTAAGTCGTTGATAAGTCGGGTAACACATGCGTACTGATAGGCTAAAATAGTTTTTTTATTAAATTTGATCCATTGGATGCGATCACGTTCAACTCGAATGAAAGTATCGTCGAGATATTGTTGAAAAAGTCATCCACCAAAATGTAAAGCGTTGAAAACTGTTTGATGCAGGTCGGATGTTAAATTAGTTTGCAAAGAAAGGGTTTTGGCGTGTTCAGGTCGAAAAGCTATACGATATTGCGCTAGTTCAAGTCGTGTTAGATGTGGACGACTTGCATAAGGTATTCGATGTGGCATACCCACGGTATATCCTGACGTTCCGGCTGGATAAAAAAATGGGTAGGTAAAGGGCGTCTAAGATCAGCTGCTCAATATTTAATAAAACTTATCAACAAGTTAAGCCGAATATTTAGCTATTCCGATGGAATCCATATTAGCTGAATCCTAGATTATTTCCATATTTTCGAAATTTGTAAAACTTAAAAATCGTTCGTTAGCATTTCATAAACTGCAGCTTCTTAACAGAATAATTTACTTATACAGCTTGCTGTGTGAGAAGCACACATAATGAAGAGAGAGAGAAATACGCAAAAATACATCACTACTGTACCGGTTTGCACCAATACAGAAAGTAGAAAATTTGTAATTTTAATTGCTCCATGGTGCTTTACACTTAACAAAAGAAGCCTGTTGATTGTGTTGACCAATTTACTCATAATCAGTTTTAAACCTTTATTATGGAACAACTGGATACATATCGTGAGAGAGGCTACTTTGGGATTGACACATAAGAATACTTCTAGATGTCCTCCTTGTGTTGGCAATGTTGATCTTCAAACAAACTTATCTAGGCTGTAATTCGAGTGTGTTTATTTTGCACAACTCCCATCCAACTATAGTGGTAATAGCCAGATATCATCGGCATAGACTGATTCATACTATACAAGTAGGTTGTATGGGCAATATTTTTTTAAGAAATTAAAAATTGAAAGGTTACATTCTTAAAACCGACAGAGACCCATAATTTGATCAGTATGGCTAGATTTAAGTTATTTCAATTTTTATTTCGCTGTTGGTAGGTTTCATGTAAAATCAAATTTTTAATGATACCTGTATTTTTACTAAATTATGAGCGCGTAAATCGAGTGTTTAGTACTCAGAGTTATACATCGTACAGGTTCCACAATAAACCAAAGGAATTAAATTCCTTTACTTTAGTATTCGTATCCAAACACCTTATATTATATTTCCATATCTACAGGTAGTTACTTTCTCATCAAAAATCTCATTTATTTGCTCCAAGTATATATTAAGCACAAGATCATTGTATATAAAATCGTAATTTTTTTTTTTATTTTGTCTTAAAATTTTATGTTGTTATACAGCAAACAAAACAACAAAAAAAATTCTTTTAATTTCTTCGCGATAACACAACGACGACGACGACCTCTAAAAAAAACACTTTGCGCGCGATTTGTACTGGTGTGATTTTGTACATTAAATAATTCTATTCTGTTCGGTTTTCTTATTCGCCCTGATCTTCTTACTGTTGTCTTAATTATGTTTGTATTGTAATAGAATAATAAAAATAAAAACTAAATTAAATTAATTAATTAATTAATTATTTGCACGACAAGCAGATTAGACAATTATAGTACATACGTATTTGTGTTTATATTTGTTTATAAGAATAGCGCTCAAAACACTTAATTGGTAATGCAACAAATAAAATGTTGCAAGGCAACATTAAAATTTTATGAACTAGTAAATTTTTATTACATTATACACACATGTTTTAATTAAAAATAAGTTAATCCCGTAATTAAATTAACAAGATTAATTTGCCATTCAAACAAATAACCAGCAACAACAACAAAGGAATGGAAACGGATGACGATAGGTGTGCTATAAAATTTCTGAAAAAAAAAACACAAAAACAAATTGGATTTTATGACCGCGCCATTAAAATATTTTCTTATGTACGTTCTCTCGACAGTGTCGTCGTCGTTATTTTGTTATTTGTATAATTGACTCAAACATATATTTTTAGATGAACATACTAATTACACGAGATTTTCAGGTGATTGTAGTTTATCAAGGTGTTGTCAAGTCATTCACATTTTTAAGAGTATGCCACGATGTGCGAACATTAAATTTTTACTTCCTTGAACCAAAGCGAAATCGAACGTTTTCGAATTTGATATATAGCTACAAAGTAAAATTGCATCTATTTTGCATAAATTATAAAAGTTGTATATACAATACCAGATATAGATATCCTCTAATGCTATATAACACCACTGTATATACCGAAATACCCGAAGCACTTTTGTATATAAAAATGACAATTTTTCTATTTTTAAAATTGATAAAATAAAATTGTTTGTGTGCTGCTACTGTTTGTGCAAGCTCGATTTATTCATTTTGGACTAGATATTTTTTGCATTTGACTCAGAATAAATGGAATTTTATCGATTTTGTCCTGGTTTGATAATAATAACGATTTACTATTCAGGGACCCAGAGAAGGGAATTGGATGTCGGACGACGATGATATAGCAAATGAATATTGAATAAAATAGGAATAAAAAAAATTTAAAAGACGTGTAACTGCTGTTACAGCCGTATAACTATATTTTAAAATGTGCGCTTACCGAAATTCAATAAAAATTGCGTAAATTTGGAAGTGCAATATTTCCTCTTTAATAAAATGAGTTGTATCATTTGAGAAGCGGGACTAATCACATTGTAGTAATGTTAGCTAATGAAGAAGAAGTTTCCCATAAATCACAAGCTCAATTTAATAGCACAAAACAAACTCATTGTAATTTTTGTAATAAATACGATCATTTATATCGTGATTGTTATACTAAATTAAATAAAATACAAGAACAATCAAATCAAAATCATCACACCCAATTAGAAATTAGAATCACAATCGCGAAATGTTTCAAATACTCGAATGTATTCTTCGTGACCTAATTATAATACACACAATACTAATAATTCAAATAAATCAAATGCAAATAAGATTTGTTTGCTTCTGCTTCATCCTCTAAAAGTATACAGGTAGAGCCGCATAATCCGGCAAACTCGAAAGGATCCGCTCAATATCAGAACACATCTACACGGATCCAGGATCTTTAAAACAGTGTTCAAATATTTCAAATATCAGTAACCTGCATCATAAAGACGTTTCAATTTCTGCTATAACAACACCAATAATTTTAAATTCATTAATCTTAGTTTAAATATCCTTACTTTGGATAAAATTCATTACTTTCTTTTCAATACAGGCGCTGATATCAGTTTGATAAAAAAAGATGCAATAAAATAAGTTACAGAAGTACTCATTACTCATACAAAAATAAGCTCTCTTGCGTCATTCATTTCACGTTGTTCTGGTTGACTTTCCACTTACTTGTTCGGTAATAATAAGAAAAGATTTCCTTCAAAAACTCGAATGTGTTATTCACTATGGTAGAAAGACTTCAGACATAAATTATAACAGTTCTGTTCATTGTTTGCTTTTGATTTCCAATCCGGAAGACAATTTCGAAATTCCACCAAGAGTTGAAAAGTGTATACGATTACCAACAGTGGATAGCGTAGATTATTTTTGTTCATCTCACGAAATTTCATTTTTTAAATAATTATCAAAGTTCTGTTGATGTTAAAAATTTTAAAATTAACTCAATTCCTCTTAGTCACCAGATCATTTTCAACTATGTACTAGAATCCGAATTTGATACTTCTCACTTAAATGACGAGAAAAAATCTTCTGTACTTCAAATAACTATGTCGTAATTTCAATGATATTTTTTATTTACCTAAAGATAAGTTGGACCGAAATACGCCACTCAATTGATTTATTTCCGAATTCACAACCAATAAATAAGGAACCGTATCGTCTTCAAGAAGCAGTGAAAACTGAAATAAATACACAGATTTCAAAAATGCTTGATGACTCCAATTTTAGTAGTTCCTAAAAAATCCAATAACGATGAGAAAAAATGGCGCTTAGTCATAGACTTTCGTCGCCTTAACGAAATTACGATAACCAATATTTTGCCATTACCAAATATATCCGAAATCCTCGATCAACTTGGACAAGCAAGTTACTTCACTACCGTTTATTTAGATGATGTTGTTATTTATGGTACAATATTAAGTGATCACAACGCCAGATTAAATAACGTCTTATCTTGTTTCCGCAAAAATAATCTTAAATTGCAACCACGAAAATGTAAATTTTTAAGCAAAGAAATTAAATATCTAGGACATATAATTACACGTGAGGGGACTAAACCGGATCCAAACATTGTGAGTTCTGTTTTAAACTTTCCTAAACCACAAAGCACGAGAGTGGCAACCTTTCTGGGCCTATCCGGCTATTATCGCCAATTTATACAAAATTATGCAAAAATTGCAAAGCCATTGTGCGCATTGAAACGTAAAAGCTGCCAATTTCAGTGGAACGCATTCACAGAGGAAGCTTTCACTAAATTTAAAAATACACTTTGTAATCCTCCAATTTTATAATACACCAAATTTGATCAACCCTTCATTTTCAGAACGCTAGTAACGTCGCAATTGGAGCGGTTTTATCACAAATCATAGATTCCAACTCCGTAGCATACTCTAATAGGATCTTAAACGCAGCGGAGAAGAATTACACAACAATCAAAAAGGAACTTCTAGCAATTATTTTTTCAGTTCGCCGATTTCGACCTTACTTATATGGCAAACCATTTAAAATTTAAACAGATCACAAACGATTAACATTCCGCTACTCAACTGCTAATGCTACGTCAATCCTTCTACAATGGCGTTTAGAGTTAGAAGAGTATGATTTCAAAATAACATATAAACCTGGAAAGAGTAATCTAAATGCAGATGCCTTATCTAGAGTTGCAATCACGGATGCGTTAAATGATAATTACAATTTAAAAGCCATTACTCGTGCCAAATATAATAAGCTGAAAAATTCGGACAATAATTCAAATTCTCCAAGTCCTCCTATGTATGTATATCTAATTCTAATGAGCTTAATACTCTTAATGATTATAATTCATTCATCTTAACCAACCCACCTAACAATTCTAATTAAAACGTATTGAGTAATATACCAAATTATAACAATAATGTTGATGATGACAATAATCCTATACATTCTCAAAAATCCCCAAACATAATTGAGTTTACTGAAATCTCGGAAATTGAACAAATTATAAAAGATTTTCATGTAATGCCCATCGGAGCTCATCAAGGAATTAGCCGAAAATGGGTTAATAATTTTGTCACTCGGTCTGTAGGTAGATTACCCATTATTTGATGTCTAATGTGAGGCCGAGTGTATAGAAACATCTTATACATTTATTTACAACCGTACGGCACAGATTTCGGCCTCCAACGATCCAATATGTCAATCGAATATTGTATAACGGCGCTTGAGGCCCGGCGTTAAACAGGCTCCAGTGCTCGTGTTGAACAAGAAATATGGAGAATAAATGAGTGGCAGGAAGTAAAATCTGATGTTTTTCACCATATGATAATGATGAATTTTGAAGTCGTCCACCTACTTTCAGAATTCTATTAATGCCTAAGAATGGTGCTAAAGATCGCAATGAGCTTTTCTCGAAGATAGCCTTATTAGTCTGGAGATGTTTAATTTCATCTTTATATTCGTGATGTTTAACTACTTTTATCAAATAAGGAAGAGCCTGGTCAACCTCGATCGGACTGAGTTCTATTGAAGAGTTTGAACTAATCCTAAATTTAGTCCTGTTATAGAATCTGAACATGTATACCACAACTCGAAGTAGAATCGTGAGTGAACGGAATCGAGTGAATATTTCGCAATTGATACAGTGTGATCTCTGAATCAGACCGTAAAAAAATATTGCATCCATTGACTAGTTTAGAATATGTAAAATTGTGTGGGAGGTCTCAGCTAGAAGTAGAGCAGCAAAATGCTCTAGGCGAGGAATACTCTGTTTTTTCAGCGGCGCGACTCTTCATTTTGCCCATAATAAGCTAACATGATGGCAATCTGTGGAATCGGTCACACGGAGATAAATTACACACCCAAATGCTTTCTCAGACGCATCCCCGAGTCCATGTAATTCAACTCCCTTAATATGTGGTGTAAGAATACATCTTGGTACTGTTAGTTTCTTCAGATGAATCTACTCATATTTAAAATTGACCCATTGATCTGCAATATTTTGGAGAATGCAATCGTCCCAACCAATCTCTTGAAGGGTCCACAATGCTTGCATAACTAATTTTGCAGTAACGGCGATTGGCGCACACAATCTTAAAAGGTCGAAGGGTTTCTGATAAAATATTTCTTTTTGAACAATGAGTAGATACGAAAAAGTAATCAAAACTCATCAGAAATGTGTCAGATTCTGTATTCCACAAGATACCTAATAGGAACGAGATTGCCGAACATGACTGATCGTCGGACGTTAATGAAGGATGGTTTGATCGAAACTTTCGAAGTTCGAAACCTCCCAAGTTCATCAGATTCGTTAAATCAGATTTTAGTTGTATAGCATCACTTAGAGTTGAAATCGGCCCGACCATTAAGCAATCATTCAGCGACAATTGCGATGACGTCTTTGCTGAAGCATTAAACACTACATGAAGTTTTGTAGTGGTATTGCTCTCTTTTAGCACATAATGATGTGGCAATTAGTAGCTTTTTGTATCGCTTATATGGTGCCGCGATCATATAACCTAACAAAATATATTCCGATATAAATTATCGTTATTGCTCGTATATATTTGCTTTACTATGCAGATGTACCCAATTCGTCGATATTGAGTTTAACAGGAAGTGCCACGGAATATCTGCCACATGACAATCTCTTCACATATTTACAATAATGCTCCTCGCAAAGTTTCCCCTCCGACGGATACGTATTTTGACCGAAATGATTTCCAACTCCCAAAATTGTTTTAACTGGGATTCGAGAGTTTGCATATTACACAAAGCAACATATGAATGTTGAATTTGATGATTTACTGATGCCGTTTTTGCCTTACCGCAAGTATCATAAAATGGGGGAAGATCTTTAAATGGTTGGACGAAATCTCCCATGAATAATTTGTTATAAATCTCAATCCCTAACAATAAATCAATACGATTTCAATGGGTAATGATAATACATAAATTGAAGTTAAATAGCGATGACGGTAAATCATTAATGATTTTTGAAAATACATAAAACTTTAAATTTATCCTAGAGGTGGATACTCGCGAATTTTATTTTTAACATTCGATTCCTTTCCATCAATACCTGAAATTGTTTAGAACGTTGGAAGCCTTTTAGCGTTAAAGCGATTGCATGCTTCGCTTGTGATAAAATTCATATGCGATCCACTATCAAGAAGAGCTCTACATATCACTTGGTTACCATTTATAGCAGTGGCATTCACCAGTGCTGTGCCAAGCATAACTATCCCCTTCGAACCATTCACAGTGGATGACTTAAATTTAGCGGGCTCTATACTACTTCCCGAAATATGCGACGAGTGGCTTTCATCGAAAACTTTGAACATAAATGTTTGACTAAACTCGACGTTGTATCAATAGTCGATGCGTTCACGTTTGACGATGTTGTGTGACTTTGGTTATTGTTTACTTGATAATTTCTAAAGTGCAGAATAACATTGTGCTGTAACGAACACATTTTGCAAGGCGGCTGCATACAGTTACGAACATTGCGTCTATCAATTAGGCAATTGATGCATAATTGATTATCTCTAATAAATCGAAATCGCATTTGTGGAGTCAACTTTTCATTCGTAAATGATTTGCAATGAGTTATTAAATGCGATCTCGAACAGAAGCTGCATTTATTTGGATTAACCACCAACGTAGATCTCCGATTAGTGTTCGACGTCAATTTCCGTGTGTCCCTGTATTGTTTCAGAGCTTGTTGCATGTTATTTGATTGTAAAGCTTGAATTAACTGTACACGATTCCTTAAAATTTGAATTAAATCAACGAAGGACAGAACCTTGTTTGTTTTAGAGTTTCTAATAACCTCTGTTCGCGAATCAGGGTCCAATCGTTGCGTCAGATGATGGGTTAACATAAGATCCCATTCATTTATTTGTACTTTTAATAATTTCAAAGCATTACAGTTTTTTACGACGTGATCTATAAATGCTTGTAGTGATTGTGTATGTAGTGAATCAAAACTTCCTAAATTTCTCGCATGTGAATTTTTTGAATACTTAATTCATTATTATAACGGTCACAAATGGATTTCCATGCAACCTCATAATTTTCTATAGCGACTGGTAAATAACTATACGCCGTAACTGACCGAATATGATATATCAAATACACGAATTTTACTGTCGAGTCTATTTTTTTATTGTGAATTAAATCAAGAAATACATCCCTAAATGCTAACCATTCCGAGTCGGTACCACTAAATGACGGAAGCTTTAGTTCGGGCAACCGAATTCTCATTGAATTATTATTGGTCGGTGAAGCTTCATGTATCGAATCATTTTAAAATATATCTAAAATATTTGTGACTTGTGATTTATATTCATCTTCGAAACTATCACGATCATTGGTAGAAGAGTCATCGACAGATTCTATTTTTGATTGCACGGAACTATACTTATCGTAAACTATCTGAATTCGACGCAACACAAACTCATATGTGCAGGCATATGCAAAGAATATTGTGGCAAATTAACTCAGTTAAACCACCAACACATTATGAGCTGTGGTATGGGACCAGCTGCATTTCTGGTAGTTAAGATTTTCAATCAACTTGCTACAGATTATCAAGAAGAATTTCCACATGCATGCTAAGCCATACGTGATCCATTATACATTATTGATTTACTTTGCGGTGGTGAAACAACTCTCAGCGTACGACAACTGTTGACCAACTTGATACGACATTAATTTTGGATATTAAGATCAACATTATTGACCAACTTGATACGACATTAATTTTGGATATTAAGCATCAGAAACATCGTTCGGGAGGCATACCACAGTTGCATGGCTTGTGCTAGATACGGTGCTAAACAATTTTCCCAACAAATGGAAAATTTTCCTGCTGCTCGGGTAAACCCTTCATGTGCATTTTTGTTTACCGGAGTAGACTACGCTGGCCCGATACAACTTAAACTGCGTAATGGCAAAGGCCGACAGCAAATAAGTCAACAAGCGTGTTCATACAAGCATTAAAAAGGTTTTGCTCTAGAAGACGGCTGTAGGAGGGAAGTAATTTCATTGGTGCAAAAATCTCTATTCCTGAAGTTTTTTCTTTTCTTGCAGACAATCGTGACAAGATTGTAAACGCCCATTTTCTGCTGCAAAACTACTAGGATCCAACTTCATTAGGCGTTTTGACACCAGGCCATTTTTGATTGGGCAGCCGTTAGCACAACTACTACAACTGGACATCTAAAATTTAAAGGAATCCCGGCTTACAAGATGGCAAAATTTGCTTTTGCGAGTACAAGTGAGAGTGAACCACTTAATTCAGAGGTCAAAGTAGAAAACGATGAAAGCTGTTTTAAAGGTCAATGACTTAGTGTTGCTTTAGGATGATAATTTGCCGCCGTCGATGTGGCTATAAGGACGGATCGATGTAGTTTATTAAGGCGATAATGGGTTAATCAGAGTTGTTAACGTAAAAACGAGAAACGGAATTCTTAAGCGAGCAATTAACAAGATAAGTAAACTGCTACTAAATAACGGAGAAGAAGATGTTAAGTGATTTATATTCTTAAATAGAGGGGAGAATGAATGCGCCTTCATAAGCTGATTAAAAATAGCAATTAGTCTACAAACCTTTAGATTTGTTAACTTTATTTTAGTTAAATTATTGCAATTTGGCGCTATACTCTTTTAGAAAAAATTCTTATTTGACATATTTCAAAATAAATAAAATAAAATCAGTCTTCTCAAATCAGCTCACCAAACAAGTCCGCAATGTGTTTTGTGTAATTTTCATTTTTAAAATATTGCCATTTTTAATTTGTTAACCAGAAATAAAAAGTTATAAATATTTATAAGCAGCTTGTTATCTATCATATGCACCTCCACTTGGACAATGAATTCAAGAAGTACTTACTTATTTTCATACTAAAATATTTATATTTCGCAATTTTTATAGAAGAACTGTTAGTAAATTGTCTGAGTAAGATGAAATTTATTTTGTAAGGAGTTTATTAAACAGATTTAGCACAAGGCAATACATAAAATGTCACAAACTGCAGATAAACTAACATCGAAAATACCTCTCTTATTTTTGCGTATCGTCAGGGGCTTACAACTTCGTTTGGTACGACATCGTTCTAAACAATATTTGGTTAAATAAAAAATTCTGTGAGCCTGATCCCAGAGATTTTTCCAATTGGCCACATAAGTAATGAAGTAACCAGAAGCTAATACAGTATCAAAAAATACTTTACTTTTTTCTGCGGGTTGTCAGGGGCTTATACTACTTTATTTGATGTCATATCGTTTTCACATATGTATATAATGAAGTAACTAGAAGCAATCCAAGTATCAAAAAAACACCTCCATTATTTTTGCGGATCGTCAGGGGCTTTGTTTTAACACTTCGTTTGGTACCATATCGTTCTAAGCACCAATTGGTTAAAGAAAAAATCTATGGATCTGATCCTAGAGATTGGCGCCACTTGAAATAAATGATGGCAGATGAAAATTTTCAGATCTCTGCAATCTTATGAAAACGTTAAAGGTTCAAAACTCCTAATTTAAAGTATATAAACGTTTATAACGTCCAATACAACATATGGAGCTACAGCAGTATTTAAAATTACCCGTAATTGAATCATCATCATCGTTATAAATATTTACCACCCCACAGTACCACATTTAGATTTCTTAAATTCGAGATAATTTGTTGCTGCAAATAATTTTGGAAATCATAAAACCATCAACACACAATGTTGCTAATAAAAATGAAATAATTTACAGAGCGCAATTAAAATTTTATTGCCACGTTGACAGGGTTAATGTTTATTTAGCAGATTAATTTTATCCATACGGAGATGAAATGTTGTCGCGCCGAGCAAAATGTTACAAAAAAAAAAAATTCTGGAACATATAAATGAAAAGGTTTTTAACGCCCTTGGTTTATGTAAATTAATCTTTGTGTGTGGCGGAGGTTTTTTCTTATTGATTAATCACTTAGGAAAAATCCATGATAACTATATATTTAATTCTTAATGAGCGATATTTAATTTTGAAAATTCGATTTTGAATTGATGAATTTGGTGTGATTGGGAAAGTGGCTCAAGTGGGAACATTGATTAGTCGAACTGTAATAAAACAGTACCCATTTAGTTTGTATGAGATTATTATAAACTTTTAAACTCCGTTTGGAGTAATCTTCATTAATCTCGTAATTAGAGAGATTTGCTGATTCAGCGGAACGCTATGTTGAAGTCCAGGAAGAGCAATACCATAATATCTCTGGAGAATAGGTCTTCCTTGATATGTAAAAATGCTGGTATTTCTTCCTTGTTCATGCTGATATGTAACTTTCTGGACTGGGTTGTTATCTATGTATGTATGTGTAGCATATTCCGCCGATGAATTATTTTAAGATGTCACCGATCATCCTCTACAAAATAACTGAGGCGTTGTTTAAGCCAAAGGGAAATCGTAGAAACTCGGATTTCCCGTTCACTGTAGACAACGTGTATTTTTGTATATCCACTTCCTTTCATTTTTATCTGGTGGAACACCGACGTTATAGGTTGTAGAAAATAATCTCCGATATTTGCCAATGTACTGAATATATCTGGAATCGGATATGAGTCAGATATTGGGATGGGGTTCAGCCTTTTGAAGCCTATGACCATCCTATATATTTTTTGTTTGTGAGGCATCTACCTTTGTCGACAACCCAGATTGGTGAGTTATTTGGGCTCTTAAGGCGGGTTTTGAGTTGCAGTCGGTCGGTCGTTCTTTCGTTCTGAAATTTTTTTTAATCCAATAAAGGAACACGAACGAAAAATAACGTCATTTTCAAGGAATACGATTGATTGAAAAAAAATTCAGAACGAAAGAACGTACGAACGAATGTAACTCAAAACCCGCCTTTAGAGTATCTAATGATTCCGTCTACTAATAGCTGGGTTATTTGTTCCTCCAGCTCTTGTCTCATATTGTACGGGTAGGGATAGTATGCCTTGGTATATATTGGTATGCCTAAAAATTAAAATGAAATTTATAAAAGGAAATCGCGTCGTTTTACTTGTTGTTTTTTTGTTAGTGAGTATGCATAATGAGAACGCATGATTTCTGGTTCCAAATAACTTTAGGAAGATGTCGTTTGTGAATGTTGAGATAAAAGCAATACGAGCGGTTTAAAAATTGGAAAGTAAGCTTAATATTTGTTGTATATAATATAACAATATAGAAATTTGAATTTATATTTTGAATTGAAATAATTTATTGTGGTGGATGAAAGACGCCACAGAACATATACAGATGATTTAAGTCTAAGATATTAATAAAATATTATAAAATCAACGATAAAAATTATAAGTAAAATAAAAAGCTTGTCATGTTACCCATTATCTTTGCTAAAATGGTATAAATGTAACCAATATACGTTAGCCGGTACAATTTCAAATTATCGAAAAATTGAGCAACCTATACAGCAAAATTATCAACAATGAAAAACAGGATAGAACGAGATAGAAAAAATTAGCAGAAGAGACGGACAAGAAAAAACGTCAACAATCGGCGATCCTAATATTCGCCAAACGACTTCGCAGCAACCCACAGCATTGTTTAAGTCGCAATTTACTCCAACAGCATAGTCAGAAATCAGTGTGCTACAAAAGCTGCCCATTCAAGTGGCTGAGCTTGAACGAAAATTGGACAAGAATTGGAAGTTTGGCGATAAAGCAAACCGTTACCCCAAGCCGGGCAATTTCGACGCAACGAATGCCGCCCAGCAAAATAGTAAATGAATCCAACAGCCTAAATCCAAATTCATTAACCGACTGAAAATTTACGACAATTCTACAAACATCGGATTTTGGATTGATACATGTGAAGACGTATCAGTCATGCTACGCAGTCAGTCAGCAGACTATTGCAAACCATCGGAAAACCATTGGGAACTATAACACTGAAGATAAACCTCAGATTACGTCGCGACTTTATGTGGACTTTTTTAATCGCAGGCGTAACAACCCCAACCATCGGTACAGATTTCATTGCAAACTACTGATTCTAATCGATTTGAATGAAAAAAAAATAATCGACCCGCTCACTGGCTTGAATTCAAATTGTATGCGCATCACCGCCGACTAGACGACCGAATACAAAACGTACCAGTTGAATTCGAATTACGTTGTTCTACTGGAAGAATTCGAGCAAATTACGACATTTCCACTGCCAGGAAGGGAAATTTATACCGCTATAGTGCATCAAATTTTCACGACAGGACATCCTGTATATACTCGACCTCGACGATTGGAGCATGAAAGGAATTCGAATTATTGATTAAAGCCGGAATTTGTCGACAATCAAGCAGTAGTTGGGTAAGCCCGCTTCACATGGTGAAGAAGCCCGATGAATCATGACGCCCGTGTGCTGATTATCGCGCTTTAAACGCCATCACAGTTCCGGATCGCTACCTCATTTCGCATATGAACGATTTCGTTGGCAATTTGCAATGAAAGACCATTTTTTCAAAGATCGACTTGCCAAAAGCTTTCCATCAGGTTCGTTGATTTGTTCATTTTTGTCAGGATCAGGACATTGAAAAAAAGGCTATTACGACGCCGCGCCGTTCGAATTCTATTAGTCGTTTGGTCTACACAACGCTGCACAAACTTTCCAGCGATTAATTCACGCAGTTTGCCGTGATCTCGATTTTGATGTGTTTGCGTATATCGACGATTTGTGCATCGCCTAGACAACGCCCGAAGAGCACGAAGAACATTTGCGAATCATTTTTGGGCACTTGAAATAGTACAACTTAACAATAAATATTGCCAAATGCGAATTTGGCGGGCAGGTGATTCATTTCCTTGGATATTATGTTTCAATCAAAGGACTTTTGCCGCTGCCCGTCAAAATCGAAGCCATCAAATCATTTCCACTTCCGACAATGGTAAATCAGCTAAAAAGTTTTTTGGCGACACTCAACTATTATCGCATGTTTTTACCAAACGCCATGGAAACTTAAGTAAAATTATTGGAAATGATTCCTGGAAATAAAAAGAATGATCGAACGCTGCTAACGTGAACGGACGATGCAAGGAATGCATTTGAGAAGTGTAAATTCGATTTGTCCAATGTCGCTTTACTCGCTCATCCATCAAAAACAGCAGGGCTTTCGCTGTATGTTTACGCTTCCGACATCGCGGCTGGTGCAGTACTTCATCAAGTCGTCGACAACGGACTTCAACCGTTACGTTTTTTTCTCAAAAAATTCGACAAAGGGTAACTTTGATACAGCACGTATGATCGTGAGCTCACACCAATGTACTTCCCCGTCAAACATTTTAAATTTATGCTGCTGGGAAGAAGTTGTCACATCTACACTGATCACAAGTCGCTTACATTTGCCTTCGCACAGAAATCCGAAAAAGCAAACGATCGTCAAGCGAAGCAACTCGATTACATTGGACAAGTGACCACCGATATCCGGCACGTAAAGAGCGCTGAAAATGTAACGGTGGATCTCTTATCACGCATAGAAAGTCCATCCACTCGAGTGCGGAAATCAATTACGAGAAATTGGCTGATGACCAGAGAAATGCCGCAGAAATAAAATCTCTACTGATGGCGGAAGGTAATAACATTCCGATTAAATTAAAACTTTTTACCGTTCCAGGCCGTGCGAAGCGAGTATATTATGATTACTCCACTAGTGACATTTGTCCATTCGTGACGCAAACATTTCGTCGTCATTTCGTTCAAGCAATTCATGACATCTCGCATCCAGGTGTAAGAGCCACAGCTAAATTGATGACAAAACACTTCGTTTGGCCGGGCATTCAATCAGATGTCGCGAAATTTGGTCGATTCGCTCACATTAATATAATGTAGATCAAGTGGGACTGTTTCCACCATCCGAAGGAAATCGATACTGTTTAACGATACTAGATCGTTTCACACGGTAACCAGAAGCGATTGCAATTCCCGATATGGCAGCGCCAACAGTCGCAAGCGCCCTCATTTCGAGGTGGATAGCAAAACATGGTGTGCCAAAAGCAATCACTACCGACCAAGGTTCTCAGTTTGAGTCGCACCTTTTCGACGAGCTGATGAGAACTCTGAGAATTCGACATTACAGGACCACGGCGTATCATGCACAGGCAAATGGCTATCATCAAATGATAGCACCGCACGCTGAAGGTAACAATTCCCTGCTAAACACTGAGAAATGGACAACGAATTTACCATCAATTCTCCTCGGCCTTCGATCAACGTATAAAGATGATTTGAATGCATCAACACCGGTGGAACTCGTTTCCCGTACAACGTTTCGCATTCTAGGTGAATTTTTCGACGAGCAGTCATCAAAGAAGACAGCGACACAAACAGTCATCGACCTAATGAATGCAATGAGCAACATTCATCCAGCAACAACGGTGTGGCCCGGCAGTTCAAAAGTATTCGTGCATGGGGATTTGCATACAGGACCCACGTATTTCTGCGAGACGATTCGGTTCGCCCGAGCCTGTCGCATTCATACAATGGACCATTCGAGGCAAAGTGAACATCACAATTGATCGCTTTAAACCAGCTTATCTGCCGACAAGCCGTATACCGACACCGACAGATCACAGATTCACAGTTAAACAATGGCGAAGGTGGGACCGTCAACAAAAGAAGAAACAACAGACGAACCGGCTACTATTACAACGGTACCAGAATCGACCAACGAGTCGGGGGGTACTGTAGCCAATATACGTTAGCCGGTACAATTTCAAATTATCGAAAAACTGAGCAACCTACAGCAAAATTATCAACGATGGAAGACAGGATAAAACGAGATATGTAGAAAAAATTAGCAGAAACAGAGACGGACAAGAAAAAAACGTGTTATAAAATTTTTGGAGGTTAAAATAAAATACATTTAATTAACATAAATATTGTTTTAATCCCAAATAAATCTTTACTAATTGTAATGACATATTGCATTACTTCAAATACAATTAAAAATAATAAACAAACACATTCCAATCGTATAATCATGAATTTTATTTCGATAAGCGCGTGCACAAGTTATGTGGTTGTAATTTAATGTTAAACAGGTAAGCGCGCGCACATACAGTGATCCTTGACTTACGTCGTTTATAAATTACGCTCTTTATTTAAGATACGTCATCGATTGCTTTGAGTTACGCCGTAAAAAAAAATTGCAACGTAATAGAGAATTGGTAACCGAAAATAAATTTGTGATTCCCCGAAATTCTACTTTATTTTACATTAAACGTAGAATTTTGTTTCGGTCCCTTTCCCGTTTTATTGCTCTATGCATACACACATTCACAAGTGCAGTATAGCTCTTTCGAACAAACGATAAAAACGATTTATGCCCGATTTCAGAACAAAACAGCAATTCCCCAGTTAAATAATATTTTCTCCCTTCCTTCTTATATGAAATTGCAACTTGTTTCATAATTCAAAATCAATGCCTACCTGATTATATTTATTTTTTACATGAACATTTTAACAGTAGAATTAAACCTTTGACTTTTCAATATCGCTTAAATAAATATTTAAATCTCCCTTTAAAATGCACATGTAAAAAGAAATTTAATCAAGTAGGCATTGATTTTGAATTATGAAACAAATTGCAATTTCATGTAAGAACGAAGAGAGAAAATATTATTTAACTGGCGAATTACTGTTTTGATCTGAAATGCGCCATTAGTAAGATAAGCAGTTGTGTATAAGCAGACTTATGTGTTACTCATTCGTCCTTTAACCTAAGCAAATAATTTGTGTGTGATTTATTATTTCGTTCTATATTTTTGTTTCGACTTGTTTTAGAAACTGTAAAATTAATCAGGTAATACAGTATGATCAAAAAGTACCGGGAATTTGTAAATAAAACAAGTTTGTGTTAATTTTCGGGCAAATTTATTTTATCTCCTTCAAAATAACATCCATCTGAAGTAACACACATGTGCCAAGGCCAACGCTTAACCCAATCATCCATGCATTTTCGGTAGGCCGAGACTGGGATGTCCTTCAGCTCCTTCGTCGCATTTCGTTTTATGGCTTCCAGAGATTCAAATCTTTTTCCACGAAGTGGTAATTTAAGTCGAGGGAAGAGAAAAAAGTCGCACGGAGCCATATCGGGTGAATACGGTGCCTGCTCAAGGATATTTACGCTGTGTTTGGTCAAAAAATCTGTCACAATACGCGCTTTGTGTGACGGCGCATTATCGTGGTGCAAAATCCAACTGTTGTCGGCCCACAAATCCGGCCGTTTGCGGCGCACTGCATCTCTTAAACGCTTTAAAACGCCAAGGTAATACTCCTTGTTGACCGTTCCATCCGTAGGCAAGAACTCATAATGGACAACACCTCGGTAATCAAAGAAAACTGTTAGCATAACCTTGATTTTCGATCGACTTTGGCGCGGTTTTTTCGGTTTCGGCTCGCTCTCATATGCTCTGGTTTTTGATAGAGCAGACTCCCCAAAGGCTTTCTGTAACATTTTCAACGATTCAGCACAAGAAATTCCGTTCAAAACACAAAATTTCAAGCAAAATCTTTGCTCAATAAAATTGTTCATGTTAAAATGCGACAAAACACAAAAAGTTGTCTATTATGAACAGCTGACAAACAAACACTAATCATCTGATCCCACTCAAGTTACACACAGATGTCAGTATAGGATCTACCAACTTAAAAAAAAAAAATATCCGAATCGGTCGAGAGCGGTTCATTTAAATTACAAATTCCCGGTACTTTTTGATCATACAGTATGTTTATTTTTTCGTATTTAAATTGAAAATAAATTGATTTACTTATCGGTTAACGTATTATGTCTAGGAATTAATTATGAGTGGTAAAGCGAACAAAAAATGTATCACCTGGCCCAATTAAGAAGTGAAAAACAATTTCGTTGGAGTTGAAATTAAATATTTTAGACAGACTTGCCACTGGTGAAAAAGACATCGACATTTCCAGACATTTAAATCGCTCACCAAAGACGATATCTCGCAATAGAAGCTAAGGGACTTACATACTATAAGGACTTGTACATGGAAACTAAAAAAGCTGGTTTAAGTCAACCTACCCTTAAAAAATATTTTCAACCGGTCACAGCAATATCGCCTCAATCATTTAATTCATCATCCGATGACACTATTTCATCATCTGAAGAATTCAAGGGATATTAGACTAAAATCAAATGTGATTTATAATAGGGGAGAGGGGAGAGTCTCCGGTTGTGGGCACTCTCCGGTTGTGAGAACAATTTTTAAACAAGAAAAAAATATTCGTGATCATTTTCGGCAAGTCTTGGGACAAAGTTAGCAGTACCACTATGTCTGGATCGTGGAAAAAGCTTTGGTCAGAAAACCATTCCACCAATTGTAGTGAAGATGCAGCTGAAGTTTAAACTGAAATTCTCAATATGGCCAAAGCAATTGGTTTCACAGAGGTAGATTTGTCAGACGTAGAGAATTTATTAACAGAGCAGGATGATCCACTATCAGACGATGAATTAATCGAATTGCGTGATCACCATGAAGGCAGTGAAGCTCAAACAATGATAACCAACATCCAATCATTTCTCTAAAAAAACTGGCAACCAATATAAGCTCTACTGATAAGTTAAAAAATTTGATAGAAGAGAATGATCCAGACCCGGAGAGACGATATCTCGCAATAGAAGCAATCATTAAGGGACTTACATGCTATAAGGACTTGTACTTGGAAACTAAAAAGGCTGGTTTAACCTACTCTTAAAAATATTTCCAACCGGTCATAGCAACATCGCCTCAATCATCTAATTCATCATCCGATGACACTATTTCATCATCTGAAGAATTCGAAGGGATATTAGACTAAAATCAATTGTGATTTATATTCCGGTTGTGGACACTCCTGCATAACTTATGAAAGAATGCAAATATGGCTGATCTGACTGTTGTCGTACTTGTATTTTGACAGTACGCAGTTTTCTAGCTAATATCGAAGTGAATGGACGAGCTTGTTCATTTGATGCGATCGCATTAAAAAAAACCGTTAAAATCAACGCAATTGTAATTTTCCAATGTTTTAAAAGTGCGATAAATCAAAGTGAATAATCTCAAACAGGTATAAATGTCTACAAATCGATATGTCTACAGTATTTTCATTGTGATTTGAGATGCAACATCGATTTATATCAAAATCATGACGCATCACATTTTTTTTGGTTACTCTGAGACTGGTCGTAATTTCCGGTTGTGAGCACTTAAAGTAACTGGTTGTAGGCACCCTCTTTTTTTCATTTAAAGCGTCTGTTTGACTGGGTAATTTTCAGATATCATCGTTTATGCCGACATAACATAAAAAAGAAATCTTCTGATGATGATATCGATTTTGCATCATCTGCTTGAAGCCTCTACCATCGAAGTTGACTGAAGTTGAATAATTTTTTAGAAACCCTTTTCTTGTTATGTTTGCCACTGAAGGCCTTTAAAAGTAATAAACCTCGAAATTCTTTCAAATTAGGTGCGTTTTCCTTAAACTATTCCCATTTTCAGCGAATTTTCGAAGGATGCCCATAACCGGTTACGATATTTTTTTTTACCACAAAAGATGACTTCACAAAATTGGTCGTAAAATATTTCTAGTTGACGGAATCAATATAGTTACTTTAGCAAACAGTTAGCTAATGCCTCTAGCTTTCCATTGATATTCATATCTCCGCATAATATGGACTCAAAGGAAAATTATGGGTCAAAAACAAAACTATGCCCACAACCGGAGACTCTCCCCTACATAATATACAAATACGTTTGAATTTATGTATTACTTCGGTCTAAAAAGTCCAAAACCACTTTTCTCGACGTTTCGAAAGTCCTTGAGTCTGCAAATGCAAAAAAAAAAAAATGTCCGTCCGTCTGTCTGGATGTCTGTGTGTCTGGATGTCTGGACCCATGGTATCTCGAGAACGGCTTGTCCGATTTGGATTTTTTTTTCGCCAATCTGTTTCTATGGTCAAGGCGGAGATTTGAAAAGCTTTTGGATACTGTACGTCAAGGGGGTGGGGTACCTGCCATACGAATTGACCCAAAATACCTGCTTTTATAAATATTTACGATTTTTTGATATATGCTTATTTGATTATTGGATTGGGCATTGAATTGGGAATTTATTTGAAGGTTAAATTAGAGGTCAATTTGCGCGTTGAGTTGAAGTTGAGTTGAAGTTGAGTTGGGGTAGGATTTGGATGTAGTGAATAGTTAACAAATTTTTTATATGATGGAACTTGCCTATGTATCAACCGATTATTATGAAATTTGACATGTGTGTTAGAAATGGGATTCTAAAATGAGCCTTGGATGGAGTTCTGGAATATGGCCAAGTATGATGGAACTTGACTATTTCTCATCACATGTGCGTTGAAAATAGGATTCTAAAACTATTTTGGATGAAGTTCTACAATATGGCCAAGTATGATGCAACTTGTCTATTTCTCAACAGATTATTATGAAATTTAGTATGTGTGTTACAAATGGAATTCTAAAATGAGTTTTGGATGAAGTTCTGGAATATGGCCAAGTATGATGGAACTTGCCCATTTCTCAACCGATTACGTTGAAATTCGACATTTGTATTGGAAATGGGATTCTAAAATGTTTTCTGGATGAAGTTCTGGGATTTTAAAACGATTTCTAGATGAAGTTCTGGAATATGACCAAGTATGACGGAACTTGTCTATTTCTTAACCGATTATTAAGAAATTTGATTTGTGTGTTAGAAATGGGAATCTAAAATGAGTTTTGGATGAGGCTCTGGAATATGACCAAGTACTTATGATGGAAATTGCCCATTTCTCAAATTCGACTTTTGTATTAGAATTGAAATTCTAAAATGTTTTTAGATGTAGTTCTGGGATTTGAAAACGATTTCTGGATGAAGTTCTTTAATATGGTCAAGTATGATGGAACTTGTCTATTTCTCAACCGATTATTATGAAATTTAATTTGTGTGTTAGAAATGGGATTCTAAAATGAGTTTTGGATGAAGTTCTGGAATATGGTCAAGTAGGATGGAACTTACCCATTTCTCAACCGATTACGATGAGATTCAACATTTATATTGGAAAAGTGATCCTAAAACGAGTTTTGGACGAAGTTCAGGAATATGGCCAATTATGATGAAACTTGGCTATTTCTTAACCGATTATAATGAAATTTGATATGTGTATGGAAATGGGAATATTTGATATGTGTGGAATATTGTAGGATGGAAGTTGGCTATGCCTTAACTGCGGGTATCATTAAATTAGTCATGTGTGTTGGGAATGGAATTCTAAAATAATTTTTTATAAAGCTCTGGAATATGGCCAAGTAGGATGGAACTTGGCTATTTCTTAAGCGATTAAGATGAAATTTGATATGTGTGTTGGAAATGGGATTCTAAAATGATTTTTGGATAAAGCTCTGGAATATGGCTAAGTAGGATGGAACTTAGTTATTCCTCACCCGTTTGTTATGAAATTTGACATGTGCGTTGTAAATGGGATTCTAAAATGAGTTTCTGGATAAAATTCTGGAATATGGTCAGTTAAACGGTTAGAACTATCAGTATAATTTGTTACACTACTTTCGGTATAAAGTTCTACAATACGATTTTTCGTTTTAAATTGGATGCCTGTACCCATGTTACTGAAGCTTTTGACCTGTTTGGCTGTTGTTGTTTAAGTAAATATATGTTGGTTAAAATGGAAATCAATAATGTCAAAACTGTCACACCAACTTTATGACATTATTGAAGATACCAAAGACCGAAGTTCTGATCACCTCGTGAGGTTTCAGCCCTTTATATTTTTATTTATTTTATATGCAAATAATGTACCAATTTATGTACGAATTTTTATTGAATTATATTTAATTTTAATTTATTTTTACCTGAAATATGGCCTGAAATAAATTGTACTTTGTACAGAACCAACATACATATTTGTGTCATTTTTCTAACTTACGTCGTTTTAACTGACGTCGCATTTTCCTGGAACGCATCTACGATGTAAGTCAAGGATCGCCTGTATAGTACAGTTATTAATTCAATTTGCTTTTTTGCTTCTAGATTTGATTGAATTAGTGAGGTGGCCAAAGTTAGAGGTTTTGCTGTATACACATATATCATTAACTTTAAACAATTTTATAACTTTAAATCATTCCATGGCATTTTCCTAAATAAAATAAATCAAAATTAAATTATAATGTGCGAAACATTATAAATAATATTCATTGTCTCCGGTGTGCGATGAACGCTTAAACGTGAAATTTAATTATAATTATTTTTGTGGTTATCGATTAAAGTGGAAAGCTATTGAATGGGACAGTATTTTAAATAAGATAAGTATGAATTTCGATGTGATTAAGAGGTTAAAGTTCTACGTTATAACTTGTTGTGATCGCTAGATTTGATGAAATTGTGGTGGGTTTTTCTGTCTCCATCCAAATCATAGTCTCTAAAACATCCGAGTTACATACCGAGTGACATTTTAAAATTTCCCCCCTGACATACAATCAAATAACCATTACAATATATTTATCTATCCAGACAAATAATTTTCAGCATTCATTCGAAATTTTATTTAGATACACCAAGCACAAATTTTCTTCATCATCATCATCATCATCATCATCATCATTTTCCCAATTTTAATTTCCATTTAATTTTTATTATCTAATAAATTGATTTGTTACATCCGTTTCTTTCGTATATAGCACATATATAGCAAGCTGCTGCTGCTGCTCGAGGACCTCATACGGAGATGAAAATAAAAAATAAATAAAAAAAATAATTCGAAATAATAACATTCCGAGTTGAAAAACTAACAAGGAAATTTAAAAAAAATAAAAAACATTTAAAAATCGAAATTGATTTACATTTTCCAGAATAGGAAATTTATAAAAAAAAAAAAAAAAAAATTTTTATTTATTTTTAAAAACCATAAATGTTGAAATATTTTATGGGTGTTTTGAAGCAATAAAGGGTTGAATGTGGGTACTGTGTGCACATGAATTCCTATATAAATAATTCATTCTCATCGTACCGTGGTAAATAATATATTGTAGAGTTGTAAAGTAATACACCATCATCATTCAAAAAAAAATTCTTAGGTTTTGTCGTTTATCTAGATAAGACATATATGTATGTATACATATGTATATACCAGTCAAAAAACGATGAAGACGTCATTTGATATTTTGTTCATTTCTATGTAGATTTCTCAAGAAACCAATAAAAAATTTCTAAATTTTATATTTCTTCAAACAAAAAAAAAAAACAAAAAAACGATTGGGTCGAGTCTTTTTGACTCAACAATTTATGGTTATGTCAAAGACACTAATCGATCTTATCATCTTGTATAAACATTATATAAATGAAGAATAGGACAACAAGAAGAAACCACACCAACAAAATTAATTCCTATTGTTTTGGTTATTCAACATTTTTCTTATGAATGTGGCTGCTCGAGAGTTACTTGTCTTTACTATTTTAGAACGTTTGTTGGTACACAGGTGCGGTTAAATTTTGTGTTTTGGGTTGTTTGGTTTAAGATAACACACAAGCATGACTTAATCATGAATATTAATTAATCATCTAGGTATAAATACAAACAAACAAACACACACAGGTAAATACAATACAATATCTACAAAAACAACGACGCTAGAAGATTTCGGAATAAATTAATGTAACTTGTTGTGATTCTTGAACGGATAGGTGTTTTTTGGTTTGTTACCTGACAAAATCAAACAAATGTAGCATAAATCAGATAATCATCTTGGGCGAAGAAGAAAACTAAACGAAACAACAACAACAATCAAAAAAATATCGAATTTTATTATTTGTTCAACCACAACAACAATGCAAACAGCATCTCAAAGACAACGGACGATTGAATGTTTGACTACTTTTTTGTTTTTGTTTAATGTTGTATAGTTGTTGTTTTTGTACACCAAGCTAACCTAAACAACAACAACAACAACAACACCAAAGACAAAATTATTATTAAATTTGAATTGTTTTGATTTGTTTAATTTATTAATTTGAATATTATTTGATTTATATTGTTGTTTGATTAGGAGTAATTTGTTATTCTTGTAGCATTTTGTTTGTTGGTTTAAGATTTGTTTTACAAAACGCGGGGTAGGAATTATTTGATTTGTGTTTTTTTAGAATTTCGATTACGTGTTTGATGCTTACTGATGTTGATTCCTTTCAGTTTGTTGCTAAACAAATCCACAAGATTTTCAAAAACCGTTCGTTTAGAGTAATTCGCATCATGACTTTCTGATGCTTATTTTTCCTTCCTTCCACTAACGCTAAATTTGATGAAGGGGTTTAGCCGCCTCAAAGATGCTCCTCCAAACAGCTCGATCACCCAAAAAGAGCAAGAGATGTCCCACTTTCATTCATGCCGACTCCGAGACCAAGCCATGTTTTATGTAGGCGAAATTATTGGTATGAGCTCAAACATGCGAAAGAACACATAAACGCCGACCTATTTCTACAATAATTTTGGTGTCCTCACCGGATTCATTGAGGATTGCGCTGCTACGTGGATGAAAGTTTTTATCTAGTTCTGTTATCAACTTTTGCTCATGCTTTTCTCGTTTCTTTCGACTCGAAGCCGACTAGAGATTTTCTTCGCAGTCACGTAGGCGTTGTGAACTTTATTTTACCTTTGTTCAAATTTCGTTAACATGCGCAATATTTTTTTCCCAATAGCGACCAGAAACCATCGATTAATCAAAGAGTTTTAGGTAAATTAGTATATAAATTCTAATGTATAAAATGGATTTCTGTCAGTACATAATCAGACCTACATGCGTTGGTGCGCCCAATGTGTATAACATTGTATGGTTGGTAGGGAAAGGAATTGTAACTAACGTCATGAAAGATGAGCGTAATAAGAAAAAGTGAGTGATGTCAACCACGTTAGTTTTCCTACAAAAATAAAAAATAAAAATAAATCCACTACTACTACCAAAGCAACCTTGATTATATAAGCCATAATCTAAAAAACGAAGCTTTTATAAGGGAATTAGAAACGAGGAAAAAACCAAAATTTCCATAGTAAAACACATAAAACATATGGGAAATCACTTTTTTTCCTAGGCAAATTTGTAAATGAAAACGTTACAAATGTTAAAATATGATTTCTGAGATATTTTCATAAATGTTTGAATTTCAACATATATAAATATCGTTTAAGTAAATCATTTTTATTTTCTTGTAATAATTGATTTATTTAAACCAAAATATACAAAAAAGTTCATAACTACAGCATTCTGGTCAAATTAAAAAGAAAAGCTTACTACAAATCCTGTGCATTAAGCTAATATACATAGATGGCAGTGGGCAGTAAACATTTTGAAAAACCGTACCAAAAATCGCCACTTGGGGAAATTTAAGTTCAAAAATTGTAGGAAAAGCAAAACAAATTCTCAAAATATTAAGAACGTGTCATAATTTTGTGATTAAACAATTTTTTTCGTATTTTTCTGTATAAATCTGAGACATCTAACGACACTAGTAAAACTAAAGATAAATGTAGCAAGTATTATTTTAATTCGTCAGAGCCAACTTTGATGTATTTTTCAAAATGAAAGTTCGAAAAATATATTTTAGAAATAATTTAATTTTAATATTTCTGCAATTAATATTTACTTAATACCAATAAACCCTTCCTGTATATTGTTGCTAAAGATATGTAGAACACTTTTGTATAAAATTTTTGTAACATTTTTGCTTTTTTCATTGAAAAACTTGAAGCTAAAAAACACCATTTTTACTATGGATTCCTATGGAAATTAGTGAAAAGTTATACCACTAAAAAAGCTTCTAATAAATACGTCATAATGATTATGGCTCTATACTCTAGAAGGCTCTGCTACTACTCATGATATGATTTATGGTGCCTATGCTTTTTATACTGGGAATTATAAGGTGAACAAGCAATTTAATTTTGTGAGGAACTTTCTTAATATTGACAGGGATGGTTTAGTGGTAGTGAATTTACTTAACACTTTTGCACCGCTTCGAAAGTAGTTAGTAAAACCTCAGTTAAATGAGATTAACTTTGGTAATGAACTACTCAGGTACCGAAATATTCGCGATTTTCTTCACGAAAACTGGAAACGGAATACAACTGAATTCAATCGGGTAGAATATGTCAGAGCTAGAAATAAAGTAAATAATTTGATTAAGTCTACAAAACGCCAATTTTTCAATGATCGTTTCATTAAAAACATCCCATGTAAATTACTCTGGACAAAATTTTAGGGCTTACCTTCATTCTCCTGGTGCTGACTCGAAATCCAATATAACTCCAGAAGAGTTTAATGAATATTTTGGTTCGGTTCCTAGGAAATAATAATAAATTTAAATCCGTTACAATATAGTTCTGAAAATGCTTTTTATTTTCATAATGTCTATTTTCGTAATGATGAAGTTTCCCTTCATTTTGATAGAATTAAATCTGGCACGGCTAGTGCTGATGGCACACCACTTATTTTTATGAAACTTCTAATGCCAATAGTTTTGCTCCATTTAACCTATCTAATGAATTCAGCACTTACTAAATCTATCTTTCCAGATACGTGGTAAATAGCCGTGGTTACTCCTATTCCTAAAACACGTGTCCCAGTAACTGTGAACGATTTTCGCCCAATCAGCATTTTACCAGTGCTATCCAAACTATTTGAAAGAATTAGTCAATACCAAATAAACCATCATTTAACAAAGTATAACTTATTAAGCAACTATCAATCTATTGTAATTTTCGAGTGAATCATAGCACTACTACAGCACTTTTGAAAATTGTGGATGGCATTACTTCTGATATAGAAAATTTGGTAAGATGGTAAATTTGGTATTCTAGTTCTTTTAAATTTTTCTAAGGCGTTTGATAAAGTTGTCTTCTCTTATTTACATTTGAGACAACAATCAGTAAAATATTATGAAAATTTTAGTTCAACTATCCGTATTACATCTAGAGTTCCTCAAGGTTCGATTTTGGGGCTAATACTATTCTCTCTTTACATAAATGAAGTATGCAAAGTCGTTCAACAAACCAATAATACTTACTATCATCTTTATGGTGATGATTTGCAATTGTATTCGTTTGGAGATTTCGATTCTGTTGATTATGTACAGAATCTAAATATTACCTTAACCAAAGTATTTGATTGGACAACCGTAAATAAACTCCAAATTAACCTCCAGTAAATCTCAAGCTATTATCCTTTCGAATAAAAAGCAAATAATTATACTGTCTATTCATCTGGTAATTGATCTATCAAAGGATCGATTTCTATGACCAAGTCAAAAGCTTGTTTTTGTTCATAGATAATAAATTAAACTGGTCTGTGCACGTTAATAATCTGTGTTGTAAAATATACGGGATTTTAAGTAAACTCTGGAGCACAGCAATGTTTATTTCAAGTGACGTAAAACGTCATATTATTCGAACTCTAGTGGGTCCTTTGATATCATACTCTACTCCAATATATCTGAACTGTTCCAAAAAATTCTTGAAACGATTAAATGTTGCTTTCAATTCGCGTGCGGGGTACATATTTTTGAAACGTATTGGTGATGTAACGTGACCTTAAATAAATATCTAGAACTATCAGCATTATGCTTCATGTTTAGTTTGCTACAGAAGCGAACTCCTACACAGTAAAAAACAATTACATGTCTTATGTATAATTCCATAAGTATAGGAGCACAAATTTTACATACCTATATGTATGTAAAATAAACTTTTCCTTAATATAATATTGAATATTCAGTATCGCACTATGGAAAATAATACTTTACATTGAATTTACTGACAAATTCATCTTTTTATGTACAAATTAATATTGTAGTGTGTAATCTTAAGTAAATTATGAAATTTTACTCTCTCTTACAAGAAAACTACATCCTGTCTCTGCATATTTTTCAGTAGAGTCGGTTTTATTTACCTTTTATTGCCAGAATATTCCGTAGCTTATGAAAAAATAGAACAAAAAAGAAAATAATAGGAAAATTTGACAGATATTGCGAAAATATTTATTAATTGTGTAAAAATTGATGATTGCGGATGGAGTTTGCATATTTATTTTGGTTAACTAGCTCGAGGTACACGGAAAAAAAAAATTCTATGGATTGATTTTAAAATATTGCTAAAATAGCTTTAGTTTGTCCCGAAAAGTACGACAACCTCAAAATATATCCAAATAGGCCATATTTGCATTGCGAAGTTATTTGTATGATACGGACATACGGGTATAGTCATATTTCATATCACTTAATTGCTAAAGAAAAAATATTAGATCTATGCAACTGTAATAAATATAAAGTATTTAACTCTGAAAGTATGTTCAATTTAGATATATTTTTGACCAATGATGTACATTCTATATATTGATTTTGTCCATTAGTTAATACGTTTAGTGTTATGGATTGAATGCATTTTTAAATATAGTTTAAAGCTACAGCTCGTAAACTATATTGATAAATACTACATAGCTTACATCGAATAATACACTTACTAAAGCGATTTAAGCTATACGAAAATACTTATTGAGAAATTCGCTTTATTTCATATATGTATAAACATGTGTGGTATGTAAACACATTATTCGTACATAGGCACACATAATAATTCATAATTTTCAGGTTCGTTATGATTGATTTTTATTAAAACATAAATGTAAAAATTTTTCTGAATACATATATTTAACAAATAATTAAAAATAATACATTATTCTTATATCCTTTATTTCAATAATATACATAAATTCATTATATACTAAAAAATTAAAAAAATCATGTTAAGTTTATTCTATACTAAAAAAATTAATTCGCTAAATAATAAATTCTTTAGAGTAATACTTGCAGTAAGAGTGTGGTATGAGGTTAGGTAAATCTTGAACTTTTATGATGGAAATTTGATTTGTGCTTTCAACTAATAAAGCACAGTAATGTCGATCGTATTTAATTGTTTTAAATTTATTACATACAAAATAAACACAAGAGGCTACCAATAAAACGTTGGCAATCATCCCATATATTTGATCAGCAAGGGTATCTTCTTCAGTAATTTGTAGAATCATACCTGCTTTGTATGTTATGTTATCTAATGTGGCAAAGGTAATAGACGAAACAAAATTTAGATCATAAAATTTATCTTGCAAAATTGATTTAATATCAAGTTGAATATTCTCTGAAAAATGTGTAATTTTTCCATGTTTTATCACAGGATTTTGTGTAATATTTGCTAAAGCGCATGCTTGAAGTTCATATCTGATAGATATAGTAGAACAGATATTTCTACGTGAAGCTGTTGCCCGACTAATCTTTTTTAATGGTTGGTGCTTCGCTTCAAAGCGCAGTGACCAAATATTTACTAGCGGTCCAATATGTTTAATAATATTAGGATAATGCGTCATGATATGATGTTTTGGGATCAATTTTTTACCAAAAAGCTTAATATAAAGTGAATGATGATTTTGAATTAATTCCTTCAAAAGCACTATGTCTGGAGATTGAATACATCGACGCAGTAAAATGTTTACTATATCCACTAGTAATACAAATAATTCCCAAAATGAATTATTTTCTGGAACTGAATCACCGATAATAACTCCTAGATTTTTTATGAACAGAAGCATTTCTGACGCAGAATATTTTAACGTATTTGATTTTAACATTTCTTTTGAAATAAATTTTGGCTTGTTCAGATGACTATTGTTGCCATAATAAAAGTAGTTTATGCGGTAATTCAATGTCTCAAGCGAAAAAAATTTTGACGTGTAAATAAATTGTGATAAAATTTTAGAAATTTCTAATTTTGCAACGCCTTCTAGAATATCGTGCATAATATCTACACTATAATTTTCTGTGCAATGGAATGTTTCTATTTCATTAAAGACACAAGTTTCTTTAATACCTGTTACTTTAAAATCATTTTTTATAATATCTTCTTCATAGTTTTTCTTATTACGATATTCCTTTTTTTTATCTTTACATAAAATTTTTGTTTCTGATTTCTTACATTTGCACAATCTACAAAACATATTTGCTGAAAATGATTCGGAAAAACCTAATATCGAGTTTAAACCTAAATTATCACCCACAATTTGAGTAATTACAAAATATATCTTAAATTCTATTGAGTTAATTTTTACAAGAATTCCATTGGTTTCTAAATCAATGAGTTGTTTTACAAATGGTTTGAAAATAGTTTCTGAGCCATATTGTTTTCGGTCTAATGTATTAAATAATAATGCTAGTAAAATGCTATGAAGTTTTGAACTTAAATCAGGTGGAAGACATGCTATTTTGACATAAACAGCACCAAGTTTCTGCAAACCCGCCGAACTACCTAACGGATTGTTTGTTTCAAACTCATCGAAGTATACCATTAGAGGTAGTACGTTACCTTTCACATTTAGGGTTAACATTTTATCTTTCCAGAATTTGGTTTGAATAACGTTGCAAATTCCAGCATCAAATGAACTTGGTTTATTTAAAAAATGTATATACTGCATTATTTTATCAAAGACTTGGCCATTTTCAATAAAATTTGCCAATGAATATTTTAAGGGTACAATTGTTTCGCTAACGTCTACGGGTGATATAATATTACAATTTTTATTAATGGTAGGATCATTTCGGCTACCAATTATTATATTTGAAGGATTTTGGAATTTTCCTCTTTTTTTCAAAAGTTTTATGCGTCTATATTCCGTATTCACAGAATTAAATGAACTATGCAAGTAATCAAATAGTTTCATTAGTAAATTTTTGTTTTCATCAGACTCTTTTAAAAAATTAATTCTACTTAATACTAATAATATATTTGTTCAAATATAACTTTTACAAAATGTTCCTCGAAATTTGAAATAACAAATTGAATATCGGTTCGATTCATAGATAAATTGTTGTATAAACTGCAAGTTAGTTTGTAAACCTGCGTTTGAATTACAGACAATATTGAGTCTATTTGATCATACAAATCTGCTGTGAAGGGTTCTTTTATTATGTTTTCTTGATTATTAGGTTTAGCAGAAATTTCTGTAAAATTTGATAAATTTGGAAAGGTATTAGATTGACAAGGCAAGTCATTACTGGTTTTTATCTGTGATACATTGGTGTGAACCTTGTTTTGGGGCCTAACACTTGCGAATTTTGACTCTCCATCAGTAAAATGCTTTTTGATATGTTTTTTAAAGGAATCATATATACTAAAATCTCGATTTGGAAAACACTTATTGCATTGAAATAACAATTGGGGCCAATGCCACATTTTAATATGCTTAATATAAGTTTCGTACGTATTCATAACGTTCTTACATATAAAACAATTCATTATAATAAATTAAAAGTAATACAGATTTCAAATCTAAAACTATACTAATTCTATGTTTGTTTAATTATTTAGAGTTAATTTACGGCAAAGATTTTATATATTCCTCATACTCACCCAATAAATTGTTTACAGATATATAATTTCGATACCATTCGGTATCAATTTTATAAATCGCTTTTTGTATAAATAGCCAAAGAGATTCGGCTAATATTGGGTAACAGGAATGTGACGCTTGGTACAATTTAAAACAAGCATCTATTGCCTTAATCGGGTTACCTATTTTATATAAAACCGTGCCAAACGAAATATATCCGGTTAAATTGGATGCCTCGCCTATGAAGATTGGATAAGGCTGAAGGGATCCGGTCAGATCTACAACTTTCTTCTTTAGCTCTTCTTTTTTTTCCTCGAATTGAAATAAATCCTACGAAATTAAAACATAATGTAAGAAATTGTTTAATAAAATTACCATTTATAAAAGGTCTTAATAAACTTACAGGAATCTTTAATATGAACCCATCTGATATTTCTATTTTCGAATATTTAATTGATTTCTGCTTAGAACGTTTTTTCCCAAAATTGCTTTTAATTAAAAAGGGTAATATATATAAACCTTTAATGGTTTCGTCACAATTGGAAATAGATTTCAGCAAAGATTTACAATTTGTTTCTGTGAGTATTTTAGCTGCTAAAAATTTATTCAAAATGGGCCAATTATGGCCCATGCAGTCCAATTTGCTTGGGTATAGTAGGCCAAAATCTTTTTCAAATAACTCATAGCCTTTCGATCCTTGTAACACAGAGAATCTGGTTAAGTACTCCGAAATAACGTTTTGCCGGTTACCGTTTTTAATAATTTCGATACGGGTCTGAAAAGTTTTCTCCCATGCTTTTTCTATATCGCCCCAATTGTCATTTTTAGTAGCTTTTTCTAAAAACTCAAGACTTAAACGTGTTTCTTTGTCTGAAACCGTCGGTTTTTCAATCAAACTTTGCGTTACTGAATTTATTTTTTTTTTAATTTTATTGTAAGCTGACCATAATTTCCCCGTTGCTAGGGAACGGGTTTTATTGCAATACGGTGCGTAATATACGTTTTCTCTTTCAGATGGGAATAATGTAGGGATCGCTTTTGCCAGATCAATGAATCTTTCCGTAGTGATTTTAATTTGATTGAAGTTTTGGCTATCCAACTCCTTTTCTATAATAAGATTAGCCAAATCATTTTGTTTGGATCCAACTTTTTTAAACCTTTCATAATAATTTGTTATTATCCTTCCTTTAACACAATTTAAATAATGTTGAATTGTAGATTGCGTAAATTGTGGTTGTTTTGTTAAAAGTGGTTGAAAATTAAAAAAGCCATCAGAACCATCTAGAACTATGACATTATTTGCGGTTGATTGATTTTCCTATAAAAAGTCAGGTGTATTTCAATGTTAATTAGTAAACAAAATATCTTATTGTCTATAAAAAGCCGAAAAAATCATATAAAATAGCTTACTAAATGTTCATTTTCTATATTGTCTATAGTACAAAGTTCGACGCCAAATGATTCTCCACCTCCACTACACGTAGAAACAGTCTCACAAGATACCTTAAAAGAAAATAATGTTATATTCATTTTTAGTACCTAAAATAAAAACTAAATTCATTACGTTTTACTATAGAATTTAAGTTGAATTTACTATTTGAATTTTGAATTATACTTAGTGCCCCGTTTTGGGGTCAATGGGAACACTCGACGAGAACGATAGTAGGGGCACAAAACTAACGATTAACAGTTATTTTATTTTATTTCCAATATATACATACAGCGATAAATAGAAATGTTCAATAAATTTTAATATTCCGAATTGAAATTAATATTAAACATGCGGTTATATTTTAATATACACAAAGTTCATAAAAATAAATAATAATTGACGGAAAAAAGAGCACTGTCTTCAAAATTAAATTTCAACTATTTTCACTAAACTGAGCACGCATCACTAAACTTAAGGACTTAAATAACATTTATCAATAATAATAATAAATAATCACCCACTGTCTAATTAATTCTACAGTATAAAATACATTTTACTTACACTCGACATATTTATGTTATTATTTAAATTAATTTATTAATATATCAGCTACACAGTTTTTGTATACCTTACTTGCACCATCAAATCACTGAATAATGAAAAAATAACAAGAACACATGTTCAAAAAATACGGGACTTCCTACCTAAAACATTATGTAATATAGGGAATAACCAATTTTAGGAAATAAAGTAAGAGATAAATACTTATATAGTGTGGCCGCTTTGGCTATAATTAAATTTTTAAATTAAATATTTTGTTATAGTTCACATAATTATAATTTTTTACTGTTTTCATATATAGAATATTACGTTTAATGAAATATAAATAACCATTATTGTTTAATGGTAAATTCAGCAATGACGTATCCAAAAGAGACATATTTTACGATACTAAGCAAGCTGCATTATATACTCATATTAAATATGCTTCCAACATGCTTTAGATATAAATAGTAGATATAATTTATAATATCAAAGAAGCTATAGTTTATTCTTCTGTACTCAAATATAATATAATTATCTTGGAATTACTTAAAAAGAAATAGCGTTTAATTAATAATGGCAATATTTGTGTTAAAATCAGTTAGTCCATTTAAAGCATTTAAATCAAATTTAAAATGTATTCCCATATAAACTATGAAAACTTCTACATAGCCCAATTAGCTAGTCTGATTTTTTTCCGTGTATGTATTTAAATTTAATAGAATATTATGATTTAGCTAACTCGGGTTTATGTGTACATATTTAAAATAATTTGTGAATAAATATTAGTAATTAGGTTGTATTTATATGCGTGTTTCTTATAACAGCATAAAATTAAATTTGTGTGTCAGAAAATCATGTGTCTTCCTAATTTTAATAAACTGCATACAGAATTATGGTTTATGCTTTATAAGTTTTTGTGTAGTGAAAATCATATAAACCATTTTATTCTAAAATGCGTTCTGCTGCAAAATGTTCATGATATTTGCTTTATTTTACTTTTTTGCACATACGCAGTTAATTTACGCAAAATGTTGCTTTAAATTATTACGGTTATGTGCAAAGCGATCCTCAGACGTTAAACATTTATTGCCAATTTTTCAGTATCGCACTACTATTGAACGTGTTAAGAAATATATTTTAAACTTTTCTCCATTAGTGACAAATTAAATTAGCAATAAACATTGATCATCTAGGGCTTGCTAGAGATGTAACCAAGCAAAATGCGAGAGACAATATATAATTAACCCGTAAAGTACGTCGTGAAAAGGTTACATGGAAAGAGTGGTGCATTTTTATATTAATAATTATTTGTTATTCAATTAGAATGATACTAAAAATTTCAGAAAAAAATTAAACGGAGTGGGGATATTTTTATTTTTTTTTTGGAAAAGTAGAGTGGTCCCACGGACCGCACAACGCTCTTTACGGGTTAAATATTGTGTTATCTTATCAAATGTTGATATTGTATTGTAACTTAATTTAATGTTATCCTTTAAAACCAAAACTGACAGATTAGCCCTTTAATAAGATGTTGATTTTCAGAATTATTTAAGCTTGTATAAGTGATCGGATATCCAGCTTTCTATGGTAGAATAAACATCGAACTATCAGTTTAAATACGTTCTAAAAACCCGAACAGTGGAACACAGAAATAACGGCCTGGCATCGTCGATCGGAACGTCAGTTTCTGACTGAATTAATTTAATTTCGAATGTAGCAGGTTAAGTATTATCGATCTTTATATTTTTATCTATTAGTATAATTAAATTTTACTTCTAAATTTAACTGATAATCGTCCATCGTATCATCATAGTTTGGTTGCAACTGGAAAACCACATTAACAAATTGATTGATCTGGTAAATGAATTTATTATCGACTATTCATAATAATGCAATTAATTAATGTTTAATTTCCAGGACGTTTCAGATTAGTTGCTGGGGTAAAATTCTTCAAATTCAAATTTTATTTTTAATACTAAGCATCATTGGAGCTTATACTATCGTTTATCCGGGTAAGCAAATTTAAAATTCTACATCAATAACTAAGAAAATAATTTATTTTAATACCTATACTTCCAGAATTGTTCAATTTGTATAGGTCAAGTGGTGATCTACATCTTTCCAGAGTATGTACCTACAGCAAGCATCGAACTTGGCATTTTAATATTGTTAACATGATTGTAAATTGTGGGATTATGTAACACGTTTCATCAAAGTGCCGATCCTTTTAAATTTTAACTTATTGATGAATTTACGAAATAAATTGCTATTTCATAAAATTTGAAAAAGATACATTGGGAGGTTGACCCTTTTGTTGAAATCGGGCATTTGGCTACTTTAGGTATTTTATTTAAATGGCCTATCTCTTAGAATTTTGTGATTCAAAATTAAAAAATAGCTCTGCTTGATTGACTCCTGTTGTTGGGAAATCGAGTAAAATAGCTCTAATTAATAATAAGCAAGTGCGTGTTTAATAAATTATTCAGCTTTAAAACAAATCTAAAGTAAAACCTAAAGTGTTTATAAATCCCAAAAATCTAAGCAAAAACCTATATAACCAAAAGCATTTTGATTTTTGTTATAAAATAATTTACTAAATTAAATTAAATTAAATTAATATTAAGTGAGATAATAAGTAAGAAATGTTAAATAAAATTTCGTTAAAAACATATTTATTGTATTTTGTTTATTTAATTTTTCATATTTCTTTGATGAGATTTTACATATTGGATTTTCATAGAACTTAAAATTTCATATAATAGGTACTTAAAATTACCAAATGTATGCAAACTTCAATACCACATCTTCTTAAAATTAAATATCCGCAGATGTAATTATACATATTTCTATGTTAATTTACCCAAAATATTTATGAAATATTCTATATTTCTTCTACTTAAAATTTCATAATATAATCTAGAATTTTACATAAACAATAAAATGAAAATTACATAAACTATGTACATTACATAAACTATGTAATAATTACATATATATAGTAGGCATTTTGTTTACCCCTATAAGTATGTAAATATTTTTTACTGTGTAGTTATTTATACGAACACCTTAACTTCAGTAGGTCGAGACGCACATTAAATTTGAATCTGCCTAAGTCATGCAAGTCTAAACCGAGACAACGATCTTTCTTTGTCCATGGAGTAAAACTATGGAATAATATTCATCCATGTGCTAAAGCTGCGTCTAGTTTGTACAACTTTAAAAAACTGTATGATGAAACCAGTAACATGAATTAATTCTTATTTCTCTCTCTTTTTGTTATCCTGACCTCAATTATCTTATCTGATTTCCTATTTCCTTTTCCTTACCTTAATTATGCGTTTAAATATTCAATAGTAATTATTAACTTTTTATTTTTATTTTTATTGAAATTTAATTTTAGTTTTTAATTATGTTAAGATTATATTATATCACCTACTTATGTACTATATCGTCGTCCTAACGGTGAACCAACGTAGGTGCAAAAAATTCAGACAGAGTTTCTCACGATGAACCATTTTGTATCAGAGATGAGATTTTGAAAAAATGTCAGATACATTAATTCACAGTTAGGACGACGATATGTATAACTGCGTTGCACATTAGAAGATATTTCTTAAAATATTGTAAAAAGGCCTTGCCGTATTTGTGTAAAACGATGAATAAAATAAATAAATAATATTTTTTTTTTGTAATGCTGCCAATGGCTTTATTTTTCAATCTTTCTACATAACAAACTAACAAGAAGTAATTGGTTGTTAAGCTAAAATTATTACATATTTTAAGCCTTAACCAATGTTAATAATTATTGTTAGTGCTCACAATTTAATTAATTTAGATTATACTTATACATCATATGTATAACATAAATATTTAACAAATTTACAGGTTCACAGGTTCATCAGTCCGAGTGAATCTGCTATTTTCAGTTGCCTAAATCGTGGCTGTTTTAATATATCCCTGGCCAATTCGTTGGGATGCGCTTCTAGTTTTGAGTAATATTTAGAACTGAACTCTTTAATTAATCCCAAGGTCGTCATGTATATTGCTATTTCGAATGTACCACGGAGCATTAGTAATACTGCGAAGTATTTTCGCTTGAGTTCGTTGCAGAAGTTCTCTGTTTGAAGCTCTGGTGGATCCCCATAACTGAATACCATATGTCCATATGGGTTTGATTATCGCTTTGTACAGTAAAACTTTATTGGCTAATGACAACTGAGATTTCCTTCCCATCAGCCAATACATTTTGGAAATTGTAATTTTTATTTGGTTGCGCTTTGTTTCAATATAGTTTTTCCACCTTAACCTTCTATCCAGGTGAAAACCTAAGTATTTGACCTTCGTTTGTTGAGGAATATTTTTATCGTTTAATTTTACTGGTGGGCAGGTACGTTTGTTCAGCGTGAATGTGATGTGAGTTGATTTGTTTTCGATCACTTTTATTCGCCATGACTTTAGTCAGTTCGCGATTTTTTTTAAATGATTCTGAACTCCTTTGAGACAACTTCGGGATTATTGTGTAACACCAGGATGGCCGTATCATCGGCCAATGTTGATATTGTTACTTTGTTGGTTACAGGTAAATGGGTTGTGTACAAAATGTATAATGTTGGCCCTAGAACGCTGCCTTGCGGGACACCTACTTTAATATCATTTAAGCAAGTAGTTGGGCCATTTTGTTTGACCATGTATATTGCCTTTGAATAAGGTAATTTCCCAAAATTGAGTGAAATTTCTTCGGTAGAAGCTCATTAATTTTGTATATTAGCCCATCGTGCCAAACTTTATCAAATGCTTGTGCTATATTCAAGAAAGCAGCAGAACAATATTTCTTTTCCTCGAAGGTGATTTTGATTGCATTTATAATTCTGTGAATTTGCTCTGTGGTACCATGTTGGTTTCGGAACCCAAATTGATGGTCTGGTATAACGCGCCGTTCTTCTAACGTTGGTTTCAATTTTGTTAGTAACCTTTTTTTCAAATAGCTTTGATATTGTGGGCAGCATGCTTATTGGATGATATGGTGAGATGTGCATTTCATTTTTTCCAGGCTTATGTATCATTGTGATCAAAGATTTTTTCCATTTTTGAGGAATATAACTGGTTTGCATGATCCCGTTGAATATGAATGTTGTTAGTTTTATGAATTTTCTGGCAATTCCCTTATCATTTTTCAAGTAATGAGATCATGTCCTGGTGCCTTTTTCGAGCTTATGCAATTTTTAATTGTATTCTTAACTTTCTTGCAATTATACTTTATAGGTTTGTAGGATAAACCATCATCCATTTGCTGGGGTAGTACGAAATAATTATATTTTTCGTGTGGTGTGAATACCGTTGTTAGATGATCAGTAGAAGCATTTGCTTTTTCTTCATCACTTCTCACCCAATTTCCAGTTCGGTCCAATCGGTGGATTCGAATTTGTTAGCCTTTTTAAATTTTTTGTTGCATTCCACAAAGAATAATCTGTCCTCTCGGTTACTGAGAGATTACTTAAACAGTTCTGGGCGCTCTGGCTCCTTCCCGCAAAGCAAATTTTAAGGCCTTGATAGCTCGATTTAATTTCCATTTCAATAACGGTGATTTTGTTTGCTGCCATTGCCGGCGAATTTCTCGCTTTTCCTAGATTAGTTCCTGTATATTATGTGACAGTTTACTAACTTTTTCAGAACTACTTATGGCGGATGTAGCCTTTTCAGCTGATAATGCCATGACGTCTTTTAAATTTTTGGCTCCACATCAATGTCATGGTGTGGTCAGAGAAATATTAAGTAGACAATTTTGTTCAACAAGCCTCCTATATTGATCCCAATTAGTTTGTTTGCTTGTAAGACTGTTGGTCATTTCGTTCCTTAGAACATCGATACTCACTGGTACTACCTATTACCGGTGAGCAGAGACTGGAACCGAAACTGAACCGAAAACCGAAAACCGTAATTAACCGCTATTTTCAATGAACCGAAAACCGGAACCGAACCGAAATAAAATAAAAAATTGAACCTGAACCGAAACTGGAATCGAAATTAATTTTCGTTCCGGTTGAAGTTTTTGCTATCCGAAAAAAGTTACAATTATTTTCAGTTTTTAAAATTGTGCAAATTAAACTAATCGAACTATCCAAGACGGTAATTTTTTCGTTTTAGACGGTTCTGCTTCCGACTTACGCAGATTTTTGTATGGTAAACGAATTATACTGATCAGTGGGCGCATTTCATAATTAATCCGGCTGTTCACATAAAGTTAACACATCATTTACTCGTGTTTTACCTCTTTCCCTATAAACTAACCCGAGGGGGAAAATATTCTTGTTGCATTTTTTCAACGTAAATTTTAGGTGATGATTATTATTTTAATTAAAATTTGAATAAAAAATTTGGAATCACAAATAGAAAGTTTTTATTAACAAACAATTCTTGAAACGGTTTTGTAGCGGAACCGATATTTAATGGCCGAACCGGAACTGAACCGAACCGAAATTTAAAAATTAGGAACGTAACCGAAAACCGGAACGAAAAACATTTCGGTTCCAGTCTCTGCCGGTGAGTGATCAGAAGACAGATCATAACAGTCGGTGGCCTTAGCATATGTACGTGAAATGCCCTTAGTTACACAAAAGTCAATTAAATCAGGAATTTTCTTTTTATCGGTGGGCCAGTAAGTTGGGTTACCGGCAGATAAATAATCCAGGGACTGTTCCTCTATAGCTTGATAAAGTTATTTGCCTTTAGACGATGTTAATCTGGAACCCCAATGATTATGTTTGGCGTTGTATTCACCTCCCGCAAGAAATTTATTACCCAGCTGGCTGAAATAATCCATGAACTGGAGTGTTTTTATAACATGTTTTGGAGGACGGTACTCTGCCGATATGACACAGTTTCCAGATCACTCCTGCAGGCAGATGCTCGTTGATTGTATAATGTTCTTCCTCATATTTCGTAAGTTCATAGTGTTTTAATGTTCTTTTAATCAAGACGGCAATGCCTCCATATGCTTTCCCATATGGGTGCTTGGTGTCATAAATAGAATACCCATTAATGCGTGCTTCTTTTTAGCTGAAGAATGAAGATTAAGCATTGGTTGTTCTACTCGCTGCTTTGGATTGATCCTCCTTTTCAATTCAAGATAAATTGGGCACCTTCTATAATTAGTTGTGTGATTTTCATTGCAGTTTCATCTTCTCACTGATGCTTCCTTTTGGCTTTGGCAAGCCTTTGCGTTATGGAGTTTAGGCGGAACAATGGCTGCGGCGCCTTCTCCCGATTAATAATATTGGTAATAGATTTGCATTGGGAACCTTTCTCAGCGAGAGCAGCTTGTATTTCGTTTGCATATCTACGTAGCTCTCTATGTATTCCTTTTAATACTACAGCTAATCCTTTTTGGCTCTTTAGTTGGTACGTGTAGTAATGTTTACCAACTTAACCAAAATGCTTAATTAACGCTCTGTAAGCATCATTATTGAGCGGCTGAATTTTTGTTTCTTTTATATCTCCTCTTTTGATAACGGCGATATAAAATGCACGATTCGTTCATGTCAACGAATAAGAAAAAATAAATCCAAATGAGAACAGAACTATGAAACAACAAGTTGAGGAGAATAGTAAAGATAAATCAGTTTATCTAAGCAAAGGAAATGATAATCAAAGTCAAGTTTTGTTGTCAACAGCAGTAGTTTTAATATCCGATAGTAATGGTAACTTTCATTCATATAGAACACTATTAGACTCGGCGTCACAAAGCAATTTCATCACCGCAGAATTAGCAAACAAACTGTTTTATCAATTTAAAAGCGAAGATGCATTTATTGCTGGCATAAATAATATTAAAACAAATATAAAGCACAAAATCAACGAATCGATTAAATCATTAGCGTCACAGTTTGTTGACTTGGAGTTTTTGGTTGTGTCTCAAGTATCTAATCACATACCACATACATTTATAAATACTGAAAATTGGCGCATACCAAAATCATTTAAACTCGCTGATCCAACTGTTAATGTCCCGGGACTTGTTTTTAGGAGCGGAAGTGTATTACAGGACTATTCTTCAAGATCAACGCCAGATATCAAATGATACCCCTATATTGGTTAATACCAGACTTGACAACAAGTGAAACAAATAAGATTGATGATTTAATTCAAAAATTTTGGGAAATTGAGTCTTATGATAGTAAAAAACCAAAGTCATCAGAAGAGAAAAAATGTGAAGAGTTATATGAAACCAGTTATCAAAGAGACAATGACGGGCGTTACGTCGTAAGGTTATGATTTCGTGAACCAATCCAAAATTTGGGAGATTCTAAAAAGGCCGCATGTAAACGATTACAATATTTAGAAATAAAACTGAATAACAATCCAGATTTAAAGGTGTCCTACACAAACTTCATGCTAGAATATATTGACTTAGATCATATGGAATTGTGCCAGTCAGATTTTCAAAGTATGTACTTAGTTCCGACGAATGTTTTCTTCCACATTGGTTTGACACTTGGTGGGTTCAGTTGTGGGTCCACAAATTTATCTTTGAACGTCATACTCATGGTGGGTTCTAGATCTATTCTCAATTATACTTCGATTCCAAAAATTTGTATATGCTTTTACCACAGACGTGGAAAAGATGTACAGAGAAATCAAAATTTGTGATGATCATACTTGATATTAAAAAATACTATGGCGAAAAAATGAAACTGAACCGATTCAAGAATATAAATTGCAAATAGTGACGTATGGTACGTCAGCTGCACCATATTTGGCGACGAAAACTTTGTTACAATTAATTGTTGCGGGTAATTATAATGTTAACGAGGCATTGGTGATACAAGATCAGCTGATCAAGATGTTTAAAAGTGCAGGAATGACGCTGCGTATAAGTGCGGTTATCGAATACGAATTTGTTGTTACAGCGCATTCCAATAAAGGATCAGCAACAAGTAAACGAATTCAATGATACTATTAAAACTTTGGGGTTGATTTGGAATGCCAAAACTGATTCCTTCATTTTTAACATTACACAAATCAAACCCAAATCGCGAACATCGAAACGAGAAACTCTGTCGTCAATCGCTAAATTATTTGATTCGTTGGGACTCACTGCTCCGGTAATTATCACAGCGAAAATACTAATCCAGCAAATATGGCTTAGCAGAATAAAATGTGATGATCAACTTCCTGATAATATACAACTTCCATGCAATAAATTCTACAATAACCTACCATTAATTGATGATGTCAAATCAAAAGATTAGTTATTGGTGATGAAGCAAGGCGATTGGAAATCCATGGTTTAAATGTATACTCGGAATCAAACTTGCCAGAAAAATTAATATTTTTGAATACTATATCAAACTATACATATAAAAAATAAAACCAAACGGAGAATTGGGTGTCTAACTGTCACAGGATTGACTCAAGCAAATAAATATTTAATCGGCATAATTCAACAGTCAGAATTTAAGGATGAAATATCTTCACTACAGGCGAATTTCCAAATCAAGAAAAACAGTAAATTAAAAATGTTATCATGTCTTATCGACAATGAGGAGTTACTCAGAGTGGGAGGTCAGTTAAAAAAGAGTTCGCTACAATATGATCAGAAACATCCATACATTCTTCCAAAGCATCACAATATGGAAATTTTAATTCAGTATGAACACATTGTGTATCTACATAGCGGAATTTAACAGACATTAGCCAATATTCATCAAAAATACTGCATTTTAAATGGTAAAAATTTAGTAAAAAAATAATACATCGATGTTTACCTTGTTTTCGGTTGAAACGAAGGTATTTGAATTAATTGATGGGTGATTTACCGGCAAGCCGCGTTAAAGCATGTATACCATTTCATACTGTCGGAATAGATTATTGTGGTCCGTTTTCGGTTTGATATCGAAAACAAAGAAAGGAAACGTATAGTAAGGTCTGTACATTCTGTACATTTAGATGTCGTCGAATTCAAGCGTTATTCAATCATTATTCATTCAGTACTCCCTCATTAGTCACTGAGGAACAATGAGTTCACTTATTATTCAACTATTACTCATGCAATATTCACTCGGTGTTCTCTCACAGCTCACATTATTCAATGTCCACTCATTATACAGTCAGTCATTGTATATTCATTCTTTATTCACTGATTGTTCACTGACAGATTAATCATGAGTAATAGGATATGAGTGAATAATTAGTAAGTAATGAATGGTTAATGAGTGAATAATTAGGGAAATCATTATTCGTTATTCATTAATTATGTCTGAAAAGAGAATGAGAAAATATTTAGGAATAATCATTATTAAATGAGTAATACTGTGTATTAAATCCGTTAATATTCAGTGATTAATGACTGAATAGTAAGTGAATAATCATTCTCTATTTATTCTACTTCTACAAAGAACGCCAAAAGCCATCTCAGCTTTCTTCCGTTCTGTAAGGATGCTTTGCCTGTCATTCGATTCACAAAGACCTCATCATCCTTGTTTTAAGCATTTTAAGCCGATTAAACAATACCTCAAAATTTAGATTGTCGCGTTGCCATATGCGGAGCTATACTATTCAATAAAATGCTTTAACGTTCGTGGTGCATTGTGGGTATGTTGTTTCCGAAACAACTTAGATCCGCCGCCTGTTTAAGATTTAAACAATGAGAAAATTCGAATACTAGCCTCAACCTACAATATTTTTTCAGTAAGCAAAATAACTGATATCATCGGTTTGTGAAAGGTTTTATATGACGGGCCTGGCAAGTAAGAGAGAGGGGGGGGGGGCCTCAGACGATAACAGAAAATAGCACTGGTGACGAAATAAAAGCGCCTCGTAAGGCAAAAAGTGTTGTTTCTCCATTGTGTTTTCGATTGTGAGTGAGTCCACATACATGTCACAATGCTAACGGTTTGGTAGGATTTTCTGCCAATTGCTTTCGCCGTCAATGGTATGATCATTGTTTGAGTCCGTTATATCATCACAGTTACTTAAATGTCAATTAACCATTTAATAATGCCAGCTGAAACAGTCACAAAGTACATAAGAAAAGGGTGAAACGTATCGCCTGTAAGTAGACAGGCAACAGAAGTTTATTATTAACGGGTGATCTGCCTACAAACCACAGCAATAACTAATTCAATAGCAGCAACAGTCGACACATTTTTCATTACCAAATATCAGTCAGGGTGATGAATGTACCATACTTTACGGCACATCTGAAATTCGCAAGAGTCCGCTAACTACAGCAACATACAAATAATGCTGTGCAATCGTAAGTCCAGCTTAACATTTTTTAATGACTTGATGAAATTACTGGCAAAACACCTAAGATTGCAACAAAGAAAGTATTGATGTTGCACCCTACGAGGCGCGATAAAAACGGTAATCGGTCAAATCCACATGCATATTGTTTAGAATAAACTGAGAGAGCAGAATCTGTTAGGTATTAAAGCCTAAAGAGGAGACGACACCATTACGCATCTATACTCAAAACAATTATTTCAACCGACACTTTGGACTTTGTGAGAAATTTTCCTCGGCCAGTAAAATTACTTGATCTAGAGGGAAAGCCGGATAGTTCATTCCTTTGGTGAACTGCCAACCAGGTACGCAAGGAACCGAATCAGAAGAAAACAACCAGTGAAATAATCAGTGAGTGATGATCAAGATGTATGTGAAGTTAGCCCAATTTTCATTCCCGAAAAACGCGATGGTAACACTAAATAGTACTATCGTGACACATTTTACTCTCAGCCCCGAAAATCCTGCTGTCACGAAAGTTTTTGTGAAGTTAGCCCAAAATTCTATCACTATAAGTTGTCGTGATACTATATTTATATCATGATAGTTACTTAAAGCTTATACACTTATGCTCTCAGCCCCGAAAAATATATATTGCTATTGTGACATATTTTTAAATTCGAAAAGAAATATCAACAATTTTTCTGGACAAAATTCGATACATAATATCATGTTAAGACAAAGATAAATAAATTTATGCTACCCTGTTTTGCAAAATGCAATATAACCGGTATGAACTACAAAATAATTGAATGGTTTAAATTAAAGTCATTGTTTTGAACTTTTTAGAATTTTTGTATGTCGGTGAGTTGAGATATAGTCCCTTAAAGTCAGAAAATATTTGTTGGCCGGCTCAGATGAGTACAGCATTTGATAGAGGATAGTTTAATGTATTAGTTGTGAAATTTATAGAATTTTTGTATGTCGGTGAGTTGAGATATAGTCCCTTGAAGTCAGAAAATATTTGTTGGCCGGCTCAGATGAATACAGCATTTGATAGAGGATAGTTTAATGTATTAGTTGTGAAATTTATAGAATTTTTGTATGTCGGTGAGTTGAGATATAGTCCCTTGAAGTCAGAAAATATTTGTTGGCCGGCTCAGATGAATACAGCATTTGATAGAGGATAGTTTAATGTATTAGTTGTGAAATTTATAGAATTTTTGTATGTCGGTGAGTTGAGATATAGTCCCTTGAAGTCAGAAAATATTTGTTGGCCGGCTCAGATGAGTACAGCATTTGATAGAGGATAGTTTAATGTATTAGTTGTGAAATTTATAGAATTTTTGTATGTCGGTGCGTTGAGATATAGTCCCTTGAAGTCAGAAAATATTTGTTGGCCGGCTCAGATGAATACAGCATTAGATAGAGGATGGTTTAATGTATTAGTTGTAAAATTTATAGAATTTCTGTATGTCGGTGAGCTGAGATATAGTCCTTTGAAGTCAGAAAATATTTGTTGGCCGGCTCAGATGAGTACAGCATTTGATAGAGGATGGTTTAATGTATTTGTTGTGAAATTTATAGAATTTTTGTATGTCGGTGAGTTGAGATATAGTCCCTTGAAGTCAGAAAATATTTGTTGGCCGGCTCAGATGAATACAGCATTAGATAGAGGATGGTTTAATGTATTAGTTGTAAAATTTATAGAATTTTTGTATGTCGGTGAGCTGAGATATAGTCCTTTGAAGTCAGAAAATATTTGTTGGCCGGCTCAGATGAGTACAGCATTTGATAGAGGATAGTTTAATGTATTAGTTGTGAAATTTATAGAATTTTTGTATGTCGGTGAGTTGAGATATAGTCCCTTGAAGGCAGAAAATATTTGTTGGCCGGCTCAGATGAATACAGCATTAGATAGAGGATGGTTTAATGTATTTGTTGTAAAATTTATAGAATTTTTGTATGTCGGTGAGCTGAGATATATGTAGTCCCTTGAAGTCAGAAAATATTTGTTGGCCGGCTCAGATGAATATATCATTAGATAGAGGATGGTTTAATGTATTTGTTGTGAAATTTATAGAATTTTTGTATGTCGGTGAGTTGAGATATAGTCCCTTAAAGTCAGAAAATATTTGTTGGCCGGCTCAGATGAGTACAGCATTTGATAGAGGATAGTTTAATGTATTAGTTGTGAAATTTATAGAATTTTTGTATGTCGGTGAGTTGAGATATAGTCCCTTGAAAGATGAGATATAGTCCCTTGGTAGAAATCGATGTTTTTAGTAGGCTTTTGGTACATTATAGAAAAATTGGCATATCTTCGAAACTAGATCGAATTTTTACAATCTGCTTTTTGTGTATGATAGGTAACAGTATAATTTATCATACGCAATTTACAGATTGTAAATATTCAATCTAGCTTTTGAGATATCTTAATTTTACTGAGCGAATGTATGCAATCAGGATATCGAAAAAACACACTGTACTACTATCCATGCTTTTCGGAGAGGCAGAAAAAAATTTTTGTTCCAACAAATATTTTCTGACTTCAAGGGACTATATCTCAACTCACCGACATACAAAAATTCTATAAATTTCACAACAAATACATTAAACCATCCTCTACCTAATGATATATTCATCTGAGCCGGCCAACAAATATTTTCTGACTTCAAGGGACTATATCTCAACTCACCGACATACAAAAATTCTATAAATTTCACAACAAATACATTAAACCATCCTCTACCTAATGATATATTCATCTGAGCCGGCCAACAAATATTTTCTGACTTCAAGGGACTATATCTCAACTCAACGACATACAAAAATTCTATAAATTTTACAACTAATACATTAAACCATCCTCTATCTAATGCTGTATTCATCTGAGCCGGCCAACAAATATTTTATGACTTCAAGGGACTATATCTCAACTCACCGACATACAAAAATTCTATAAATTTCACAACAAATACATTAAACCATCCTCTATCTAATGCTGTATTCATCTGAGCCGGCCAACAAATATTTTATGACTTCAAGGGACTATATCTCAACTCACCGACATACAAAAATTCTATAAATTTCACAACAAATACATTAAACCATCCTCTATCTAATGCTGTATTCATCTGAGCCGGCCAACAAATATTTTATGACTTCAAGGGACTATATCTCAACTCACCGACATACAAAAATTCTATAAATTTCACAACAAATACATTAAACCATCCTCTACCTAATGATATATTCATCTGAGCCGGCCAACAAATATTTTATGACTTCAAGGGACTATACAAATACATTAAACCATCCTCTATCTAATACTGTATTCATCTGAGCCGGCCAACAAATATTTTCTGAATTCAAGGGACTATATCTCAACTCACCGACATACAAAAATTCTATAAATTTTACAACTAATACATTAAACCATCCTCTATCTAGTGATATATTCATCTGAGCCGGCCAACAAATATTTTCTGACTTCAAGGGACTATATCTTAACTCACCGACATACAAAAATTCTATAAATTTCACAACAAATACATTAAACCATCCTCTACCTAATGATATATTCATCTGAGCCGGCCAACAAATATTTTATGACTTCAAGGGACTATATCTCAACTCACCGACATACAAAAATTCTATAAATTGCACAACAAATACATTAAACCATCCTCTACCTAATGATATATTCATCTGAGCCGGCCAACAAATATTTTCTGACTTCAAGGGACTATATCTCAACTCACCGACATACAAAAATTCTATAAATTTCACAACAAATACATTAAACCATCTTCTATCTAATGCTGTATTCATCTGAGCCGGCCAACAAATATTTTCTGACTTCAAGGGACTATACAAATACATTAAACCATCCTCTATCTAATGCTGTATTCATCTGAGCCGGCCAACAATTATTTTCTGACTTCAAGGGACTATATCTCAACTCACCGACATACAAAAATTCTATAAATTTCACAACAAATACATTAAACCATCCTCTACCTAATGATATATTCATCTGAGCCGGCCAACAAATATTTTATGACTTCAAGGGACTATATCTCAACTCACCGACATACAAAAATTCTATAAATTGCACAACAAATACATTAAACCATCTTCTATCTAATGCTGTATTCATCTGAGCCGGCCAACAAATATTTTCTGACTTCAAGGGACTATATCTCAACTCACCGACATACAAAAATTCTATAAATTTCACAACAAATACATTAAACCATCTTCTATCTAATGCTGTATTCATCTGAGCCGGCCAACAAATATTTTCTGACTTCAAGGGACTATATCTCAACTCACCGACATACAAAAATTCTATAAATTTCACAACAAATACATTAAACCATCCTCTATCTAATGCTGTATTCATCTGAGCCGGCCAACAAATATTTTCTGACTTCAAGGGACTATATCTCAACTCACCGACATACAAAAATTCTATAAATTTCACAACAAATACATTAAACCATCCTCTACCTAATGATATATTCATCTGAGCCGGCCAACAAATATTTTCTGACTTCAAGGGACTATATCTCAACTCACCGACATACAAAAATTCTATAAATTTCACAACAAATACATTAAACCATCCTCTACCTAATGATATATTCATCTGAGCCGGCCAACAAATATTTTATGACTTCAAGGGACTATATCTCAACTCACCGACATACAAAAATTCTATAAATTGCACAACAAATACATTAAACCATCTTCTATCTAATGCTGTATTCATCTGAGCCGGCCAACAAATATTTTCTGACTTCAAGGGACTATACAAATACATTAAACCATCCTCTATCTAATGCTGTATTCATCTGAGCCGGCCAACAAATATTTTCTGACTTCAAGGGACTATATCTCAACTCACCGACATACAAAAATTCTATAAATTTCACAACAAATACATTAAACCATCCTCTACCTAATGATATATTCATCTGAGCCGGCCAACAAATATTTTATGACTTCAAGGGACTATATCTCAACTCACCGACATACAAAAATTCTATAAATTGCACAACAAATACATTAAACCATCCTCTACCTAATGATATATTCATCTGAGCCGGCCAACAAATATTTTCTGACTTCAAGGGACTATATCTCAACTCACCGACATACAAAAATTCTATAAATTTCACAACAAATACATTAAACCATCCTCTACCTAATGATATATTCATCTGAGCCGGCCAACAAATATTTTCTGACTTCAAGGGACTATATCTCAACTCACCGACATACAAAAATTCTATAAATTTCACAACAAATACATTAAACCATCTTCTATCTAATGCTGTATTCATCTGAGCCGGCCAACAAATATTTTCTGACTTCAAGGGACTATACAAATACATTAAACCATCCTCTATCTAATGCTGTATTCATCTGAGCCGGCCAACAATTATTTTCTGACTTCAAGGGACTATATCTCAACTCACCGACATACAAAAATTCTATAAATTTCACAACAAATACATTAAACCATCTTCTATCTAATGCTGTATTCATCTGAGCCGACCAACAAATATTTTCTGACTTCAAGGGACTATACAAATACATTAAACCATCCTCTATCTAATGCTGTATTCATCTGAGCCGGCCAACAAATATTTTCTGACTTCAAGGGACTATATCTCAACTCACCGACATACAAAAATTCTATAAATTTCACAACAAATACATTAAACCATCCTCTATCTAATGCTGTATTCATCTGAGCCGGCCAACAAATATTTTCTGACTTCAAGGGACTATATCTCAACTCACCGACATACAAAAATTCTATAAATTTCACAACAAATACATTAAACCATCTTCTATCTAATGCTGTATTCATCTGAGCCGGCCAACAAATATTTTCTGACTTCAAGGGACTATACAAATACATTAAACCATCCTCTATCTAATGCTGTATTCATCTGAGCCGGCCAACAATTATTTTCTGACTTCAAGGGACTATATCTCAACTCACCGACATACAAAAATTCTATAAATTTCACAACAAATACATTAAACCATCTTCTATCTAATGCTGTATTCATCTGAGCCGACCAACAAATATTTTCTGACTTCAAGGGACTATACAAATACATTAAACCATCCTCTATCTAATGCTGTATTCATCTGAGCCGGCCAACAAATATTTTCTGACTTCAAGGGACTATATCTCAACTCACCGACATACAAAAATTCTATAAATTTCACAACAAATACATTAAACCATCCTCTATCTAATGCTGTATTCATCTGAGCCGGCCAACAAATATTTTCTGACTTCAAGGGACTATATCTCAACTCACCGACATACAAAAATTCTATAAATTTCACAACAAATACATTAAACCATCCTCTATCTAATGCTATATTCATCTGAGCCGGCTAACAAATATTTTATGACTTAATGGGACTTTCGCTTATTACCTTTATCACTAGAAGTCTGAACCACATAGTTAATAAAAAAAATTGTTTCTTGGAATAGTCTATTTTGACTATCGCGACAGTAATATTTTTCGGGGATGAGAGCTAAATAAATTATATATAAGTAATAATTGACATGGTTTTCCAACAATTTTATTTGTGACATGACATGATTAAAATGTTATTAATCTCTACGTTTACTAATTTTCTACTATCTGCCATTTATATTCTTTTTTCCTTTTTCTATTTAACGTTTTTTTACAATTTCAAGTAATTATTATCTTTTTTGTTATTAAAGCTAAATAAAATGTCATGATAGTCATTTTTTAATAGGTATTGCCATATGCTACTTTTTAAGTTTTCGGGGATAGAATTTTGGGCTAACTTCACAAAGGTATGATCAAGGACTTATGTTCAAGAGGGAAATTTAGGAACTCAGAATTGTAGAAAAGAAGTAAAAAAAAGGAGCGAGGTTTCATTAAACAAGCAAAAGTCCAGATAGCTTGTTGATTTCAATCAAACTCATCATAACAAAATGCTATATAAACTGCTTTGAGTTGATGATGTCCAGAAATCTGGGATAAACAAACAGCTACTGGCTCCCTGTAAAGTGTAAACTGCTAAATGGTATACAAGAAAGCTGATAATATAGACATGAGAGTATTTAGTAGAACGGTACGGGTTTCCTCGCATCTTTTAATGCTAGAAATATGAGATATACTGTCGGATGGGATGAAGTAATTTCCGACAAATTATTTCTTTAAATATTAATGGCGAAATACTTAAAAGCACAAATATCGATGAATACCATGTTGTACCCTGAACTACTATATCAAGACGAGACTCCACGCCAACGACAATCTTACATTATCATTAGAACGAGCATGTTTTGGTTGGAGTCCCATTTTCTCATATAATAGTTCACAATGGAAAGAAATGAAAAGGCCAGAAACCTCACGAGGTAATCAGAATTTCGGTACAGAAAATTACGTACATACGTTAACTTATATCTAGTCAACATAATTTAACCTACAACTTACCCCCAACCATCTCCAACTCAATCACCAAATCAGCTTCCAACCACCAAGTAAACCTCAATTCAACTTTTAACGAAACCCTTAACTCTATGTCCCAAACTCAATGCCTAAACCAAATCTCATATCAACAAATTCGGAAAAGCTAGATTACGCATGAACTCAACTCAATTGGCCTCAATTTAATCTTCAACTCAACTCCCAAATTAATCTTCAAATCAGCAAGGAACTCAATCAATCTAACTTCCCATTTAAACTTCTCAACTCTTTCTGAGCTTCTAAATTTAACCCTCAACACAACCCAAAACTAAACTCCCAAATCAATCCCCAAAACAATACAAACAATTCTCCAACTCAAACCACCAATTATACACCGTTCTCACCCCAATTCATCCTCTTAACATAAACTCGACTTTAATTTTAACCCTCAATTCAACTCTGAACTCAATGTCCAAGTCGTTCCTCAAATCAAGACAGCCTGAAAACTAAATGAGTACATAAACTCAACTCTAGTCAACTTAACTTAAACCCTTCAACTCTACCTCTAAATAATGCGCCAGCAGAATCCCTCGCTCAACTTCAAACCAAGCTAACACCATCTGAAACTATCTTCAATTCTACGCCAGTTCGAACCAAATCTGTACCCTTTACTCAACCTTCAACTCGATTTGAAACACATACCTCAAATCTAATCAACCACATCTAACCTCTAACTAAACCAATATCTCGGCCCCCAAATTAATCCCAAATCAAACTCTCATTCAAGAACGAACAAACTCAGCATCATGATCGGTTCTCAGCTCAACCCCAAACTCAACGCCCAACTCAATCCCAAAATCAACCTGGTCCGAATAAGTCATGCTTATATGAACCCAACTCTAACTAACTTCCAACTGAAACTCGACTCACTACAAATAACACCTTAACTGAACAACTCACTCAAGCCAACAATTACAAAGGTTTCGGCTAAAGCGGGCGAAATGATCAGAGGAGTTAAAGTATTAGGCAGCGAAGCAGCAAGAAGAAATCTATAGGTAATTCACACTTTAGTTAACAAATTAGATAGCGTCATAAAGCAAATCATGGGCAAATGATACGGCTGATCGATATACTCTACAAAAAATGAAATACGAATCGATTACAGTTTTTGAGTGATCTAAAGTTGGCTGATCCGCAATATAACCAATTACGCCAATTGATATCCTGATCGGAGCGGATCGATTTTTTCATATATTTGGATTATAGTAGGACTTACAAACAAAGACTGCGTGGAGAGAAGTGAGGCAGTACAATTAAACAACTGCACCTTAAACCTTAATTTAGCAATCGATATTGATAATACTTTAAAGCGTTTCTATTGCGAGTATATTTTATGTCCAGAAGAAATAGAGTGTGAAGCGCCCTATAAGTCTACAAGCAAACTGAAGATGGCAGATATGTGGTTGAAATTTCTTTTAAGAAAATTGCCGCTCAACTGGGAAACTACGAAAATGCCGCTAAAAGAAGAGTTTTTGCACTGGAAAGAAAGCTGCTGGGTAACACTTTGCTAAAGAACGATTATTAAGTTTATTAACCAATATATCAATTTAGGATACTTACAGCCTATCAATGACACAGAGCGCCAATTGGAGGGTTCAAATAATTTTATTTACCACATCACTGAGTGTTAAAGGAGTCCAGTGAAACGACCAAGTTATAAGAGTATGGTGTTTGATGGTTCGGCAAAATCTACATATGAAATTTCTCTCAACGAGACAATGCTAGTGGGCCCAGTGATTCAGCCTTCATTAAGGTTGATTTAAATGAGGTTTCGCAATCACAAATAACGCTGACGGTCGACACTGAGAAGATGTACAACCAAGTTTTAGTCGCTGAAAAGGACGCCCAATTTCAATGCATACTATAAGTAGAAGCGAGTTAGCAGATGAGATTAAGCATTACAGACTCAACACTTTCACATTCGGATTGTCTAGTTCGTAATTTTTGGCTAAAAGAACCTTGCGCCAAGTTTTCTACGATAATCAGCACGACAATCCAAATATCGTCCAACACGATATATTGTTGAAGAAGCGCAACAACTGAAAAGCGAGATAAGTCAAGTACTACGGACTGGTGGATTTAAACTGCGAAAGTGGAAATCGAATTCATCTAATGTTATGACGACAGAGAATGTAGATGGAATTTCAATGTTCCAAAATTCTCTAGAAGCGAGAATATTAGACCTACAATGGAATGTTGTTGATGTCGTTTTTTTTCATTTAAGTTAAACCTGGAGGAATATTCAAATGTTAGCCGAAATCTTTGTAATTGTTGCCTGATCAACGAACTGCTTAATAAGATTTTCCACTACCAGTCGTTTTTGTCGTATCTCTTTTTAATTTTGTCCCAAGCCACTTTATATTTAGATTCTGTTTTACGGCGATGTGACGAACCAATACGGCAGCATCACTTGTTAACAGCCCTTTTAGGCACTTGTTCAAGGCGAAATCATACACTACTGCATAGCACCAATACAATGATGTCTTCCATCGTTTCAAACTCACCTACTGCAATTAGTTCAGCACAAACCAATCGTACCTCATCGAAATCACCTGCACACCAAAGATCAACAATTGACAATACTTCGTTATTTTCCGTTATTGGGTAAATGTGGAGAGCCAGTGCTAGCACGAGCACTTCTAAATTCTTGGTCTCAAATCAGCTTTATAACTTAGGCTTTATTCACAAGGCTAGGACTTAAGTTCAAAGAATCTGACAGTACTGTTTGGGGAATTAGAGGTTCCACGGTCACTTGAGAGGTTTGTGGAATAATCTCGGACTACTGTGCTCCAATCAACGTTCAATTGTTGCCAAAAATTTCACAACCTCAACCAGTAATACCAGTTGATATCCAGAATTGGAAATTACCTTCTAATATTAAGTTGGTTGATGTCACTTTCTGTGTTTGGCTCAGGTTCATGTATGCCACCAATATCTCAAAACTCAGGATCAAGCACTTTTTTGTCGTGTTTGTCTGCATCGCTCGACTTAGAAAATAAAATAGAGTCATTTTGTAAACTAAAATCAGTCAAAAATGAATCTAAGTCGATATCGTTAGAGGAACAAGCGCGTGAGGAACATTTTATCCGAAATGTTATGAGGAATGATCAAGGCAAATTTACTGTACGTCTGCCATTCAAAAAGCCACCCTTAGTTTCGGTGCACAAATACGATTTTATAGTTTAGAGAAAAAACTAGGGCGTAACCCAAAGTTGACTTCATAAACGAATATAAACAATTGGGTCATATGATACCGATGTCTTCAGATAACGTGCCACTTCATAACTACATTTTTCCGCATCATTGTATGATGAAGCCTGACAGCGACAAAACTGTCGTTTACGATGAATCTGCAAGATAAACAAGTGGAAAGTCTTTAAACGAGATTTTAATGGTGGGACTTGTCGTTCAAAATGACTTATTTATCATTTTACTTTGCTTTAGAACCCATCGATATGTTGTTAGTGCAGATATATCAAAGATGTATCGACAAATTGATCCAGATGAAACCAATATTGTCAGTTAATTTTGTGGCGTGATAATCCATGTAGTGAACTTCAGGTTTTTCGATTCAACACAGTCACAACAGTCACATAGGGCACAACAACTGCACCATTTCTTGTTACTCGTTGCCTCAAAGAATTAGCAAAAACAACACAAACTAGGTATCCATTGGGCTCCGTTGTTGTGAAAGATGACATATATGTAGACGACATTTTGACGGGAGCAAATTCTATTCACCACTTGATATCTGTAAAATTGGAAACGACCAAGTTACTGCGTGCTGCCGGTATGGAACTTCGAAAATGGTACTCTAATTGCTCAGGAATACTTCAAGATGTGCCAATTACAAATCGCAAACAGTTATTACGATTAGATGAAGGTGACTATGTAAAGAAATTGGGGAACCTAAAAGCTATGTTTGTTTGACCCTCTTGTAAGAAAATTATTTATGCAAAACTTATTGAATTTAAAGTTAAAATGGGATGATCAGCTGCCACCAGGGCTCATTAATCAATGCACACAATTTCGTAATGATTTACCAAATTTAACGTCGTTTCGTATTTCACGATATTTATTCAAGATCGATAGCGAAAGGCCGTATGGGACTGTTGCAACACACACTTCAATATACAATGAAGCACCCAATCCTACTCCTGAAAAATCATTGTTTTACGCTAACTGTTTTATTTTATTATCACTCTAGGTACCTCCATGCTGGCCCTCAATCGCTTCTTGCTGCAACATGTGAACGATTCTGGCCAATCAGCGGAAGACGTTTGGCCACTTTGGTATTTCGGAAATGTGTCGTGTGCTTCAAGGTCAGACCAAAGGTACAACCACAGAAAATGGGAAATATGTATACCTGCAGAGCGGATTCAACCATTTTCACCATTCGATATGACTGGTACCGATTTTTGTGGTCCATTCTACATTCACTTCAAAGCGAGAGGAAGAGTTCCGGTCAAGACTTATGTCTTTGTATTTGTGTGTTTTGCAGTGAAGGCTGTTCACCTAGAGTTAGTCGGTGGCCTAACTACAGCTTCTTTTCTGGGTGCTTTGAAACGGTTCGTGGCGACCAGAGGTCTTTGCCGATTTATATATTCAGACAATGCCACAAATTTTGTCGGGGCTAACTCTACCTTAAATGAGCTATTTGAACTGTTCTAGTCCATAGATCATACGCAACGACTACAAGGATGGTACATCAGGCTCCCCACATTTTGGGGATATTTGTGAATCTGCGGTAAAAAGTACAAAGTTTCATCTTAGACGTATTGTGGGTGATGCGCATTTGAATTATGTGGAACTCCGTACTACCTTGACGCAAATCGAAGCCGTCTCAACTCTAGGCCTTTAGTTCCACTGTCATCTAATCAAATGATTTTCAAACTCCAGGAGATTGTTTAGTGTTGTTGCTCAAAGCTCAATCGAATATATTAAAACATCGTTTAAGTGAAATCCAAATACTCTTCCATTGTAAACAGGTAGCTGTAAATTATGACTCGATCGATAACCCATCATTTGTAAATCACAAATAAGAAAAGATTCTTCATATTGCGCGGAAATATTTACGAGAAAGTGCTCTAGATCAGGGCAAGAAGCAGCGCTAATAGGTTAGCCTACGGAAATAGACTTATTTAGGGTATCGCACAAAATATTTCGTAGAACAAAAATCTGAGATTGAAACAATCACTAATAAGTTTAATAATGTTCTATAGTAGCAAATGTTAAGTCCTACCCCAAAACAACACCTTCCCCAACACAACCAAAATACAATACCACATCAACAATAAAAAAAAAATCTTGGAAATTGGTAATAAGACCATAAAAATGTTAACGACATCATGAATTTTTATTTTACGACCAGGCAACGTAAGTTTAACACACAATATTCGGTTGACTTGCGGAATGTTGTGTATAGTAATCACAAATTTTATTGTTCAACCTATAATAATTATTGTTACATGTAGTGACAAAAACAAAACAGTTGATAGCAAACAACAATAACAACAGACATACTAATAGTAATGAGATTTATAATTTAATGTTGTTGTTGCTCTTTAATATGATTTAAATCCCTTCATCGATCATTAAAATTTATGAACTGGAATGATTGTGTGCGGACGAGGGAGAGAGGAAGTAAGTCGTAAGAACTAATAGGATCTAAGACAAGCTTAGGGTATACAGACAAATACAATTCCCGCTCCATATTGTAAATCAGACATTTTATCCATCCATGTTATATTTAAGCCTACAATGTATCGCATCGCGCGCATATGTCATATATGTATATAATAGCCAATACAGATTTTTTTTATGACTTTGCATCTTTATACCCGTATTTATTTATGTACAGCACAAGAGAGCTGCAAGAAGACCAAGAAGAAGGGCTATAATTTTTATTTTATTTTATTATTACTAAGTGTTCAATAAATAACACTTGGTGTTGTGACAAATTCAAATTGAATGTGTGTACAATTTGCGTATATAAGAGTTAAATTTAAGAAGACAATAACGAAGATGAAGCACAGCAATAAGACGGCGATGACCAAATCAAGAAATTGTGTAGTATTGTATATAAATATTATTGTTGGATTATTGCAAAAACACGTACGGAGAATAAAAATTATAACTGTAATGTACAACTGTGGCTATAACAAATCATCTGATATGTGTTTTAGCCGTTTGGAGTTTTTGGATCAGTTACACAGTAAGAAATGGGATGTTCTTCTCAAACCGCGAGTTAAAATCAACGGGAGATAATTTTAAATTAACTCTGTTTTAAAACTAAATGTATTATTTTTGTCAATATGTAGTTTAATGAACTTTATTTTAATTTTAAACGCACAATCTGCTAAACAAAATTTCCGCTAGAAGAAGTTAAATAATTTTAAATTTAGAATCATTTTGATGTAGAAATTTGAAACTTTATTTACCTTGCCCCAACCAACAATGATATGAACAAACTATTTGAATCCAAACATTTTTCATCTTAGACGATTAAAAAAATAAATTCCAAATTTTAAACTTCAAACTTCAAATTCTAAATTTCCGATTCCAAATTTCAAATCCCAAATTCCAAATTTTAAATTTTAAATCCCAAATTTCAAATTCCAAATTCAAAATTTTAAATCATAAATCTCTAATTTCAAGTTCGGGTTGGGTACGAATTCCAAAAAAATTATTCCATTTGCAAAATTTCACTTTTATAATTTCAAAAATAAAAATTCCTCAAACCAAAGGTCCACATCCCAAAATTCCACACGCCAGTATTCCAATATTTAAAATGCCAAAATGCAGTTGGTTTATTTGTTGTTTCCATAGAATAATTTGCGCGCGCAAATTATTCTATGAAAACAACAAATAAACTAACTGCATTTTAGGATTTTAAGTGGTTTGATATTTGCAGTGACTGACAGCTAAGCATATTGAATGAAATAACGGGCATTGAATGAAATAACGGCATTTCTTTTTCGTAAAATTGAAAATTGATGTTGTTTGCACTAACAAGGGCGGGGAAAAATTATTCGTAGACGGCTATGGATACTTTAAAGTAGCTGGAGAATATTTCGGAATTCTTCAAACTGTGTCAAGTTTGAAAATATCAGCAAAATTTTAGTGTTGGTTGGTCGACGGAACATTCTACCTTATTCTAATATTTATGTCTTAGCTGTTCACTGTTCATGGACATCACACGAAAATCCAACAAATTATATGAGGATTTTTTTTTAGAATTGCTGGCTTTGTGTTGCAAATTTAATATGTATCATCTAAATCTGGAAATAATAATTTCTGAATTTAGCCGGCCATAAGCTCAAAATTATACGGCAAACAGTGCAAAAGCAAAACCTATAGCCTCACAATATGGCAACAATGAAAGAATTAGTATTCAAATTAGAATGTTGAACTTGTATGTATCTGATTCCTTCAAGCGAAATAAATAATTTTTGTGAATTAAGCAATAATTTTGATGATCAGAAAATTACAGATCTGGGAAGCTGGTTCGTTTACAGAAATCACTGGAGATAATAAGCAGAGCAACACAAGATATAAATCAGAATAGTGCCGAGGCCTGCGGAGTTTATAAACTAATTGCAAATTTATTAAAAGAACTTGTAATTCCCAAAACTGCGGTTAAGAAAATCAAATCGGGAGAATTTCCAAATAGGAATAACAAAATGTGGTTGTTTATAATAAACTCAAAAGAATAATTAAAACCCGCTAAAACTTAATTTTTCTAAATATGTATGTATTCCAATTGAGTAATTAATTCCACCACTTTTGAATTTCAATGTTCGATTTTAATTAATAGGGAGTTTTAAAACACGGAATTTTATTATTTGGAACTTTACTTTTCTCTGATTTGAAATTAGAAATTATGGATTTTTTTTTTTGATATTATGCCACCATCTCTTCAAATTCCAAATTTTAAATTTTAATTTTAAATTTTAAATTTCAAATTTCAAACTTCAAATTTCAAATTACAAATTTCAAATTCAATTTCCAAATTACCAAATCCCTAATTCCAAATTTCGAATACGAAATTTCAAATCCCAAATGCGAAATTTCAAATTTCAAATTCCAAATTCAAAAATCCAAAATTTCATATTCCAAATATTAATCTTATATTTCAAATTTTATATTTCAAATTCTAAATTTCAATTTTAAATTTCAAATTAAAAATTACTAATTTTAAATTTTAAATTTCAAATCTCAAATCTCAAATTTTAAATTCCAAATTGTAAATTTCATATTTAAAATTTCATATTGCAAATTTAAAATTTAAAATTCCAAATTCCAAATTTCAAACTGCAAATATCAAATTTCAAATTCCAAATTCCAAAATCCAAAATTTCATATTCCAAATTTCAAATCTTAAATTTCAAATTTTATATTTCAAATTGCAAATTTCAAATTCCAAATTCTAAATTTCAAATTTCAAATTTAAATTTCAAATTATAAATTCCAAATTCAATTTCCAAATCCCAAATTCCAAATACCAACCCCAAACTCAAAAATCGAAAATTTCATATTCCAAATTTCAATTTTACATTTCAAATTTCAAATTTTATAATTCAAATTCGAAATCCCAAATTCAAAAACCCAATATTTCAAATTTCAAATTTTAAATGACAAATTTAAAATTTTAAGTTTCAAATTCCAAATTTTAAATCAAAAATGCCAAAATACAAATTATAAATTTCAAATTCCAAACTTCAAATTTCAGATTACGAATTTTAAATTCAATTTCCACATCCCAAATGCCAAATTCCAAATTTCAAATTTTAAATTTCAAATTCCAAATGCCAAATTCCAACCCCAAATTCAAAAATCAAAAATTTCATATTCCAAATTTCAATTTTATATTTCAAATTTTAAATTTCAAATTCCAAATTCCAAATCCCAAATTCAAAAATCCAAAATTTCATATTCCAAATTTCAAATCTTAAATTTCAAATTTTATATTTCAAATTCCAAGTTTCAAATTCCAAATTCTATTTCAAATTTCAAATTTAAACTTCAAATTATAAATTCCAAATTTCTAATTTTAAATTTTAAATTTCAAATTTCAAATCTCAAATTTTAAATTCCAAATTGTAAATTTCAACTTTCATATTCTAAATTTCAAATTCCAAATTTCAAATCAAAAATGCCAAAATACAAATTATAAATTTCAAATTCCAAACTTCAAAATACAAATTTCAAATTACTAATTTCAAATTCAATTTCCAAATTCCAAATTTCAAATCCCAAATTCCTAATTCCAAATTTTAAATTTCAAATTCCAAATTCCAACCCTAAATTCAAAAATCGAAAATTTCATATTCCAAATTTAAATTTTATATTTCAAATTCCAAATTTCAAATTCTAAATTTCAAATTAAAAATTTCAAATTTAAATTCCAAATTATAAATTTCAAATTTAAATTTTAAACTTCAAAACTCTAATCTCAAATTTTAAATTCGAAATTGTAAATTTCATATTTCAAATTTCAAATTTCATATTGCAAATTTAAAATTCAATTTCCAAATTCCAAATCAAAAATTTGGAATTTCAAATTTTAAATGACAAATTTCAAATTCCAAATTTTAAATCAAAAATGCCAAAATACAAATTATCAAGGTCAAATTTCAAATTCCAAACTTCAAATTACAAATTTCAAATTACGAATTTCAAATTCAATTTCCAAATCCCAAATGCCAAATTCCAAATTTCAAATTTTAAATTTCAATTTTGAAATTCCAAATTCCAGCACCAAATTCTTAAATCGAAAATTTCATATTCCAAATTTCAATTTTATATTTCAAATTTTAAATTTCAAATTAAAAATTCCAAATCCCAAATTCAAAAATCCAAAATTTCATATTCCAAATTCCAAATATGAAATTCTGAATTTCATATTTCAAATTTCAAATCTTAAATGACAAATTTCAAATTTTAAATTTTAAATTTCAAATTCCAAACTTCAAATTACAAATTTCAATTACGAATTTCAAATTCAATTTCCAAATCCCAAATGCCAAATTCCAAATTTCAAATTTTAAATTCCAAATTCCAACCCCAAATTCAAAAATCGAAAATTTCAAATTCCAAATTTCAAATTCTAAATTACAAATCTTAAATGACAAGTTTCAAATTTTAAATTTCAAATTCAAACATCAAATTCCAAATTTTAAATCAAAAATGCCAAAATACAAATTATAAATTTCAAATTTCAAATTCCAAACTTCAAATCACAAATTTCAAATTACGAATTTCAAATTCAATTTCCAAATCCCAAATGCCAAATTCCAAATTTCAAATTTTAAATTTCAATTTTCAAATTCCCGCCGCAAATTCAAAAATCGAAAATTTCATATTCCAAATTTCAATTTTATATTTCAAATTTCAAATTTTAAATTTCAAATTAAAACTTCCAAATCCCAAATTCAAAAATCGAAAATTTCATATTCCAAATTTCAAATCATAAATTTCAAATTTTATATTTCAAATTCAAAATTTCAAATTCCAATTTCTAAATTTCAAATTTTAAATTTTATATTTCAAATCTTAAATCTCAAATTTTAAATTCCAAATTGTAAATTTCAAATTACAAATTTCATATTCTAAATTTTAAATTCCAAATTCCAAACTTCAAATCTCAAATTTCAAATTCCAAATTTCAAATCAAAAATGCCAAAATCCGAATTTTAAAATTCTAAACTTCAAATTCCAAATTTCAAAAAACTAATTTCAAATTTCAAATCCCAAAAGCCAAATTTCAAATTTTAAATTTCAAATTTCAAATTCCAAATTCCAAATTCTAAAATCCAAAATTTGATATTCCAAATGTCAATCTTATATTTCAAATTCCAAATTTCAAATTCTAAAATTCAAATTTCAAATTTAAATTTCAAATTATAAATTTTAAATTCCTTATTTTAAATTTAAAAAACTCAAATCTCAAATTTTAAATTCGAAATTGTAAATTTCATATTTCAAATTTCATATTGCAAATTTCAAATTTCAAATTCAAAATTTCAAACTTCAAATATGTAATTTCAAATTCCAAATTCCAAACTCCAAATTTCTAATTTCAAATTCGAAACTTTAAATTCCAAATTTCAAATTCAATTTCCAAATTCAAAATCCCAAATTCCAAATTTCAAATCCCAAATGCCAAATTCTAAATTTCTAATTTTCAATTTTCAATTTCAAATCTCAAATTTCAAATTTCAAATTCCAAATTTCAATTCAAATATGCCACAATCCAAATTTTAAATTTCAAATTTTCAAATCCCAAATTTCCAAATTTCAAATTGCAAATCCCAAACTTGAAATTGTTTCCATTCCATGTCCAAACATTCTTTTACTTGCGAGTATTTTACTGAATATGTTTCTAGCGATAGTTATAGAGGCTGATTTTATACCAATTCCAAATAATTTTTTTTTGGTTTCGTGATGTTTCCGCAATGAGGGTACACGCCTGAAGACACGTCCTGCTACTTAAGATTGTTGACAAAAATCTTCAATGCGATCCATACAACCATGATTTTTGTCGGCTTAACACTACCAACTGATTAATGCTTAATTTTGCATTTTTGGCTGACAATAATAAGGTTCTGAATTATCGACATTTACTTTCGGCTCACTTTAACAGTATCAATAACTTAACTCCTTATTTCTCCTGAAGAATTCTTAAATAACACAGAACCACAAAAAAAATGAGTGGAGGGTTCCTTAAATCAGACCAATTTTGTAGATTTTTAAACTGGCCTGGTTTTTTAATTCGCAATTTTCGACTGTTTCAAATTTGTTCAGATTTCGTTCCAGTTTAGTTGTTTTTGGCCTGGTCACCCTAGTGACATCTTCCATTGGCTATCCTTTTCTTGTAACTACAATAATACCAACGCTTACCCTGGACTTAAACTACATAAGTCAATGAAGAAAATATTTGCGAAAATTTGCGATGCTTTATTGTGGTTGCTCGGTTTGAACCATTTCGGTATCTAACAAAAATAATTTCAAATGGGTTCCAGTCATGAAACGTGTGACAGTAGAACTACCTGCGGAATTGTTTAATTTCGACCAAAACAAGTGCCGAAGCGCAGAAGTTGCTGAATTAAGTCAACGACGCTCCAGAACTGCTAAAACGGGTCATAACTGGTGATACAACAGGAGTTTTCGAAAATGACATTGAAAGTAAGGCTCAATCGTCCCACTGAAAACTTCCTAAAGACGCAAGACCAGAAACACCTCGTCAAGTATAGTGTAACATGAGTTCTAAGGTCGTTCCATTAATAAGGAAAACTTTCAGGAAGTTATGTGCTCTGTGCGTGAAGCGATCCGAACGAAACGCCTGGATTTGATGGGAAACAATCATGGCCATTTTACCACGATAGTACATCTGCTCACTCTTCTCTGCTTGTTAGTACATTTTTGGCCAAAATCGACACCGTTATGATACTGAGCACACCAAAACTGTGTAACCTTTTCGACAGCCAACAATAAACTAAGCATCCAATATGGCTCAAAATGCTTAGAAAAGTGAGGAGAAAGTATACTAACACAACCAAAAAGCAACTGTGTCAATTGGATGTATTTTATCACCAAGTAATTTTCTTTCGGGCTTTCCTTGTTTGAAAAAAATATTTGATATTCATTCTAAAGGTGATTATATGACCAAATTACTTTTATACAGGTTCCCATTTCCCAGCATTTCAATACATATTAGGGCTTTATCAAAATTTTAGAAACGTCTTTTCCATTTTTTGTAATAATTACTGCAAAAAAGGTCGATTTTTGACGTGCCGGAAAAAATGTTAAATGTGCCAAGTTTGATACGCGTGCCACGTATTTGCGATATTTGCATTTTACACTTCAAAGGCCAAGTTACCCACCGATGTAGAACTGCGGCCGTTTAATAACGATGCCTGCGAGGCCGTTCCTCACTCTGACTAGCCACCGATACTGGGGTTCCGACTCCCTGCATCGCAATTTTGCGTGTGCCGACTATGACGGCATGAGCGCCATGATCCAGGGACTTTGCCGGATCGCGGAACAACTCCGTTGCCCACCGTCACCGCGTGCCCTGGATGCCGACACATAGCAAGACTGTCAGACTAAGAGCTCAAGTTGTACGTGCAAGTACATTTAATGTTGCATTTTAGGGTTATAGGGTTATGCGGTTATAGGGTTACAAGATGAAAGGTGATGGACTTATAGAGATGTGGTGTCGTGGAGTTTTAAGTGTCCACCTCAAAGTAGCTGTAGGCTGTAGGGTTATGTGATTTTGGGTTTATAGTGTTATGAGGTTTTGGATTAATAGGGTTATAGGATGTTGGGGTTATAGGGTTATAGGACTTATGGGTTTTGAGGTAATGAAGTGATGTACGTATGGAATTATATAGCTAAAACTCTTCGAGATTGAGGTTTTTGTTTTGCGGGTAAGTTTTTTATTGTTTTGCTGCATTTTGGGTTTGTAGTTTATTGGAATATTATATTTATGAGTTTTGAGGTTATATATTTTGACGTTATGGGTTTAGGTTATCGATCTCAATGTTATTGAGATGATATATGATATAATTATAAATAAAGTTTAAGGGTTGATATTGTTGGGTTTTATAGTTTCAAGCTGTTTTTTAAAGTTGGAAAAAAACGCTGCCGTGATGGGGCAAAGCAGGTTTCGGAACCGATTTCAGCGACCCCAAAAAACACATAATCCACTTGCCCTGATTTAAGAAACCCTTCACTCATTTTTTTTTGTGGTCCTGTTTAATTTATAAAACCATCCTATTCACACCGCACCACAAGAAAAGGTTGTATTAGTTCCATTTTGCAAAATCTTTCTTTGTAGCAGGTGTAAGTATTTCAGCATCACTTTTCACTTATTTGTTTCCAATAATTAAAATACTTTAAGACTTTTTAAATTTCCCAGAGTAGATTTTCCTTTGATTTTGAATTTACAGTTACCCAATTACACAAATTATTTAGATTCCAAAAAGTAACTGAGAGATTTATCGTGAAACATCCAAACGGGTTAAAATTTAACTTCTTAAAATTAAACATTTGTATGAATACTTATGTATATCCAAATACAATCACTATGTATTTGGTACATCACCTTTCTTAACAACTAATTTATTTGTAAACTAGTGCAATAAGGCATGCATAATGTTGTTTAGTGCAATGAAAAAAATTAAAACGACGAGAATGAAAAGTTTTTTAAAATTATTCCTGCTCGATCATATTTTTTCGCAATTTTAGGTATTTACCAAGTCGTATTCATCCCACCATACGTAAAGATATAATTTATCATACATAAAATACCAACGATTTGGATATTTTTAGTTCATACATATTTTTATATCTTTTAACAACTGGATAAGGTAGATATATGTATATATATGTACGTACAGTAAGAAAGAAAGTCTGAAATAAAGAAATCCAAAATACACAAGACAAACTGAAAGAATGTCATGTCAGACGGAATGTAGATTACAAATGTACATTGAGTACTTTGGTTAAATAAATTCTATGTTATCGGTAGGAAGTTCAATATATTGGTGTTATAATATTCCAAGGTAGTCTAAATATTGATATAGATGCATACTTTGTTGTGATAAGAATATTACGTAGGTATACTTATAACTTATATTTAGCTATAGGTCAAGAAGATAAATACGCAGTTCACTCAAGGTTTTATATTCGAAAGTTGTCATCGCACTTAATAAAAATGATCCATCATCAAATTGAATACGATATGTTTGTTGTTAATGTGCTGTAATAGAGCATTGGAATTTTATTTTTTTTTATTTTTTATCCAGAACATCCTCCCAAGCAAAGCAAACAGTATATTCATATGTGTAAGTCAATAAATCCTTCGACACTTTCGTAAATTAAAAATGTTTTAAAAAAATTGTAAGAAAACATTTACCAAAGCATCTGTACGTATGTACATATATAAGATGAGTACTGTGTACATACATATACATATATATGCAAATGAGACAACAACCATTTCGATTTGTATAAAATTTATTTGAGATATTCGAATTGTATGTACGAGAACGAACTTATTCCATTTGGGATTTCAAATTATTTGTTTGTTTGTTTTATGTCTGTCAATGCGCGGGTTTTTTCAAAACGTTTCGATTTTACGTATGCATAATAACACAAAAAGGTAAAGGAAGTTGGTATAAAATATGTGAGCACTAATAAATTAGAAATAATTTCGAATCGATATAAATCACTTTGCGATGATTTCGTGGAGCTGGCTGGTAAATTAAAACAGGTGTTTGTATATCGTGAACTTTTATTTCAGCACATAATTAAATCAAGTTTTCACTATAATCGTCAATGTTTCTGTGTAAAGACGTTAACTATGAACTATGGTACAGCAATTTAGTTTTAAATTGTTTACGATTTAATTTCAGACCACCATTAAAACTGTCCCAACATTTCTCACCTGCTGAAACCTAACAAAACCTACTGTAGGTATAAAAGTGACATTTACTAAACGAATCTTTGCTTTTTTTTTTATAAATTCTATTCAAGTATAATCGAAAGATGACAGAAAAAGACTAAAATTAATTTTCTTAAGAATTTCATTCCGCATATTTAAGTCCTCTTTAGTATATAATCGTCCTTACTCGTCGTAACAAAATATTTTGACAAGGGAACAAAAAGAGCCCAACAAAAAGAATCCGGTGAACCATTTTTTTTTAGTTATAGGTACCTGAATTTACCTCGCACTCTATCTACATATTACACATCAAATGGATTTCGTATAATCGAATTTTTCATGGAAATTAGTAACAATTGAACAGTTTTGCAAAGTAGTTTTTGTGTATAACGACGTTTTCAAAATTAAATTGTTTCATAATTTTAAATTCGCACAGTTGGACTTTTGTTAAGTTATTATTTGCACATGGTTTTATAATAATAAATATATTAAGGGGGCCCGCACCATTTTATCGAATTTCGCTTATACCAAATTAAGTCGTTGCAATTTCCAATATGTTAATGTCGAACCCATTAACCTTCTCTTCGCCGTAACGATGTTCTCTTCACTAACAACAAAAATAGGGTCGTAAATCACATCGAACTTGATCAACATAATCTTCTTACAACCGTAACCATATAAAAAAAGCATAATTAATTTTTATCTATGTAGCTGCCATCATGAATCGACTTCATCATATTATACACACACACATACACTTAACTATTTATGTTTAAGGAACTCGACAGAAAGAAAAGCAAAAAAAAAACGAAGAAATTATGTCACGCATAAAACATTAATAATTTGTGTTTTTGTCGTTTTTCTATCCATCCATCCATAAAATCCATAAATCTATATGAAATCTATGTGAACATGAGCATAAATCAACTAAAGACTGATGGAAATTCCAATGTTCTGTTAACCGATTATGGTTTACGTGTTTCTCGGTGTGATATGTACGATGAGGCAGTCGGTTGACGCGAATTTGAATTTTTTTTTTTGTTTTTTGAATATGCTTGAAAAATGTGGGCAGTCCAGCACATCGATAGTATCTGTTTGTAAAAGTCAATTATCTGCGGTCGACGGCATTCCATCATACTTTGACGATCATTTGCTTATTTATAAACTGGAACAACTCGGTGGAGGTGAGGGATATATAGACGGCCAATTACTGTATAACCTTTAAATAAGAGGCGTATAAAAAAATGTTAACTAATTATACCAAATTAGACCATTTCATCAATCTTAATCATAGGGTCTGTTTGATAATTCGCACGGTGCAGCGCAAAGCTCTGTCATAATTTAACACTGCTTTTAATTATTCAATCGGTGCATATTCACCCTACACACTGTGTTTTATATTAAACCGGTTCAAATTCTCACTACCACAGGGCGTTTTGTATTTCGCCCAGTATACATTTCTTTTACAGATGGTGTCAAGGAATGTACACTAGAGGACAAGTAAGAGCGAGAAGTGCAAATTATCAGAAACTTGGGACAAGGGATCCTGAAATAATATTTAGGTGAATTTTTGGAATATGGCCAATTAGGATGGAACTTGGCTATTTCTCAACCAATTACAATGAAACTCAAGGGAAGTAGGATCCCAAAATGATATTGAGATGAAGTTCTGAAATTTGAACAATTTGAATAGAACTTGGCTATGTCTAAATGAATTTTAGTGAAATTTGACATGTGCAATGGAAATGGGATTTTAAAATGATTTTCGGACTAACTTCTGGAATATGACACAGTAGGATAGAACTTGGCTATTTCTTAGGCGATTATGATGAAACTCGACATATGCGTTGGAAATCGGATTCTAAAATGTTTTTTGGATAAAGTTCTGGAATATGGCCAAGTAGGAGGGAACTTGACTATTCCTTTAGCAATTTTAGCGAAATTTAGCAAGTGCTTTGGAAATGGGATTGTAAAATGATTTTTGGGTAATGTTCCGGAATATGGCCATGTAGGAAAGAACTCAGAACCGATTATGATTAAATACGATATGCGCATTGGAACTCGGATTCTAAAATGGTTTTTAGATAAGGTTCTGAAAAAGGTAAAACTCGGCTATACCTTAACCGAGTAAGAAAAAATTTGACATGTGCATTGGAAATGGGATTCGAAAATGATGTTTAGATAAAGTTCTGGAATGTGGCCTATAGTTGGATGGAACTTGACTATTCTTTAACCGATTTTACTGAAATTTGGCATGTGCATTGGAAATGCCCCGGTGGCACAGTTGTTAGCATGATTGCTTTAAGCTCCCGAGGTCCCGGGATCGATTCCCGTCGGGTGATGAAAAAATCACGGCTGGTTTAATGTAAGGATCAATGAACTAATCACTCATTATCCGTTGTAAAAATGATTACGAAACTTCAAAAATGAAGCGGCCAAATCCCTCCATGGGATGTAGCGCTAGCGAAAAAAAAAAAAAAAAAAATTGGAAATGGGATTTTAAAATAATGTTCTGGGATATGGCGAAGTAGATTCCATTTTCAAATTTAAGAATACCACTTGCCGAGAAAATAAAACAATTTTGAGAAAATCTAAAATTTGGGAATATTAAAAAAAAAATTGTAGGGCATGAGAATGCTTCATGTGATAAATGTTGGACCGTAATATCCACAAAAGGTGGAAATACAAAAGACATGATATATCATTTAAAGACATACGACATTACTAGTAATTTTCTAGAACGAAACGGCGCTTTAAATTGAATGTCACAAAATAATGGTTTAGCTGTTTCACCCCAGAATAAAGCATGTAATCAAGGCAATTTTATGAAATATTTGAAACGTGAAACGCGAAATGAAATTTTAGCTAAATGCGCCGCGAAAGACGGATTTTCTTTCCGAGAAATTACAAACTCAGCTCAGAAACGGTTCGAAGATACGTTTTATCAAAAAATTATGAAATTCCCAAAAGTGAGACAACTATCAAAGAATCTATCTAAAAAAAAAATTGAAGCAAATATTGAGTGATACGATGCGAAAAAACCTTAAATTTAGTATTACGGTTGATGAATGGACCAACAATTTCTGAAGGTTGCCAACTCTATCATTTTAACCCTGAGTCTCAGGATTTATAGCAGTTCCACAGGGGTCCGGGTTTATGTATCGCATCTCAGGGTTTAAGTTTTTGAATTGAAAAACTGTAAAAATGTTATAATTAAAAAAAAATTAAATTTTTTGATTTTTCATATCGCCAAAATATTATATTTATCTCAAAATTTAAATTCCTCCAACCTCCAATTAACTAAAAATTGTAACGTCGCTAATTCGCGTCTTTTTTGTGAGTGATAGAATGATAAATTGGGAAATGTTGTCGTAATAAATCAGGTATACAACATCGGGACGAAACGTCAGATAGGTTCCCTTATAATAACCCTTTTCCAAAACCACATTTCCTTTCAAGCGACTCGACAAACTTATTCGACATATAAGCGAAGAGCCACAAAATTACTTGGCCACCAACACGTTTATGGAAGCTGATGTAGTTTTCCCATTTAACAATGGATGTCGCGTTGGTGTTAAGTTGGTTTTACAGGCACATGAAAATGACAGAAGAAGCAGCCATGTTGTTTGTTTGGTGAAGCAGCAAAAAAAAAAAGATAAAAGGGCGAAACAAAGTGGCCTCGCTCTCTTGATTTTCCCCGATTTTTACCTGGATAGCATCGAAGAATTGCTTGTGGTTTGCCGTCAAGTGGTTTGCTTGAGTTTCCAGATATATAAAGATAGGTTTGCTGGCTGACGTGGTCGTGGTAGCGAATTTAACTAGGATCACACATACATACACAGCTGGACACGGAGAAGAATTTTTGGGTGAGCAAATTAATTTTCTTTCTTGGTAAATTAAGCAAGATAAGGCAAAGCGAGGGGCGGTGAGTGTCAAGTGTGATAAAAAAAAACTTGAAAAAATAACTGTACCGAGGGTGCTACGCTATGGTGTAGTGGTACGCGAGCACTATTAAAAGAAAAGAAAGTATCGAATCGTAACAGCTGTCAACGGGTAGACAAAACGTGGCACACAATACCTATAGATTAACAGGCGAGGTGGCAAGGTGGCAAACAGCGAGTAGGTGGACTAACTACATCGGGTGGTTTGAATTATCCAATTCAGCCACGATGAGTAATTGCTGATCATTTCCTTTCCGGAATAAAACCTATTTCAGTTTGTGCGATTTGTGTTGATGGTGGCCTGTACCAGACCCGTAGTCTAATACTCAGCGACTGACACTTAGTCGGGCAAAAGACACGCGCGCGGACTGGGCCTTATAAGGGTTAATGGAACATATTGTCCGCTACATTGGGGCACCATCAACGCGGTTACTCTGGTTCAGTTGATTGTTAATTCTCTGGTGATTAGACATCTAGAGAATTTTTAAAATTAAATGAGAGTTGGCTGTTTAAAGAAAATTAATTTACAGGGCTGTATGTTAATATGTAACATAACCTTTGTTACAAAACATGACGGTGAAAAATCGGTGAAACAACACATCAAAACCAACGGGCACATTCAAAGGATGAATTCCCAAAATCAATCTAAATTAATTACGAGATTTATGATCCAACAAGGTGAATTGTGTCATGTATATCATGTTATTTTGCATCAACATAGCTACAACAGCACATATTGTGTGATAAAAAAAATTTTAAGTTATTTAGTGATTTAGCAATTTCCAATAAAATCCACTGTATGAAAAAAACAATTCAATTAGTTTTGGATGATTTAAAATCTAGCAAACATGTTGGTCATAAGGCAAAACTGTTATTGCCAAATTTCCCCTGAAACGACCAGGCACAATTTTAATCATCGGCATTAGAAGTGTATGAAAGATCCATGAGCTACTTAAAGAAGTGATATAACTTTGAATAGACTAGTGTGAAGTTGTTTTAGTATTTAAATATTAATACACCCAAAGAAATGATTGGATAAAATATTCCCACAAGGCATAATCTATACAAAAAATAAGTGCGATTTTCAACCGTACCTAGCTAAGGAATAATAATGACATATTAGGGATGATGTATGCAATTTATGTTAAGCACAGCTTATTTCTTTTAGGAATGATGAGTAATTTCATATATGTATGAATCGTGCAAAATATAATCATAATTTAAGCACTAATTTTAATGAATCGTCTTCTAGCAAAGGATAAGTTGAGTAATGCAAAGTTTTATTTATTCCGCAAATATGAGATAACTTATTCTAAATTAAGTATTACTTAAACTTTGATAAACATGAATTATTTATTATCAATCATGTATGATGCATTAATCGATCACTAATTATGTTCTGTTAAACACAAATCATGACACTTCTAAACTCAATCCATCAGTAAAAGGAAGTAATATTATAAATTAAAAGGCATATATTAATTATTCTTAAGTATAAATTGTTAATTTTATTTGATAATTTCTAAATTTTTTGTATACAGAAATATTTTTTTATTACAGATTTAATGTTTTGTTAATATACATCTTAATTCCTATACAACAATTAATTATTTTTATAAATTATTATAAACTCAATTTTACTCGAATTAACATTTATAATCATTTAATCCATATATTAATAAAAATAAAACAAAATAATAACACAAACACACAAATCATTTGCTCTTATTTTAAAAATTTAGAGAAATGCGTGCTTTTGTTCATATCGTAACTAAAATACAAGTAACATAGAATAAAATAAAAAAAAAATTTTATTTTTTCCTAAAAGTTTCTAGGCAAAAAAAAATTAGTCCCATCACTGTGGGCATGCAATTCAAAAGGTTTTTTAGTAGCAAGTGAATCAATTTCTTTAAAAAAATGTTCACCTTTCGGTTTGCCTGTTTTATAAATTTTTAAATTAGGTTCATAACACAAAATTTCAATTTCTAACAGAATTAGGATCAGCTTACTTCCGAGCATTAACATATCCTGTATTACATATAATTTTGATGAATCGTTTATGTGAAATCCGTGTTTAAACAAAGTTCCTTTGTAACGGGCTGCCGAAATTAGTTGAACCACATTATTTTTTATAAACGGCTCCATGTTTAAATTACTATAATAAACATTATTAAGTCTTGCAGCTCTCATGGTTTTAATTTTAATAATTTCAATATCTTTCTTGAATGGATGATTGCTTATAATATCAGACGCAAAATTGTAACAGCACATTTTACTAAGAGATAGTGGTAAGTTAATTCGCGAGGAACACACTTTAGAGTATTCTTTGACTTGCTTGTTTTTGCTCTCCATTCTCATACAACTTAATTGCTTCAACGGACCCGAATATTCAATTAAACGAGGATAATGGCATATAAAATGATGTTTTGGCTTCAAAGTTGTTTTAAAGCAATTTATATATTTGGTGTGATGCTGTTTTATCAATTCTCGCAAAGTAACTATGTCAATTTTATTAAAAGAATCTTTTAATAAAAATTCGACAAGATCATGTAAGCAGAGCACATATTTCCAACATAAATCATGTTTAGGAACTTTATTACCGACGAAAATAGGAAAATATTTAAGAAAACAGTAACTTTCTCTTGCAGACATATGCAAGTTTAAATTTTTTATATGATCTTATTTGATCAAATTAGGACGATTTTGAACTTCTACCTCTCCATAATCAAATGATTTAAATTTATTATTAAGTAGCTCTAAAGTAAAATAACATTTTTCATAAATAAATATTTTTAAGGTATGAGCTAATCCAATTTTTATAATGCCCTCAAATACATCATGCATTATATCGTAATAATAGTTGCTATAGTGACATGAAATATCTTAATGTCGTTGAATAATGAATTAAATTTAACACCAGTAAATTTAAAATCGTTTCTCTTAATATCCATCTCATGATCGGCCGCATTACGTAATTTATTTTTCCTCTTTACAGTGTCTACAATACAAGTTATGTGAAAACGATGTACTATAACCCATTATAGAATTTAATGCTAAATTATCACCAATAATGAGACCAAGCACAAACTTGACACGTTTTATAGTATTGTCTATATTTAAGAAAATGCCTTATGTTTCAATAAATTTTAAATTTTCAATAAGGTGAGAGAGGGATTGGTTAATTCCAAATTTTTTTAAGTAACTAGTTTTCATTAATTGAGCTACAAATATATTATTTAATTTTAAACTGGAGGGTACAGATGGAAAATAAAAATAAAACCCTGCAATCGATTGAGATATTGCGTGACTGCCTAATGCATTTCCTGTCTCAAAATCATCGTAATACAATATATAAGGCAATACTATTTCGTCTGGTGAAAAGAAATTCAATTTGTCCGTCCACAATTTCCCCTGAACAAAATTTTCTAAGTTATTTCTAGTTCTGAGCAATTGATTTGAATTCTTTAATGTTTCAGTAAATACATTTGGCCTTTGGAAAAATATTTTATTTGATAAATAATGGGCGAAAGCACACACAAATAATTGAAATTTTTAAATATTGGTTGACCAGACTTAAATACTTGTTGTGTTTCAGTATGGATTACACAGTTTTTTGGACTTTCAAATGCAATTTTTTCTTTTAATTCTTCGTTAAGTAAGTATTCTGTTTTCACTTTATCAAATGTTGCTGCAATCACATTGAGGAATTCCTTAAAATCATACTCCGAACTAGAGATAGTAGCTAACATTTCTTTTAGGATGTCAATCAAAAATTGTAAAATATCACTTTGAAAACTTTTTAAAATTCTATCTATTAAAACAGTGGTCATATTAGTTTTTGCATATAATTCTAAAACAAACTTCAACGCTTGATCTTGTAATTTATTTAGTAAATCGTTAAAATTAATCTTTAATTCAATTTTTTTTAACGAAACTGTTGTAGGTTCATTCAATTCAGTAAATTTGGAAGTCGGCGGAGTATATGAATCTAGCTTATTATTTTGTTTAGTTGAATTAGCATAGACAGTTAAACTGCTTGAATGTTTATTTTGCAGATGACGTTTGAAAGAATTTCGGTTTGTGAATAACTGGCTACAATTTTCTTGATGACATTTTAAAACATCTGATGGTGCCAAAAGGTGTATGTACGTAAAATGTTTTAGTAAAAAATGAATCTGTTCAAATGAATCTGAACACAAAAAACAGGCAAACATAGTGTATATAGTTATATATATAAACAAAACCTTCAAGATAGCTATTTATGTAACTCCGATATCGTATCAATTATGTCGTATAAATATTTTTGTGTGAATAGCCAAAATTTTTCTGATTGTTTAGGATACGATAGCCTAAACACAAAGAAAATTTTGAAACATACGTCTAAGGCACAGTACACATATATAAGGTAATATATTGCGCAGGATGTCAAAAAATTACAACAACAACAATGGCGGAGATCGTGACTGAAAGTTTATGAAATATTTAAACAATGATACATTGTTAATTATTTTGAATTAAAGTCAGTAGAATTTTTCACAAAATTTTAATTATATTCACTCAACACTCCAAATTATTACGCAAAACTAACAAACACGATTTGTTTGGTCACTATGTCCGCCATATTAAATTTTTTTTTTATATAGATGCGCAAGAAAGAACGAAAATGAAACATCGGAGTATATTACCTTATTATGTGTACTGTGCGTCTAAGGCGACTAAGAAACGGTCGAAGCTGTAATATAAGGCACTTTCGTTTGGCGTGAATTGACAGAGTTAGCTGAATTAACTGAATCAAGTGAAGTGAATTGAGTGTTCGATTCACAACTCTTCACTTCAGTTTAAAATTAAGCAACTGAGTTATCTGAATATGTATTTTGCTCGTGTAGTTAATTCAGTTAGGCGATTTTTGTTTTATTTTTTTTTAAAGATGTTTGCGTATGAAATTTTTCGTTTTGAATTAAATAAATAATCTGTAAAATTCGATATAATTATAGATAGATTGTATAATATTCTTAATAATTTTTAATATATTTAATTTCTATTTTTATTCAAACTATAATTAACAAAAATCAAATTTTTAATGACTTTCTTTGACATTTATCTGAAGTGAATGGAACCAATCGAACACTTAATTCACTTCAGTAGCTCAATTATCTAAATAGCAACTGAATTATCTAAATAGTAACTCAATTCTGATTCAGTTAATTCACTCCAATCGAAAATGCCTATAATGTCGTCGAATACTACACAAAACTGTGGACTGTTGTTATTTATGAAAACAATGAATGGTTGAAGTTTAATTTTTCGTGAAGAGGCAAATTCCTTTGCCAATTGAACTTTTTCGTGCACATGTGATGTATTCGAAACTTCAATTAAAAATGATTCGATTGAATCATTTATGGTATATGTATTTCCGTATTTTATCGCTTATTTTATGTTTACGTGATGGTTTTATTACATAATGCATCAGCTTACATAATTGTGTGTTGCAAATATCTAAAAAAAGAAAGAGTAACGCAATAAGCATTTTTAATACACTTCATAAAGTATTAATTGAACATTTTACCTTCATTATTTGATAGACTTTTGAACATCTGCAAAGCCGACCGGTCCTTTAACTGTTTCTGCAGAATAGGTCCAATTTTATGTTTAAATTCATGCCACGTTTTGAAAAGATTCGCGTGGTTTTCAGGGTATAAAAGTTCAAAATCAATTTCAACCTACATAATAAAAAATGTAAGCTTAGCAGTGTGATATAACAATTACAAAACATATATGGAGCGCCGCGGCTAGATACTTACAAGACGAAATCCTTTGGCGTTTTTGTATAATGGCCATTGATCAATTATCGAACTAATGTCTTTTCCTTTTGTCTGGTCTTAGTTACGAATGTTAAATGACTCTTTCCATTTCTGCTCCACTGTTTCCCACGGTGCGTTGTGGACTTTAAGCCAGTCTTTGGTGTCGTCGTGAGCTTCTCCTTGATCTAAATAATATATTCAATGAATGTAATTTCAATGTATTGTGAATTTATATTTATAAATTACCTGTTAACTCCACCTCGGATAGTTCGATTTTCGAAATCATCGAGCGCCGCCTTTTGAGGTCAGTAAAATACCCAACTTTCTTTAGGTTTTTTGAAATTACCCTATATTTATTATATAGTTTACCAGATGGGTGTTTTGTAATGTTAAAGTAGTAGTCCTATAATAAAAAATATTTTATTTATTACAATATTACATACATTCAACATATTGCAAATATTGAACAATATTTAACAACTTGTTGCTGGAATCAAATTGACGGCTGGTACGGTATGCTCTAGCGGACAATATTGAAGTAAGCAAATGCTGTAACAAAAATTTGCTTTATGAAGTTATATGGGAATAGAGTCTATTTCATTTTAATTTATTTATTAAAATTGTAATGATTGGAAAATTTAATTAATCCGTTATGTAACTTAAAGTATGATTTTTATATATTTGGTTAATTTGGACAGTTTTATTATTCAAAATGCCAGAAAACTGTGCTTAAAAATTGCAGAAATTTAATGTTAAGTTCACTCTAAATCTATCTTTGAATCACAAAACATTTTTGAAATTATATTAATCCATATTTACCGCGTTTTACATGGTAATTACAACCTAAAATTAAATATTTTAAAAATATTTATGGTTTTACTAACATTCGATTAATATCAAACTTCTGCAATTTGTAAGCACACGTTTCTGCAATTTAACTTCATATAGCAATTTTTTTTTACATCGTTTTCTTACATCAATATTGTTCGCTTCAGGCGCTTGTTCAATTTTACCATCCGTCGAATATATTTTAATGATTTTAGCTAACTACTCACTGGATTTTCTTCAGGGAAATTTTCAATTATTTGATTGGTGACATGGCGGAAATCGTGTAAGGTCATACATTTATTATTTTCTACATAATAACGTGCGATATATGTACAAAATAATTCTCTAAGCTCAGGTGAAAATTGAGGTAGAACTTTTGCATCATACATTAACTTAATTTTCGCGCCAGTTGAAGTCTTCAAAAAATTTGTCAAATTCTAATAATTCAAAATAAAACAATCAATAAATTAATTAGCAATATATCAGAAAAATAGTTAGTCTACAAAAAAATCTGAAGAATTTTGTGGTGATGCGCATGGTGATATTGAAGTTGGGGTTGTTGATAATGCCCTTTCCGTTGCCGAGGAAAATTTTTCAAGTAAGCTTTGGCTACTACTTGAATTTGATACTGTCTCATAGCTCTCATTTAAAGTAACACATTGTGGAAGGTTCTGAAAAAATTCAAATATCAATATCAAGTCAGAGAATTGTGAAAACTTTACATTTTTCCTTCGCCATTCTAATAGCTTCGCCCGAAATCGCGCTTGATTCCCGAGATCGTCTTTGAATATTGAACCAAGTTCAATTTCAGTTAAATATTGAAGGCTATCCACATCGATATTTTTACCTTAAAATAAATTTGAATTAAGTTCATTTCATGATTTGCTAAAATTACTAGACACACTTATAAGTTTTGGCAGTAACGGCTCCATAGACCATTCCTTTAAAAGTTCAGCTAGGGTATTTTCGGTTGGTACAATTATAAATGAGCTGATGTCATATATCTCATTGTCATCGATATCGCTAACAATGGTGTTATCCATCTATTTAAATTGATTAAAAATTTAAACTTATTTATCTTTTAAGTAGTTGATTTGAATATAATTTATCTAACGTTCAACTGTATTTTAAAATGCTATATTAAAAGATGCTCAAAGTTCATTTTAATGATTGTACCTTTGTGTTAGAATTAAAAGAAATTAAATAATTTCTTGAACGGATTTAGATAATTGTTTACTGAATATTTGTATTAATTTCATTTTTATTTGACTAAGAACTATTGTACGATATTAATATAAAACGCCCGTTGTAAAAATTTTAAAGTTCAATTTGTTAATGAAAGAATAATTTAATAATATCTAATTGATATGGAATTAATATATTTCCCTTTGATTTAAGCGCTATATATTAAATTGACTACCTAAATTTGAATGATGACGAACGAATCATATCTGAATCATAAAATTTACTGTTACATACTAAACTGCAAATACGTATGGATATATTCATAAATACGATCAACGTGTGAATAATGTATGGAACGGTTATAAAATCCTCTCTACGTTCTGATGAATATATTAAATAATTTTGACGAACATATCAAATTTCCTATTTTCAATAAAAATTAACATGTTCCTCAGCTCTTGAAACAGTATTTTTGAAGCACATGGAAAAGTTTTCATAAGTATAATTAAACTTTTGCAACTATATTTATCACTTTATATACTTTTAATTTATATCTACCTAATTGACTATCCCTATGCCAAGCCAATATGTTTATTTCACAGTAGAACACAGGATTAATGAATATTATAATTTACAGTTGATGAATTTCTTAAATAGGTATACTACACCATGTAATTCATTACGTACCTCAAATAATAATTCAGTTGTATATTGAACTGCAATACTTTACACTAAATCACTGAAAATTAATTTATTTATTAAAACAAATAATTTATAGTTAATTTTAACACTCGGAAAATTATTTAATATTTAAAGAAAATTTTATAAAGCACACCACATTTTTCAATTGTTAAACGAAAATGTGCTATAGGAACTCAATTATATTAAGCGAAGTTAAATATTGAATTCTCTCTTATATCTATGATTGACATCCTTTGTTTTAGGTGATCTTACAGTATAAATCCAAATATGTACGTGCTGTCGTTAGAAATATTTACTCATTTACCATGCGTTTAAGGTAGGTTGGTGATATGTTGCTATATGTTAAATTGAGTAAAAGCAAATGATGAGAGTACAATGTACAACATTCGAGACAGATAATATTGTGGAATAGATCAAGCACATTAGGTATAGTTATTCCATTATTTGGATAAAAGATGAATTGTTTTGTAATTTACCGTAACTATTTATTATTTTCGATTTTTTACAACCTTGTTCTTGATAATCATAGATCATGAATTATTGAGAATATTTTTTTATGAACGATACATACTCACAAAGGAATAAACTGTTAAAAAATTGGAACAATTTATAAAATTAGGCATAAATTGTACTTAAAAGGAATATTTAATACTTCAGAATAATTTATCGTTAATATTCCTATGGGTTAAGTATAATTCCTCTATTTACATTTCTCTGGGTGTACAGTTGATCTGATACACGATGATATATTGAAAATAGTAGATAATTTTAAGTTAGGCATTGAATAAAATTATTTCGCATTCTAGAAGTAAATGGATCTTTCTCTCCAAGAGATGTGTTTCGAAATTTTTAATTTTTAATGTCCAATGCAGTAACTTGCAGAAAGTGGTTTCAATTTTTTGTTTTTTATGTATGTTGGTTTTATTTAGCCTAAATCTCAGGGTTTGGGATTTCGGAAAGTTGCCAACTCTAAATCTAACTTTACGTAACATAAAACCATATAATCTTGGTTTAACAACAATTATTGGCTCATGTAATGCTTCAGATACTAAAAGGTTAGTTTAGGAAACATTAAGTAAGTTTGGTTTAAATTTTACATAGTAAACAGACATAGTACACTGAAAAAAAAACATACGCATATACAATAAAAAAGATTATTGTTGCAATGAATTTTTTAATAACTTGGATCCTTAAACTTTGTTGATTGATTGAATAAACTCAATGTTATTAGTTTAGAATAGCATTTATTAAAAGCTAACAAATTAATATATACAATGTAACTATTCATATTTTTTTTGTCAAAAAAATCAATAAATTTTTTAATTAATACAACGCAACACAAAATTATCATTTTGTAACCAACTTGGTTGACCTTGCAACTTTTTATTGAATCAATGTACTAATTTAATAGAAGTTTATGAAGCAAAATGATTGATTCAACACCTATATTTATTAATTTAAATAACTAATTCATTGGCACAATGTAATAGTTAATATTGGATTGGTAACCTCATTTCACGATGTATGAACTTTGTGTTTAAATCAACGAATAAATTAATCAAAACTTTCGCAACAATGAATGGGGGGAGGGGGTGAATATATATATATATATATATATATATATATATATGGGATATATATATATATATATATATATATATAGATATATATATATATATATATGGGGCATTTGCATTTAAATCTCACATACAAAAATTTAAAATATAATTTTTGAATCATAATTTAATTAATTTTTTAATTAAAAAAAAATTTAAAATATAATTTTTAAATCATATTTCTGTTTCTTTTAAATCTGGGCGTGAGCAGACTTGTGTTTTGCATTTTTTTTAATAATCTTTTGTGCTATTTTTAATTTTTCTGTCATGAACGTTACCTAAAAATACGTTTTACGTTATTTTTAAAATTATTAATTTGAAAATACAAAAGATTAATATACCATTTGCAAGTAAACATGTCACCAATGAGAATATACAACAATAAATTAAATTTATGTTTTTAAATTTCACAATTTATGTAAAATGAATAAAGTAACGTTCATGACAAAAAAACCCGTTTTTTTAAAAATAAAAGAACAACATTATTTAAAAAAATACATTTTCATAAATTTCTGTATTGTGATCAAATACTTAACTTATACCCGTTAAAAATTATCTGGAAAATGCTAAGGGGACAAAGAAAATGCTTGGGGACAAAATCATGTGAGATTTAAATGCAAATGCTCCATATATATATATATATATATATATATATATATATATATATATATATATATATATATATATATATATATATATATATATATATATATATATATATATATATATATATATACATATATATATATATTAGGGTGGATCGATTTTTCTTTGTTTTTCTAATCCTTTTAGCGGAGTGCGGAAAAGATGCTCTTTAGAGGTAAGATTAAAAGTCATTATGGACACTTTTCAATATTTCGTATTTTAGTACTGCCCCAACCCAATGGAGGGAAGGTTTAGAAAAATAATTAGGTATTGTATAAATCAAATCAAAAATTAACCATTTATCCATCTCCTCAGTTTTCTGACACTTCGCTGGTCGCTTAAAAATTATCTTTCTTTTGTATGTACTTTTCGGCTTTTATCACAAGAACATTTGAAAAACGTTTTACCTTTGCATGTTGCAATATCAAATAGAATCTTGCTGTCGGCTTTGAATCTTAGCAATTTATCTTTATATCGCTCTATGTTCTTTCTACCTTTAACTGGTTTAACTAAGCAGACTTCTATACTTGTTGTTATAAACTTTAATCCGCGCCAAAATTGTACGGTGTTCTACAATAGGTATTGATGTGTTTTGCCACTTTTCTTTCACTTTTATTGTAACTATTTCACTAGTATTATGCACCAAATCTTTATATTGTTTTTTCTCTGTGCAATGTGAGGCTTATATAAATAAATTCATCATGTCCTCGTAAGTAGGTAATACGTTATTTAATAATTCAGCCTCGGACCCAAATATAGAGCATTTTATAACATTACTACGCAGTCCCAAAGACATTATTGTTTCGAATTCCAAAAAAATGCAAACTAAGAATAATTAACATCTATATTTTATTTTTATTTTTAGTGCCTTTTTTATAATATCATAAAAGTTAATTATAAAATACGAATTGTAATTATTAAACGAAGCCATACATAATTTAGATTTTTGGGAATTTTAATTGGCCCTGGGGCAGTACTAAACCTTATATTTTTTCGAAATATTTTAACTTGGCTTTAAGTAGGTGCTAGAGCATTTACTCCATAGCCCGCGAAAACGGTATTAAAAAAAAACAAAAAATCCCATACAATAGCGCTCCACCCTAATATATACATATATCGGGGATATTATGGTTTTAAGGGTAAAGTTTAAAACGCTTAATGTTCAACATACATTTTTTTTTTTCAACGATATTTTCTCTTATAACTTAACGATTTTCTTTAAAAATATCCAATACATATAGGAATTCACAAAATACCAATATAAACCAAAAAGAAAAAAGAAATTAAACAATAAATTAAAGTTGTAAAGTTATTATTCAACTAAACACTTAAGGTAATATAAACCTATGTAGGTACTAATGTAATTCAATGTTAAAAAATATTTAAATATTAAATAATAAAATTTAGAAAAAATTAAATTTTATAATAAAATTAAAAATACTAACAGCCAACAAAACTACTAACTTACATTTTCTAAAATTCAATACATATGTATATAATTTTAAATTAAGTAACTACAAAACTTAAATTTCTTTAGTAGCAAATTTTGTAACCGCCTTCTGGTTCTGGTCCGTGTTGGTGTTTGTTACCATTTTTTGTGCTGGCACTAAATAGCCATGTAATGATAATGACCATAGCAACGACGACAACGAGTCCAAATTATCTGTAAATACATAATCAAACATCACATTATGTTAATGTTATTAATATACATATTTATGTCGAGTTCTTTTGGACCAAAAAAACTGACGTAAATAAAAAACTGCACTAAATCAATTTCTACTATGTTCCGTTTTTTTATTTGCATCAGATTTTGGTCCCAATAAACTCGACATAAATAAAGTTAAATTAATGTTTCACTTACTTTTCGAAATATTATTCTCCCTAAATTGGTGTAAACATAGAACAATACCCCTGTCTTTTATGTTTCCTGGTTCTGATAGAAATTTGTTTAAGTGACATTTTGTATTCCGGCATTTTACTAAAATCTCACTAGTTTCTGCAAATAGGACCTTGAAATCCATGTCAATCTGGAAATAAAGAAACATTTTGTTTATTAATATTTTAATACTTCTGCAAATTTAAAAACTTACTAAACGATGTCCCGAAAGCTGTTTGTAGAATGGATGCTTCCCAAATACTGCAGCGGTGCTGTCTAACTTTTGTATGTCAATGTATGTCAACCATTTACTGCCATGCTAAATATATTTTACCTAACTACATTTTTCACCAAATTGAATATTGATGACAATCGATAGCTAATAATAAACTTTACCATTAGAGTTAAACAAAAATAATAAAAATGCGAGAAATGCGTAATAAGGAAAATAGTTTTCATTTTTGCTTCAAAATACACTAATTTCAAAACTTTAACATCGATTCAAAACGCATTTTCTATAATTATTTAAATCATGTTTAGTACGGCAATACACGTCAATTTTTCCTTTCTAAGACAGGAAACATGTATTTATGTTTTATTTCAAACACTTTAAATATAACACTAACAATTTTACGCTTACCTTAATAATTTGGTCTGTTTGGATATTAACATTTTTTATATTAACTTTTTTCACATACACACCTTTTCAATTAAACGCTCAAAATCTAAATGAAGACGAACGCGATTATTAGATAAATAAGACAGCGAGGACTACGATTAAATAGATGAACAAGACGCGGAGAAGCAGAAAGTCGTTACAATTTTAACACTACATATTAATTAATTCAATTAAAATTGTAATGTTGTTAACGAAAATATTTATTAACTTTAATAAGCTTCATTGAATTCATTAACTAATTTTTAAAATTCAACAAATAGTTTAAAAATTAATTAAAATGTTATTATTTGATTAATTTTTCCTTCAACGCCATTAAAACATTTATTTAGTTTATAATTTTTTTATTATGTGTATAGAGGTTAAGCAGGTGGATTTTTTTATAAAATTTAACAAGAATATTTTAACATATAGCATTTTTGGTGCAATTTATATTTATTTTAAATCAAATTGGTACTGACTGCTACTGACGCAGACAGGCTATATTTTATCTATTAAAATGAAGTTCAATTATTCAAAAAATAACTGCACTTTTAACAACTTTTCTTAGCTTACGTAACAGTCGGTATTACTAAAGAAGAAGAAGTGAGAAACCGAATGCCTGCTGCATGATTTCAATTTTCCTTTCCTGCAATCACAAAACGAAATCTTTTTGAAATATTGGCAACTAGAATGACAACAGTCTGGCCGTCCATTCGTTGAATTGCGTCTGTAAAATACTGAAGCAACCAGAGCTAACCCGATCAGAGAGGAGAGGCAAGTAGGATGCTAAGACCAATTCTAAAGACGCAAACAAGAAACTGACAAGCAATATGTTATATATTCTAGAGTATTGTCATAGACATTCATAATAGATCTCTCATTTGACTAAAAACACAAAATAAAAATAAAAATTTTCCATTCAAATTTTATCGATGTATTGCATATACGTATTATATTTGCAACGCATTCTAAAATCATTGCCTTATAAAATACACAACACAACGATACATTGGAATTATCAGAAGTTTTTGTTTTTTTCCTTTAGTTACTATGAAATGAGAAATCTAGTATGAATGTCTATGGTATTGTGGTACGATAATGAAACATTTATTTAGGGAATTATTAAGTAAAAGTTCGAAATTAGATTAAAACCTCATTCCTATTTTGACTCTGAATTTCGGTCAACACCATTACCACCAGACAATTTATTTAGACATTTTATATAAAAATGAGTTTAGATAATTCATTTTTATTTTTGAACGAATGAAGTTTTTATATAATTTAAGAAATATGTTCTAACATAATAAAGTATTAATTCCTAATCAAGACTAAATAAGCGCAATATTAAAACAATAAATACTTTATCGATTCAACGAATTATTCTTTCAGAAAATCATTTAAATACGTATATTTAATCTATTAATCATTTCTCAAGTGGAATAAACTGGTTTTTTCTTATTAACTTAGTTTATAAAATTGTTAAAACTTTTATTAACTTTCCTAGATTTCAGGATATCAACGAGAAATCGATCAATAAATGGCTATTAATTGAATTGACGACGCGGTTATTAATTTATAATCGTGTTTATTTTAGAATTAATATGACCAGTTAATAAATTCATTGGTTCAAAGAATTTTTCTTCCGAAAAATTTAATGAAATGGATTCATTGAATTATTTTTTTCAGTGTAAGTTCAACACATAACGCAGCATCACTAATGGTAAAGTACGCAACGAAATCGATCCAGAAAGCCAGTTATGTTACAACCACGCAATTCATTTGGCCGTGGTGAGTGTATTTTATAAGCGGGTCTCAGAAACACGCAAAAGTGGTTGCAATAACAGTGACATAAGTGGTGTTGATGATGAATGCGAATTGTCGGGATCAGGAAATATCATTATATGTGAAGACTCTAATCTAAATTTTGAAACTTACAAAAACGTAAATGACAATAAAAGATACGAAATTAATGAAAATTTGCTGCTGTCATTATCGAAACAAGGCGTAATTTTTCGAAAATCTTCAGATCGCGATTCAGTGTTGTTAAAGAAAAGCAAGGCACAAAACTTAAATTTCTATTAGATTACACAAACTCGCTGGAACTCCTTGCTCATAATGTTAAAGCGATTCATTTTATTAAATGATTCTATAATGCTAGTTTTAGAAGAACTAGGCACTTCTGTTCCTTCTCCAGAGCATATTCATGCATTGAAATATATGTGCGAAGTGTTAGAGCCCCTCGAAGAAGTTGTTCTTAAATTATGTTTGGAAAATACAAATTTGTTAATAGCTGAAGGAACAATGCTTTGTATTTTCAATAAACTTAAACAAATTGGTACAACTTTATGCTGGAAATACATGAGCAGAATTCTGTAAGCAGCAAAATTAGAATACACAAGTTTAAATGAATTGAAATACATGTATTCTGCTTGTCATGTAGAATTCTTCTTCATGTCTCTATTTCTAATTTTGCTGCGAATCAGTAGGCTATATTACGTAAAAGATAACAAATCTAGTACAATTTGTATATTTTTTATTTTTGTCAATCAATTTTTTTAATTTGTTGACAGAAAATAAGTTTTGTGTGGCAAGTGCCAAATTGGAGGATAAAAATTAAATAATTTGTGACAAAATAATGCATCATTCATTTAAAAAAATTGTACATTAAAATTAAATATGTATCAGATAAACGCCACAAAAAAAAGTTCTGCTTATCAAAAACGACACTCATGTAGTTCACCCGAATTTCTGCCGATAGCGATGCTAGCAGAAATTCTGCTCATGTGTTTCCAGCATTGGCTCTACAAATGTTAGAGGAACTTAAACAAAAAATTAATTTACGGCGTAATGTTCTATGTTCCTTTAACATCTTTTTACACAATGGAACATACTACAAAACATTAGCAGTTTTCGGAATATTTGCAGATCGAACTTACCATAGACTGTTTCCTGTAGAACGCGTGGAGCTTGAGAACAATACAATCGGACTAAACTATTAGTACATAAACGCCGTCTTCATCTTCTCCTTGCTTCACCTTGACATCAATGGGAGCACTCGCACGAAAGCCACATACAGCTGCCCGTGAGTAAATACTGGTTTAGGTAGGTATGTAAATACTAATTTTTTGAAACGTATGCCCCTGCGTTTTGTTTATAGTGACAGCAAATGCGAGTCTTAATGGCAATTGCAATCTTGATATTGTAACTGGCATATTTGGATATCAGCTTTATTCTTGGCATAAAAACAATTTGCCTTTTCCAACACTTATAATAACTCCTAGTTCTACAGATTTTTCAAATAATTCAATAACCACCATACAGACACCACGTATTGATCGAATCGACACTGCAATACCCACTGGAATCTCCGGCAATTAAATTTAGCACCTATTTATTGATCTGGTAGCAATTATCGTTTAACGGGCAAACAATTGCTCTTACTGAATACTGATCTATATTACAGGGATCCAAAGAATTACCAAAAATACGCATATAAAACTGTCGGCAATCTCAATCATGTTTTGTTCATGAATACATTGCAGTGTTCCATTTATTAATTGAAGCAACCACTTGGAAAATTCTCGTTCACTAGCATCAGGCATCAGCACGCGTATTTTTACTTAAATAAAGTTTGATGAGAGAATTCCAAATTCTGCTTGCCTGAATGCACGATTCGAGGATTTCAACTTTACTTGCCAATTGCACCTCTGGTAAAACTTGTCTGAAATTTCCACCGGAAAGTATTACTTTTCCACGCATTAGAACGTTAGCTAATAACGCGTTCTCACACTTTATAATATCACGAGGTAGGCGATCTATACAGTTCACTGTTGCTGCTGGTATCATCGATGCCTCATCAATTAAAATAACTGACGCTTTACGTAACGCTGTAGCTCTATTTGATGGTGGTTTTATCGAGGAAACGGACGAAGATATTACTGATACAGGGAGACCGAATAATCGATGGCGTGTCGTTCCGCTATTAAATAGTAATGCCGCTATTCCAGTCCAGGCAGCTGCCAGATCGATGTCTCGTCGCTTTCTAACTATACTCAAAATACATCCGAATATTCTTCCAATCATTTTGCTAATACCTCTTTGGCGTGGCATCCATTTATTGTTACTAAATTTGTAATATTGCGGGATGTCATTATACAAATATTCGTTATCATGCTGTTAATGTTTCACGCTATGAATTTAATACTTCAAATGCATTTTGTACACCCCCTTCTCGAAAATACACATTGTGGAAGCCATCCATCATCATGGACTGCTAAACGAACTATTCTATGTGATCGGTCACGCATTTCGTTCGCATGAAAATGCCAAATACACTCGTATGAGCTAACATATCGCATGTTTGCATATGTTACAATTTCATCATATCCTAGTTGATGAATGATGGCCCTCATTGACGCAACTAACGAATTCCATAAATGCCGAGTCAGAGCCTTTATATACATATTTATAAAGCTATTTCATCGAGCGGACATTGAAACAAATTTCCACATTTATGTGAGCGTTGAATGTATAAGAAATGACATCATGATTATCAATTTGATGAACACCTTTTCGTACAATTATTCCATTATTACGCCTGCGATGCGATACTTTGGATATCCGTTATTATTTTCAACCGTTTCTTCCAAAAACTCCTTCAGGAATTTGTTGTGCATTTTCCATTATTCATGCATGGCGCATTTGGATTACGAACACCACGTGGCCCGTGGATCCATACATGAAACGACAGTAGATAAAGAATTGGGAAGCGTACGGAATCAGGTATTTCAGCACAAACACATATATCACTATCAGCTATCAGCTGGTTCTTGAAATTAGAAGTATTTATCAAGTATCAGAAGTATATGGCAATGTGGTAATCCACACTTTTGAAATTCTATAATGTACACATGGGCGACTACAATTCCAACGACGTTATTTTTAAAAGGAATTGTTTTCAACTCGTTTAGCTTGCAGTGAAATACCCGGGATACAATGTCAGGACGATAAGCAGGCTTTTCATTTTCACCCAGCTCTGAAATGTTGTTAAGGAAATGTCTGGTTTACGTGAGCTCTCCTCAATAGAAGACGATAAAACAACAATTTTTCCCGCAGCAAGATTTTGTAACTGCGCATGCTGCAGAACAAAATCCTGTAGTCCTCTATAATGTTAATATGAAGATCCGATTGATGCTGTCGAATATAATTCAATCTTTCCACTTCAACTCTATCATACAAATCGACGATATATTGTTGAAATAGATTTTTTGACTGGTGAATGTGTGAAAATCCTTGGCATATAGCCAGTCGGTAGCATACAAATTGCAGCATAGTCCGGGTTCTTTTGTCGACGTGGACCATTATGAGTCATTTGAGGGTCCCATCCTGGATCACCATACAGATATAGTAGTGGATACAGCATAGAGCATACGATCGTATAGTGAAAGCTTAAAACAGGCAGTATCTTCGGACTTCCTTTAGGTTCTCCAGCTACAGAATTAAATACTTCGGCGAAATCATTTGCGCTGAATCTATTAAATCTCATTGAAATATTATCAATAAACCGAAGCTCTTGGTTATGTGCCTTTTCTTCTTATTCGATCGTTTCAGCTGCAGTCTTGTATGGTTGAACGTACGAATTTTTAGCAAGAATATCAGTCAAGCTTGCAAATATTGATCGTTGTACTCCTTTATTTACTTTACTCTGATAGAGAGGCAAATCCCATTACACTATTTAGAGTTAAGTCTCAGCTGTGGATGTATCTGTAGTTCTGGGAGAAATATAAGAGCGTTATGACAAGATGAACTAAAATTACAATTAGGCCTCTTTAACGAAATGTAAAGCATGACAATGCACACATTCAATATTCATTGCACCCAAGTTATTTTCTAGTATGGCGGATTCATCCAATAAATTTTCCCTGAACGACATGTTGGTCCTTATTTTAAGATTACGGCGATAATCATTAACTCGCATCCTATGGTAATGCCTTCGCTCGTTTACATTCCGAATAACACTCCCTCTTTTGGCTGGTCTTCCTCGACGAATGGTACTTATTTTAAAATTACTAAATACATATTCCTTTTATCCAGGTGCTTATTGCCGCACGTTCTTAATAACACAATGAATTCACTCAATTAGATTGACAAAATGACAAGTAAAACTTTTTCAAAACAAAATTAAAACAAAAGTATATTATGTAAGTATGTATTAAAAACCCATACAGAAACTTACGAAAAATGGACTATTCTAAAAAATAGGGAGATCTACTCACTAATTGCGGTTTTTCCAAAAACAACAAAAAGTAAACAATTTGGTTCGATATCTATCGAACGAGATATATTCGATGGCTGTAAGAGGCGATTTAATAGTCTAATTTTTATGTACACTTCGCAAATAGAAGATACAATATTCATCTGTTTCATTGCCTCCATTCAAATTTGAATTTCTAATATATTTGCATAGTTATTTTTAATTGCAAAGCATGCTAGATTGCTTTGATTTTTTGTTTTCTTCGCACTCATTGTATTGATTTAATTTATTCTGTTTGGCTCTTTCTAATTTATTTTATTTTGATTGTTGAGCGAAGAGGTGTTGTCTTTTTTCTTACCATTGGGTTTAGATGTGGACAAATGATGACTGCATGAATTTGAATTTTCTTTTTTCAATACATATTGTTATTGTTGTAGAATGTTTTTCAATTTAATTTCCCTTATTTTATTTTGCTAATTGCTGGAAAATTGGCAAATTTGAGAATCTGTGTTTTAAATGAGTAAGCCATTGAGTTGTTTGTTAGCGATTTCAGAAAAAATTATTTAACTGAGTTTAAGTTTTAATCCGTCAATCGAAATGGCGTTTTTTCATACAAACACTATGAAAATAAATTAATTTTTAGTATTTGTATACCCTTACATTAATTTCATTTTTCACATGCCGGCTCTATTTACACCCTGCGCTATTGAAATGTTCGATTTCGATTATTTACTATTTCATGCAATTCTCTCATAGATTTTACCTCATTCGCTATTTTTTTTGTGTTTTTTTATTTTTCAGCATATTTCACGCCTTATTAGGTATTTAAAACCAAACTAAGGATGAAATATTCGTTCGGTTTTAATTAAGCAGTAAAAGAGTTAATTTTACAAAGTGTCGCTCTAAATTAAATGCTAACGAAAAAGCCAAAATTGTGCAAGCAAAGGCAAAAGGTACACATATTCACAAATTGCAAGAGTAATTTAGTGTAGCCAAACAGCAATTAGAAAGAGAACTTCTGTTTCAACAAATCGAATTTCAGATATTTAGATCTTAAGCAAAGGTTTCTACGGCTTTGGAGCTGAGAAGTTAGCTTCTAATAGCAACAACCAACACTATTTCAGTTCATACTATTAAAAGGAACTTGGTTTATATGCTTGTCGACCTGCGAGAAAATCATTAAGGACAGCAAAAATGACAGCTGCAACCCTCAAATTCGCAATAGAATGAAAAAACTGAATGCCCAGGGACTAGTGTTGGTTCATATTCTCGGATAAATCCAAATTCAATATCTTTGGTCCCGATGTAAGGACAAGGGTTCGGCGACGAAAAGGCAAACGGTATTTAACAGAATGTATTTCGCCGACAGTGAAAAATTCACCATATGTTATGGCCTGGAGAGCCATAACAGCCTTTGGAGTTTGATCACTAAGCCTTCTGGATAGTTCAGAAAGCGGAGGAAAATATAAGAAAATTATCGAAACCTGAATCGTGACTATTGAGGACCCGACTCAATACATCGGTATTCCACTTTTCCAGGACGATTACTCTCCGTGAGTTATTTGTGAAGTAAGAATGCTTAATTTTAATGTCTATTTTGTTTAGGTAGCCGAATTTAAAAATACCTTGGTGATTGAGTCGTTACCCTGGACAAGAAATAGTCCTGGCCTCAATATTGTTGAAAATATTTGGTCCTTCATGGGAAAGAAGATTACAAATTACAAGCTGAAAAGTGCCAAAGAGCGGAAAAAACTTATAGAAAAGGTCTGGTTTGAAGAAATAACAATATATTATTTAATCAAACTTTAGAATTCAATGCTGATCGGGTTTAAGGCCATCATAAAAGCCAAGGGCTGGGTTATTAATCATTGATTTTAAAAAGTTCAATTTCTCTCAAAATATTTTGGTTGAGATGAATTATTTTATTTCTGTTAATTCTTATTTTGAATAAAAATTACCATTGTCAACAAAAAACTAATTTTCAATTGAAAAAACTTTGTTAAAAACACTGTAAAGACCTACCAAATTGTTACGAGGTAGGGCGGTAATATTCCTTATCCGACGTTATGTAGGTCTAAAATGTCGGATTACCGCTCTTTTTATTTGAATATATTCGGAATAGTGTAAAAATTGTTTTGATAATCAGAATCTATCATTTTTGCTATCTACTTTTGAAGCAAACGGTGGTATTTCCAAAATTTACTTTAAAAATTCAAACCGAACATTTCAATGGCGCTGGGTGTACATCAAGATGGTTCTGGTAGTGTTGTGTCGGCGGTTGTGCATGCGCAATAAGGAAACAAAATCCTATACAACTCGCACAACTTTAAAGCTCAAAACAAATTTATAAATTTTTTTTTTAATTTTTCAATTTTGATATTTACCCGGGTAACCCATGCTACTCGAATACCCGGGTTTTCAAATGTCCGAGTATTTGGATTTCCTAATTGGAACTCGAATTCAAAAATGGTTTTTAGATAAGTTTCTGAAATATGGCCAAGTAGCGTAAAACTCGGCTCTACCTTAAACGAGTAAGAAGAAATTTTACATGTGCATTGGAAATGGGATTGTAAAATAATATTCTGAAATATGGCGAAGTAGTAGGGAACTTGATTATTGCTCAGCCGATTTTTTTAAATTTGACATGTGCCATAGAAATGAAATTCTAAATTGATTTTTGGATAAAGTTCTGGAATATGGTCAACTAGAAAAGAACTCAGTTATTACTTAACCGATTATGATGAAATTCGATATGTGCATTGGAACTCGGATTCTAAAATAGTTGCACGTTCCAAATTTCAACAATTGTGTCAGTTCTAAATAATGTAACATTAATTGCCTGTGATTTGGCGGAATGAGAGTAAAAAATGTATGTTATCGTGACTAAGAGTTATATTGGGGAAGGGGTCTCCAAATTTAAGAAAAACCGTGACATTTTTTAAGGATCTTGTCCAAAATAACGGAAAATGAATGCTTGTTAAACATAAATTTTTGGTTTGGTGATCTAGACAGATATATTGTTGTTCGAGGAGTATTATAGACCCAAATTTTTTAATATATTACTTACACATTTAATGCTAAAATTACAAATTTATTTATGTTATTTCGGCCAAAATGGTCGGTACGAAAATTATTTTCATATGAAAATATTATGACGTCAATTTTTCCTTCCTATACGGAACATGAATCGGAAATGTGCATTTCTCACTGAAAATAATTTTTGTTAGTTTTTTCACCGAACGATATGCGACTACTGCATCCAAAACGATAACATTAATTTAAGTTACCTACTTTAGAAGTTACCGCCTGAACTATAGTTAATTGTGAACAAAATCAACTTCAGCTTAATCTACAATGAACAAAAACCATTAGAAAAACTGGAATGTTACATTTCCCACAAAATTCACATACAAGTTAAAAGAAAAACTTATTCTAACCTCGCATACATACAATCCATATATAGGTATCTTTGGAGCATAAGCATATCGAATGATAAGAAAAACGAAACCAACCAAAAAAAATAAAAATAAACCAAAATATTATGTATGTATGTATGTATATTTCACCATCAATTTTATGTATTTTAAATGTATGTCTGAATTTTATGGATAAAACCATAAAATGTATGATGACTGTTTGATGCCGTTGTCTTTCTTACCGTATTGGGTACACAAATAAAAAAATCATCGTGGATGCAATGTATCTAAAAAAAAAAATCTTTTACTATCACGGTTCTTAAGACCAAGTCATATACATTTGTGTATGTTATATTCATACAAATAAAGAAACCAAGGGTGGTAGCCGGATTATATCCGATACGAATGTTATAGTGATACAATGTAAACTGCTTAGTTTACTCCTCCAAGCACACAACTTTAACAATTTTTATGTATTATGTACAGTTTATAAGCGAGTAATCCATTAATATGTTTTGATTATTATGCAAAAGACAAAATTTTAATTAGACCGGAAGCTTAATGTGTGTACAATTAACAATCATGACAACAAAAACTCAGCGCACCGATATTAAAGACCGTAACACAAATTTAATGAATGAACAGTAGACACTTTTTGTTTTTGTAATTTCTTGCCGCATCTTTTCATCTGTCTTTTGGTCTTCTAATTCGTTGTTTATAGTGTACGAGTATTTATATATGGATATGGTTGAGAAGGAGGCGTTTACACAAGTTAGAGATGGTAATTGATTGTTACTTAAGTAGCGGCAGCAACAGCCGCAGCTATAAATGAATTAAGAAGTTACGGTGATTAAATTTTTTATATTTGTTGTCGTGCCGTTGATTATTATTATTACACATGAAAGTTGATTAGATGTGGTAATTTGTATTATACATACTTATAGAGGTAGATAAAATGTGAATTTGTTTGATTTAATTAATTCGTTCGGAATAATTAATTTTATTGAAATTGTTAACAATTTTGTTAGATCATTTGGGTTTTAGATTAGTTCCAATTCTTGCGGTGGACTTGATGTTGACTTTTACAAATGTGAAGTTTTCCACAAGTTTTAGTTATACAAATTAATAAATACATATGTAATGTACCTATACACAAAATAAAAATTAACAGGTTTACATTTTACATTTTACAGTTTTTTGAAAGTTATATAATAAAAATTAATTAATGTGGATTTATGTGGACAAATAAACTTCTAAATTTTATGAAAGGTAATCATTGAATTTATAAAGTCCCAGTGAGACCTTGGCCAGTAATGTCCTCAACAGCAGGTTGATCAAAACAAGCTATTTATTATTTTGAAATAAATTGTTGTACGTACAACAGAAATAAATTGTTGTAAGTACCCAAATCAATTTGTAAATAAGTCAAAAATTGTTCAAAAAAATATATTCGACTTATTGCATGCTTGAAAAGTTAAGTCAACTGCCGCCACTGATTAAATCAGATAAAATTACTTTGATATGGATATTTATTAGATCAACAAAAACCACCCATACACAAAAAATAATAATTATAGAGTTTGAATAGTTGCTACTCGACTTACAAGTACAATTTAAAATTACAATCACGAACTTCATTACAACCAAACATGCAAATGAAAAAAACAAAAAAAAAATGTTGACCTTACCTCAAATTCTTCTCGTATTATTTATAATGAATGATTTTTGAAGAATTTTTACATTTCTCACGATTATCGATTAATCGAGGGAAAGGCTTAGGCTTGGCCATACACTCCAATCAATCGGAAATAATCAGTTCGTATTGTCAAAACGGTGTAATTCCTAAAAATAATATGCCTGGATTATTTTTTAAAAACGTGTTTTTGACAAAAACCTCGACGACAATTTTTTCGAACTTGTTTTGTGATTCGCTATAATATTAATAAATTGGTTCCAGATATCATTTTTATATACATACATACCTACATCACTCAAACCAAAAATTACGCTTTCAACATTGGATATACATAATTTTTAATTATTGGACCGAATTAACGATAGTTGGCGGAAAAAAATTATTATCTAGTAGATTTAAACGAAATTTTCAAATGAAGGGAAGAATAATGGTAACTAAGCATTTATCACTAGGTTTGACTAAATTCTTGGAAAATCATTTAAACTATTAAATATTTTCAAATTTGAGTGTATGTCTTACCTTGGCATGAGTGTGAAGTATATGCTAAAAAGAAACAAAGAATTACACTGTTAAATTAGCTATTTCTCCAATTGGAATTTAGATTATATGAAAATGCAGAAGAAACAGGTTATTTTCATCATTTTAAGATAGCTGGACCATCTGTTTATCTCGTTGGCCAAAAGCATTCAATTTTGTTGAACCTTACTGTATTTCAGATAATTTAAAAGTTGACTGATTTTTGATAATTTAAATGATTGTTTAGCGCCAATCCTGGAGATGTCCCGAAGGTCCCGCACATTTTCTAGAATAACTAGGCCTTATAGCTGTATATGTCACCAAGCTGACCCAATTGTGATGAACATACTATATATTTCACAGAATGTGGAATTTTTAGTAATTTTGGATGATTTTAAAAGTTGTTATATCAACCATACAAATATCCATGAGGGTTTTCGCTCATTCTCGAAAAGCTCTTATTTTCGGATAACTTGGCCATATGCCAATGCACGTGACCAACCTGATCCAGTTGTGATGAACTTTACCATACTTCGCAGAATTTAGAATTGTTTAAGATGGTTATATAAATTATTGCATCACTGATCACAGAGATGTTCACAAGGTCTCTTTTTTTGTTTGAGTATATAAGAGCGAACCATAACTCGAATTGAAACAATTAAGTTTTTGGTAAGCAATAAGTGAAGATTAAACAGGAAATTAAAAAGTGATTTAGAAAGTTTTTATGTGTGAAATAAAAGTTATAAGTGATCAGTAGAGTTGTCCAAAAATAATAAAAAGTAAACCGAATAATAATAAAAAGTGAATTTGTGAATTTATCGTTAATAAATTGTGTTGGAATAATTTTTATAATCAAGAAATAAAATCGTTTGTGATAAATTGAAGTGTTGAAATGAACCTTGATTGACAAGGCAAAAACGTAACAATTGGTGACAGCGGTGCGATTGTGAATAATAAAACAAACAAAATGATTCTCTACGAATTAAAAGTTCCACAATTAAAACAGAAACTAGAAAAACGGGGTTTGTCCACTGATGGTGTTAAAGCAGCTTCGCAAGTGCGACTACGTGAGGCCTTCGAGAGGAAATGAGATTGATGAGACCTTGGATGAGTTAAAGGCAACAGTCGGTAAGGCGAAAAGATTAGAAGTCAGTTTGCAGGAGCAGAAACTGGCTTCACCGTCTTGTTGCCCCGTAACTTACAACCCTGTCACGAAAGTAGAACGGGGCGATAGCAGCGTATAACAATCGAGGGCGATGTTAATGGAAGGAAGTACACGCACACGATTGTCGGGAAAACTTGAACGGAAGAGCTATGCAGCTGGCTTAAGAATGGCAAATTGAGATGGTTCAATAATAAAAGGAAAGACGTTCGTTAACATAAACATATGGCCAAGTTATCTGAAAATGTGGGTAGACCTTGTGGACATCTCTGTGATCGGAGATACAAAAATTTACAAAACCATCAACATTTTCAAAAATTCTAAATTCTGTGAAGTATATAGTAAAGTGCATCACAACTGGATCAGGTTGATCACGTACATTGGCATATGGCCAAGTTATCCGAAAATAAGGGCTATTCGAGAACTAGGGAAAACCCTCTTGGACATTTGTATGGTTGGCGATATAACAACTTTTCAAATCATTCAAAATTATTAAAAATTCCACATTCTGTGAAATATAGTATGTTCCTCACAATTGGATCAGCTTCACAAATAAACAACTAATTACAAGCTAATCTCCTGAATTAATGAGCAATTTGACTATGACCTAATTTATTAACTTATCTTAATTGATGGCTTTTTCCCCTGTGGTTTGGCGTCTATTGGAGGGGGGACTAAGGTTGAGTGGATTAATCTACCAGCTCGGTAACCTTCCAGTAGGTCATGTATTTGGCAGCTGCGTGATGGGTACTAGTGTGTCACAATTCGCAAGTGTACGTGCTGCCTCCTCGCGCCAACCATTGGTAACTGAGACCATTAGGCACATTCTGGCCTTCTGGTACAGGCTAAAGTACGGCGCTAAACGAGAAATCCTTGGCAAAAAACCCTAATCTAAGGTGGAACAGTATATGCCGATGGATGAATGGCTGGTAGGTTAATTAGGAGGAGTACAAAGTATGTGGAATCTGGATACCAGGCACCTTTCATATTTATTTAACCTTCCTGTAGTAAAGTTGGGTGACCTAAACGCGACTTTCCAATCCCAGCAACTCGAATAATTAAAATCAAAACGGTAGACAGGGCTAGGAATATACGGGAGTAAGGTTGCCCTCTCGAAGTCCTTGGGATCGAATCCTACCGAATTTCTAGTAGAAGTACTTGATATAGTAAACATCTAGGAGTCCCAGATAATATGTGTCGCATATCAGCCGGCATTATTATCAGGTTCATTAGGACGAGCCTGGATATTGACTGGACGGATGATTAAGCAGGGTCCAAGCACAAAAGATCTTTTAGTACGCAGTGCGAGGTGGCTAAATAGCCACATGGCCCGCCAATAATAATAATAATAATGGTTCTTCCCAGTGGAGTTCCTTTGTGACTGGTAAATTGAAGTAAACCACATCTTGGTAGTGGCTTTTAGATCAGCACAGTGCTGTTTAACCTAACAACACAAGTACACCAGCTCAAAAGGTTAAGTTCTTCTAGAGCTGCGTACTATATTTGTGTTATTTAAGAGCTAAGTTGCCTCAATGTTCGCATATTGCTGGATCATTTCTCCATGTCCATTACCTCCAAGTTAGTTACTTTATTAATTTAGCTGTCCTAGATCTATTTTTTTAAATGGCAACTTCAATTAAATGTGTAACTCTGTGCGGCTGATTCATGGTAGAGGATCTCTCAAAATAATAAATTCAAATTGTTAAGGAGGAATGAGTTTTCTTACTTCTATTACCAAATTTAACCAGTGAGTAGAAACTTTCTCAAAAAGTTTAAATATGACTATGGAAATACCGAAATTGGCCTATAAGACGAGGGTATATGTGGTGGTTTCCCAGGTTTTCTGATCATAATTACTTATTCAATTTTCCACCAGTTGGGTGCACATTTGATTCTAAATGCTGCATTTATAAGATTGGTGAGCTTTACCAGAGCTTTCCTTAGCAGTTCTTATAAAATTGCTTCTGTAATCTACATTATATAATTCACAGTGTGCGGCGGAACGCTATGTATTTTCTTATATTTCCAATTTAGATGCTTGAACTTTATAACTGAGTAGTCTGAGTGATATAGTTGTAGACCTAAGAAGGAATAACGAATAGAAAATGTTTCGGGTTCGATCCTCGCCAAAGTACTTATTAATTTTAATATTATTTTTTCACGTAACGGCATTTCATTGTTTCAATACGAATTGAAAAACATAAAATTTTGTATTGTAAAACAATGAGCTTCTAAATAAATCGAAACGTCAGAAATCATGTTCCGTTGATCTAAATTTTTTAAATAGGGTGGCAGTGTGAGAGCAATTATGAATTTTAGTACGAAACAGAAAAACAAAGCTACCAAATGCATAAAAAGGGTAGAGAAGTTGATTGAAGATGTGAAGGTGACCTTCTCACGCTTTTCAAATCCGATGTCAAAAATAGGTATTTCCATTTCAAAAAATCGACTTGATTTTGAAATGACCTTGAAATTTGACCTCAAGTTCAAATTTACGATCATCGATTGATTTTCCCCTAAAAATTGTGCACCTTTTGTAATTACAACTTTTTTTTATTTAGACCTTCCCCTGCGAGTTTTATGAGTGGATTTTTTAAAATGGGGCAACCGGTATTTCAATATGTATTATTAGTATTAGGGATACTCATAAGTAATCAATTATTTCAAAGTAAAACACAAATATGAGCGAAAATATTTTTTTATTATTTTTCGATCAATTACACATTCACCATCATTATCCAAAACCTTTTGCCATCTCATCGGCAAATTTTCAATTCCCCTCCTGTAAAAATGTGTTTATTGTGATGAAAAATATGTTTCAAGGTATGTTTGGACATTGTTCACATTACGAAAATTTGTATTTTTAACGGAATGTTCCATTGATCTAACTAAATGGTAAACCGATGGCACGATGTCAGGCGAATATGGCGGATGCGGCAAAACTTCCCAGTCAAACTGTTTAATTTTATTTTGTATTCGTTTAGCTGCGTGAGGTCTGGCATTATCGTGTTGCAAAATCACAGGTTTTCTTTTGACAAAAGCCGGCCGTTTTTGCACTAATTTATTATGTAGACGTTTTAATTGTGTATAAACATCAGCTGTAACTGTTTCGCCCGGTTTTAGTAGCTCAAAATGACTTTTTCCAGTTCAGCCCTACCAAAGGCACAATAAGACCTTTCAGTGGCAGACCCGGTTTAGGTGTAGGTATAGCTCGTTGTTTTGGAGAAAACCACTGACTGAAGCGTTTCAAATTGCTGTACAGCACCCATTTCTCATCGCCGGTCACAATTCTGTTAAGAAATTGATTCCTTTGTTACCTAGTTAATAACGATATGCAAATGGTTCACCGCTGGTCTTTGTTTGAAATCGACAATTAAAGTGGAACTCAAATACCTTGTCAGGATACTTTTCCAATTACATGGAGCTGTCTTTGCACTGTCGACCAGGTGTCCCGAAGTGTGTCGGCCATTTCTTGTATGCTCAGTTTTGGATCCGATTCAACCACTGATCGCAAAGCATCATTATCAAATTTAGAAGGTATCCCGCTTCAAACATTGTCCAATAGGTCAAAATCACCATTAGCGAATTTCTTAAACCAACGCTGACACATATTGACTTTCAAAAGATCACCGTAGATATCACAAATATTTGTTGTTGCAGTTGTTGCATTATATCCCGATCGAAATTGAAACAGCATACAATAACTTATGTGTTCTTCTGGAAGTTCATTAGCCGCCATTTTCTTTTTGCGAACCTGTAATTTTTGGTATTGTTGAAAATAATAAGTCCACAATATAATTTGCCATATGCTACAATAAAACACGTTTTAACTACGCAGCGAATGAAATGACACTGAATGGGAATTTTCCTATTGAAATAATTAATTTTTTTGTTCTTAAATTTCATTTGTTGTTGTAATGATACTAGCTATTTCAGCTTCGCTTTACAATGGTCTGATAATTTCCTGCGATACATTGCAAGTGTTATATCGTTATCATCATCTCTACTTATTTTATTCGTTTAAAAGATAGCTCAAAGTAAAGAAGATGAAGTCTCGAATAGTTTCAAGATCAGAGCGATCTAGTTAGGTGCATAAAGCTTAGTCAAAGCTTCATGTATAAATTATTTCAATTGGAAATTAGTGTTTTGTTGTTTGTTAGACTATTGAACACAACTTTTGTTTGTACTATGACGGATCAGCCATGGGGTTAATAGTCCTTACCCACCCTATATAAATGCTGACTGCTACACCCGATAAGAAAGCGTTCCGCCATAGCTGAAGCTTAGTGACCCGAGTCATACGGCCCCGGGAATTCTAGTCAAACACATTTCAGTCATAAAATTTTCCATACAAATATGTATTATGACTAACACTCCTTTTAAAAAGGAATTTCAGTCCAAAAGAAAAGGTATTTCGGTTAGAAAACAGATTGACTGAAATGCCCTTTGTATTTTTGGACTGAACAACCTCCTTGAAAAGTATTTTAGTCACAAATTTTTTTACTGGAATAACTTTTGTTTGTTTGGTTTTTTGACTGAAATGCTTTCGTAGAACTATATGTTGGCTTCGGCGCCCCAGTCAAAAGCATTTCAGTCAAAAACAGAAAGGAGTTTCAGTCAAAAATTAAAAGGCAACTCAGTTAAAATAGTTTAAGACAATTATGCCTTTTCAGAAGGAAGTTCAATCAAAAAACAAAAAAGGCATTCAGTCACAAACAATTTTACTGGAATTTCTTTTGGTTTTCTGACTGATCGTTCGATGTTGAAAGGTCGAATGTCGGAAGGCCGAATGTCGAAAGGCCGAACGTCGAAAGGCCGAAAGGGTCGGTAGGCCGAATGCTGAAAGGCCGAATGTCGAATGTGTCGAAAGGCCGAATGTCAAACAGCCGAATAGGTCGAAAGGCCGAATGTCGAAAAAAAGAATAGGGCAATAGGCCGAAAGTCGAAAGGCCGAATGCCGAAAAGCCGAATTTTCATGAAATTTTCCGTTACTTAATTGATTGAAATGTATATATAAAATCATTGAATTTATTTCTTAATGTAAAATAATTTAAATAAATCGAAAATATGTATGTACGTGCTAATAAATCCTGTGTATGTAGCATATTAATATGCGATCAAATTTTGTCGAAAAACAAATTTATTAATTTTTTTTTATTATAATTAATTAATGGAATCACTACATTTGCCTGGAAAAAAACTCCAGAAATTATAAAATCCAGAATAGTTCAAAAAAAAAAATCCAGAAAAAAAATTCCGAAAAAAGATCTAGAATTACCGGAAAAGCAATCCACAAAAAAATCCAGAAAAGTTATTTTGTTTAAAATATAAGAAAAAAAAATCAATTTTATTGGCATTTTTAGGGGATCGAGGTATTTGCCTGCAAGACAAAATCTTGTTTTGCCGTTCAATCTTGTTTTTTGAATTCTTACCGTATAAAATTCTTACCGTATAAATTGTTTTCCTAAATAATTATTTTGATTATTTTATAGTGAAATAATGAATATTTAGTGAAATGGTTTTTCTGGGATCGATATAAAATATTGCATTTTAAAATGTTGCAACTATAAAATTTTGCAATTACAAAATCTAGTATAACAAAATAGTGCAATTATTATTATTTTTAGTAGGTGTCATTAATAGATTCTACATAATCCGCTCCTGTGCGACATGTTTGCTGATCCCGGCTCCTACGTCCCCCGAAGTTTAAATTTAAAGCCCCTCGGAGGGCTAAGCGGCGACCTTCCACGTACCCGTGAGAGATACCGGAGCCGTTAGCCTCTACAATTCGAAGTTAAATTAGGCGATGTCATTTTATTTTAATGTAAAATCTATAAAAGATTAATAAAAACATTATTATGTATTTTGAAAACAAGATTTTGAGAAACAAGATTTTCTCCAAAAACATTTTTGGTGACAAGGTTTTGTAAAACAAGATTTTGGAGAAAACATTTTAAAAACAGTCATTTGTAAACAGTCTTTTGAAAAACAGTGATAAGTGGTCCAGCCCATTTTTACACTATCAGTAGAAGCGATATGAGAGATACGACTACTTTGATCTGTGTCTATTGGCAAAGCAATTTCTATTATAATAAATATTAAGAACTTTACGGAAAACTCAAATTTGGTAGACATTTTATAAATTTTAATTATAATTTGGTCGGCACTTTGTTGATAATTATGTTTCTGCATTTTAGATTCTAGATTTTTGTTTTCCTGAGTTTTTTATTTCTGTATTTTTTTTTCTAGGTAAGGTAGCCAACCCTTAATTAATTTTGAATTATTTGACAAAAAAAAAACGTAAGAAGATTTTAATATTTAAGGCGATTTACTAATAAACATTTTTATATCAAAAAATTGTTAAAAATATTAATTTTAGTTTTCATAAAAATATAAATTTTGAAAATTTTCATTTCGGCCTTTCGAAATTCGGCTTTTCGACATTTGGCCTTTCGACACATTTGGCCTTTCGACATTCGGCTTTTGATACATTCGGCCTTTCGACACATTCGGCCTTTCGTCATTCGGCCTTTCGACCTTATTCCGACTAATTTAACTTAGAATTGTAAAGTCTAACGGCTTCGGTAACTCTCTCGGGCACGCGGGAGGTCGCTGCGCTGCTCCCTCGCTTAGCCCTTCAAGGGGCTTTAAATTTTAACTTCCGGGGAGGTAGGAGCCGGGATCAGCAAACATGTCGTACTGCGTGCCGCACTTAGGAGCGGATTAGATAGAATCTATTAATGACACTTACTAAAAACAAAAATAATTGCACTATTTTGCTATGCAAGATTTTGTAATTGCAAATAAATACGTGGAATTGACCATGTATCCACGATCATTTGCCCATACGATTAATTGTATCCACGATCAATTGTTCATACGATCAATTGTATCCACGATCAACTGTTTCCACTATCAATTGTGTCTACGATCAACTGTTCATGTTCAATTGTAACACGATCAATTGTTTACGATCCGACTAATAAAATAAACCAAACTAAAGTATACCAGTCCAAAAATTTGTGACTAAAACACATTTTAAGAAGGTTGTTTCGTTCACATGCACAAAGGGCATTTCAGTCAAACTGTTTTCTGGCCGAAATACCTTTTTTCGATTTAAGTTCCTTTATAAAAGTAGTTTTAGTCATAATATTTGTATGCGAAATTTTATGACTGAAACTCCTTTGTAGGTTAGTTTCTTGACTGCATTGTTTTTGACTATATTCCCCGAGAAATATTTTGCCTCGAATTCCTTATAAATTGTTTGACTGAATCACTTTTTCCAAAGCTATTTCAGTCAAAAAAGTGTTGACTTGTATCAATTTTTAGTTTTTTGATTGAACTTCTTTCTGAAAAGGCATTTCAGTCTAAAATTATTTTTACTGAGTTGCCTTTTAATTTTTGACTGAAACTCCTGTTCGTTTTTGACGGAAATGCTTTTGACTGGAATGCTGGAGCCAACATATGGGTCTACGCAAGCATTTCAGTCAAAAAACTAACCAAACAAAAGGTATTCCAGTCCAAAAATTTATGACTAAAATTCTTTTCAAGAAGGTGGTTCAGTTCAAAAACACAAAGGGCATTTCAGTCAAACTGTTTTCTGACCGAAATACCTTTTATTTTGGACTGAAGTTCCTTTTTAAAAGGAGTTTTAGTCATAACATTTGTATGGAAGATTTTATGACTGAACTGCCTTTCGTTTTTTGGCTGAATGGTTTTTGACTGAATTCCCGGAGAATAATTTTGCCTGGAATTCCTTCTTAATTGTTTGACTGGATCACTTCCTCAAAAGATATTCCAGTCATAAATGCGAAAGGAATTCTAGTCCAAATAGTTTTGACTTGTGTGCCGTTTTAGTTTTTTGATTGAACTTCCTTCTGAAAAGGCATTTCAGTCAACAACTATTTTGACTGAGTTGCCTTTAAATTTGTGACTGAAATGTTTTTGGCTGAAATTCTCTCGGAGCCGAGTCATACATTACAAGCGTTGAAATATTGACCAATATATTTTAGCTGTTTTATCGTACTTATTTATTCTTAAGTTAAATTTCTATTTCCAGAATGTGCGAGGATTTTGAACGAAAAGAAACCATTTTTTCTAATATTGTATATTGTCGTCTACATATATCTAATATATCTGATTGAAACATCTGAATAAAACATTTCCTTATGATTCGATTTACGTTGGTGAATTATTTTCAAATGATTACGTTGTCCATTTAGAATACATATATGAATTAATTTAAAGTTCTTAGAAAATTAGTTGAAAAATGATTCCACAAAAAAATATTGGTTTGGTCTAAGAATCAATAAAAAATCTAGAGCCTTGCCTGAAACCAAATCTAATTATTTTAACACTGTTAATAGGCGTTTTCGGAAATATATCCTGAATAACTTCAGGCTAACTTTCGACTATTAAACTTATCTACCTATTTACGAACAAAAATGATAACTTCAGACTAATTTAGATGTTGTTGCTTTCATTTTTTTTTATAATGAGCTGTAAATACAAATAAACATAAAAACGAGTACATTACTAGGATCAATATGCATGTGTTTTAGACAAATTATTTTGTATTTCTTTGAATTATCTCTCAAAATTTATCTCTCGAACTTTTGCTTTTATATCAAAATTTATTCTTAACTTCTTGTATGTGCTGGATAACTTGAGTAATTTTTTACCACATAAGAAAAATTAACAGTTAGCTTGAAGTTATTCAGGATCTATTTCCGAAAACGCCTAATAATCCAACAAAAATTTGTAATATTATAGTGAGTATTTTATATCAGTCTACTGTAACATTAATCCCATTAATTTAGCAACTTTATAAACTTTATAAACGGGTAGCTTAGGGAATTCTTTCAACCAACAGATGTCTAGTCTATAGGTTTATCATTTGTTTCAGAAACTTAAAATTTGGGTATTACAATTGATTGTTTTTCATTGAAATCCACATTTTCACCATCATTAATAAGGCTTATACAATTTTGGGTTTCATCATGAGAATTGGCTCCAATTTTTTCTTACTTACTACGTTTATTAGCCTTTACAATGGTTTAGTTCGCCCTAACTTAGAATATCAGTATTTTCATTGAAAAACTTGAACCTAAAAAACATCATTTTAGCACACTTACTTTAATTTATCCTGTTTGTTGGTTTATTTTTTGTGGGGGCAAAATTTTATAATCGATATTTATTCCACTTCCCAATGTCTAATTGAGGTACAATTTTGCCAAACACCTTTGGTTCTGGTGACAATACAATATAATATACTCAATATTGGAATATGCCAGATTACCTTTCTCTTTTCAGCCTCCTTGATGTGGGTATCCTCCTTGGCATGGATATCAAATGAAAGGGTTTGTGAGCAGAATACGACAAGCTAAGTTGATGTCAGTCTATGGACGCCCCAAGATAGCGGACTAAATTTCGTTAACCACCTCCATGACATGGGTATCGTTATCAAATGAAAGGATTTGCAAAGCACAATACGTGACGTCACTTTAAATTCAATATGGTGGATCCTCCAAGATGGCGGACATGCCAAGATGACCGACTAAATTACTTTTACCACCCTCCTGATATGATTACCAAATGAAAGAGTTTGACGAATAGAATAGTTTATAACAAATTCGATTTCCCAAGTTAGTTATTTCCCATGTAATATGCATAAAGATACGCATTTAAAAATTTAAATTTTAGAAAACCGTTTTATGGCTAAAAGTAAATTAAATAAGTATAGGTATTTTGCAATTGTAAGATAATAATAGTTAATTATCTATGCTTGTAATAAAATTGTCACTTTCTGCAAAATGACGACTGCAAACTTTTAAATATTTTGTTGGTTTTCTATTCATGATGCACATGAGCCATCCAAGATTTTCTAAATAATTTTTCGATTGCAAATTTATGAAATTGATTTCGTTTCTTTTATGTCTGATAATTTATGCTTCTCGACAAATTTTTACTATCTTTTACAGATCCAAATTGCTGGTCTCCAGGAGCTTTTTCATCATTAATTCCCATGACAATATGACCTGCCGCATCTTTCAGAAAAAATGATCTATGTTATGGTAAGACCTTTAAATTGAGACAAGCAAATAACTAGAAAAGGAACAATTCTATAGAAATCTAGTGATAAGAAAGCATTGATTGGTTGCAAGAGAGAAATAATATGATTTATGAGCTATATGAGTTAGGTCTATATGAGCTAGAGATCTAACTTACATGGTCACGGAGGAATGCTTAATCGGTTAGTTTTCCAGACCTAACAACTCTATGACAATCATGGTAACAAGCCTAATTCTTAATGCTTTATTCATTATAGGGATAGTAATATACAAAAATTCAAGTAAAACTCATGCAGTCACTCGTTTAGCTTCCTAATGAAAATAAGGTACTTTCGTTCGCTTATATATATGTACATCTCGCAGACATAATTAGGTGCATCGAAGTAATAATCAAGTTCAAATTTTATATCTGCTCCATATTCTGAAAGGATTTCAAGAATTCTTCATGGAAACTACCATCATTTACCAGGTAGACTGTGTCCATACACCTAAGTTGCTGCATTTTTCTTATTATTTAAAATTCAAACTAGATAATCTAGGCTGGTGACGAGATGAAACTAACATCACATTCATCTCACCTCCTTAATTCAGTTTACTTTAGACCGAATTCTCTTCACAAGTTTTGTCACATATGTCTTGGCCAAGGGGAGTATTAGTTCGCCGCTTTGAGCGTAAGACAAATGGTCGAGAAGTTACCCTTCCTCAAATAAGGACCGATGGTCGTGTTTAGATAAAATCAAACTAACTGACTATAATGTAATTACTTTAGTAATATTGACATCACACTAATCTCAACAACGATAATCATAATTCATTCACTTCTTCGTGCCATTCCTAGTAGCAATTACATACTAAACTGTAGTTTTCATAATTTAAATAATTTGCTCTCAAATATTTTTTTATATTTTAGGTCATTCGGGATCGGGGTAATATTGTGTAAACATTAGATTTGTTAATTCTCAAAGTCTTCAATGCCATACTGACAAACTTAGAATTTTTATCGATATTAAAGATCTCAATATATTTTGTGTCGTGAAAACATGGTTTCAATAATACATCTTTAGATTCGACAGAACACATAAACTGCTTTAAGCTTAAGGTCGTTCATTCTCCTAAGTATATATGATAAAACCTAGGTCTTGTTGGCAGAAATGCCATGTTTGACTCTGTACTGGCCGTAGTTTGCTACAATAAACCAACTACAGTACAATTCGATATGGGTGACAATCAGGAAACTCGCATGCCTTAAATTATATACATTGTACTGTAATAAGCTTGATAGGTCCGTCTCGTATAAAGTCATATCAAACATGTTAAAATTGATTATTTAAAAATAAAATACTTTGATATCGATATTAGATCAACAAATATACATCAAAAATAATAATTATAGATTTTGATTGAATAGTTGGTACTCAACTTGCAATTACAATTTAAAATTACAATCACGAATTGCATTACAAAAAAAAAAACAATTTGACCTTCCCAAATTCTTCTTTTATTGTAATGAATTTTTTACAATTTCTCACGATTATCGATTAACGGGAAATCATTTTGTTAAACCTCGTTTAGCTTTTAAAAACTCCCATTAACCCGATTGGGTTTAAAATTTAATTAAACCATCAAACGATTTGTGTTTAGTCGAACACAATTCCAAAACTATCTTGACACTGTACACTAAAACAACAATAAAATTTTAAGATAAATGTTTATTTCTACTGCATCTTTGGCTTGTGTTTTTTTTTTTAGTTTACCCAACTAGAAAGAACAAAACAAAACAAAAGATTTTAAATTTTACGTGATGATTTTGATGATGATGGTATGCTTGTGTCCTTCTTTTTGTTTTTCTTGTGCTTATTTGTTTGTTTGTTGGATGGGAGATGAAGACGATTGCACACACACCATAACAAAATAAGATTGAAAAAGACAATCGCTGTAAGAAAACAAACAAAACGCCTCATTAAATTGATTTATGATTTTGTTAAGCGTACGACCAAGCCCAAGAGATGAAAATGTACCGAAATTTAGGAAATTAATTAAAACCTTCTTTTTGGTAGTTCACAAAAAATTTTTTTATTAATTTAGTCGGTATTAGTGTGCAAGGTGGTATTTTGACTAATTTTGTTATATAAATTCTGAAAATATTATTTGCCAAAAGACAATCATCAACTTAGCAATAAACTCGAATTTTAATCTTTAACCGATCTATGTTCGAAGGTCAACATATTAAATTGGCAGTAGGTGTAAGACTGAATTTAATTTCAAAATAATGTAAGATCCTCATTCGGAGTACAGTATTCGTACGAGAATTGATAATTTTAATCTGTTTTCTTTAGGTATCAAAAATATAATCTTCCGAAAAAGACATAAATATTTCAAAAGTAATACTAGAAAATTGTGGCTTTTGCATAATAGTGTTTTAATAAGTGAAGTACATCTCGAATATCGCGGCCGCCGATTTCAATTCACTATGGCAAACGACAAAGCTTGGTTATTGGCCTGCGGATATTTTCCTGATTGGTTTTGATTTTGTGCAACACGAACTCGTTCATCTAATCCGGGAAATACTTGAATTATTTTTCCTATTCTCCTTTGGTTTACTAGCGGCTTTTCCTCCTTGACAGCATCACGTCGCGTCGTTGACTTGTAGATTATCCTTGGTTTGATTTCATTTCGTGCGAGCTTGCATCGAAGTTAGGTATTCTTTATGCCAACGACTCCAGAATATTTGAATCATTTTTGTAAGGCACTCCAAAGGTCTAAGCGATTAAACGGAACCTCTGTGATGTCGGGTTGTGGAATGGTTGTAATCGGGTGACCAATCAAAAAATGTGCTGATATAAGAGGATCAAATCCACAATGTGTACAGCTCTCCAGGTGTGTTTTGGCTGATTTGACACCCACTTACCAGATTCCACCGAAATGGTTTGCACGTATGAAGTGCCAGGTTATCTAATAAGTTCTTAACATGAAACGAGAGATTAGTTCTAAATTATTTTAAATAAAAAAATTAATTTCTTTAGTGCTTGCGCCTCGGAAATTTATTATCCGAAAATAGTTGGGTGCTAACGCCTCTTCTGGCAAAAAAAACGATTCAACGCACCCAAAAACGATTGAGTTGTTAAGTCACCCACGATTTCTAAGTGCACGGCCTTGATACTTAAACAAATTATAAGACATATGTATATGACTTTTGAAATCGTTGACCTTTCCCGAGTCTCAAGTATCAGGTAAGCCTTTATCGAACCCGCAAAATAAAGGCATATTGTTAGGAATGGTCGTATTATAGCTGCACTCTCTCCCTAGGTAAACTACCCATGATTTGATTTTCGGTCTTCGGTTTTTGCTTAATACAATATATGTTTTTTCGTATGGTTGAATTAATGAAAAAGGTGGTGGGTATGGTCAAAGGTGCCACCTTTGTTTTTGCGGCAATCAAATTAGGCACATACCTGCCATTGTGACGTGTGCGAAAATATACGGCAGCGGCAGCTGGAAATGCAACCTCACTAGGGTCACAAAATCCACACACAGTTGTAGTTGATGGCATTCTTCCTTGTCCATAAAAAGCCATCTTGGTATTGCAATAGTTTGTATATCATGTAAAGGAAAAGAAAAAAGAAAAGAAAGGGCAGTGAAAAAAGGAAACTGGTGAAGAACAGACCTAAAATTAAATTAAAAAATTATTAAAAATATAAAATAAAAGTAATTTTGTAGCGGAATACCAAATATTCCAGCTAACAAATAAATTGTTTTATTGATTGATCCAGAGAGTGAACCAAGCAGCATCGATCTACAAAAATCGATCCCAATGAGGAAAAAGCCGCAACATCCCATCATTATTGCGCCCTTTTGCAGTAATCTACAAAATTAGCATTTTTACTTGGATTGGGTTGGTTTAAGTGGAATAATATCACTCGTGAAGCTCATCATAATATAAATCAATATACATAATGGACGGTGTGAATAATTTCCAGAAATCCTCAATAAAAGTTCGATCGCCACCACAACATGTGCTACACGAATCGAACTGCAGTAACTGCGAACGCGTTGACACCAACGATATGGTGCAGTGCGACAAGTGTGATAAGTGGTTTCATTTCGAATGCGTTGGTGTAACGCAGGCAATGCAGGACGCGGATTGGGTTTGTAGCACGTGCTCCGGCCTGTCTATTGCCGGAGACACCATAACCACCCACCCTGTGCCGAAGTCGTCGAGCAAGAAGAACTCAAATAGATCCGTAAGTGCCCGATCTACAAAATCCTCAGGCAAGAGGATACAGTTGGAACTTCAGAAGCTGGAGGAAATTCGCAAGTTAAAAGAAATCAGACAGAAGGAAAGGGAAGCCGAGGATCGCCTTTATATAAATAGGAAGTTCGAAATCCTCGAGCAGGAAATTGACAATGAATCCGATTCTGATCCAGACGACGGGCTTAAGTCAAACCATGCGGATGTCAGTCAGTGGGTTGAGCAACACCAAAGTCAGGTGTTGAAGCCAACAATTAAACAAGTTCCACCTCAAGCAGCTGATACGGCTGCCATGGCGACCATTGTTGAAGCGCCTATCATTAAACAAATGGCGAACGAATCGATAACGAGAACTGGTCAACAGCCACATCGACAACAATCAGTACCCGGTGTGAAGACAAATACGCTACAAATTTCAGATAGACAAATACCAGTCTCAGATGACCGTGGTGCCATTCCAGTCAGTTTGAACAACACGAACCAGCCGTCTTGTAGTCAACCAGCAGAGTCTATTGGTGTCCAACAACTACCTGTACCAAATGCGGCAACGGCGCCCATTTTAAGGGCTGATCAGCTCGCCCCAAGACATGCAGTTTCCAAGGAGCTTCCTCACTTCAGCGGGCAACCATCGGAATGGCCGATATTCATAAGCAGCTACGAAAGTTCAACAGAGACATGTGGGTTTAGCAACGCCGAAAACCTATTACGTCTGCAACGGTGCTTGAAAGGGAAAGCACTAGAGGCTGTGAGATGCCATCTACTGCTACCATCGTCAGTGTCGGACGTGATAATAACACTGAGAATGTTGTCTCGCCGCCCAGAATTGATCATCCACACCCTACTTCAGAAGATCAGAGGCGAACCTGCTCCAAAAGCAGAAAAGCTGGAAACCCTAATTTCATTTGCGCTGTCGGTGCAAAACCTATGCGCCACGATCAAAGCTGCCGGACTACGGGCACATATGAATTATCCATCGCTGTTACAGGAGTTAACAAACCGTCTACCGCCTCACATAAAATTAAACTGGGCCGTATATCAAAAATCTGTGCCAGACGTCACGTTAGCCACGTTTGGGAACTGGCTTTTTGAAATCGCACAAGCAGCAAGTGCAGTTATCATACCTTCTTCCGTTTCTGACAGTATCAACGACAGGCAGGAAAGGCGACAATCTAGCGAGAAAGGCTATCTGCATACGCACGCGGGCGATACTAGAAATAATCAAACAATTAATGATGATCGGAAATGCCACCTGTGTAAGAAATCCGGCCATATTCTAAAAAGCTGTGAGAGTTTCAACAACATGAATCGTAATGAACGTTGGAATACCGTAAAAGAAAACCGTCTGTGCCGAAAGTGTCTCGGACTGCACAACCACTTTCGTTGCAAATATGCCAAGCAATGTGGCACGCAGGGTTGTAAAGCGTTACACCACCCACTGCTGCATGGCGAAGTACGACCTGAAGTGAAAGAAGGCGTGAAACCAGTAGTTAATTGCGCCTTACATCGTAATGCGCAACGTCGATCGCCACAATCACCCCTTTTCCGAATCATTCCGGTCAGCAAATACGTTTGCTTTCCTGGACGAAGGTTCATCTTTAACGCTCTTAGATGAAGAATTAGCGAAAGGGCTCGAATTAGAAGGGACACCTGAGAGATTGTGCCTGAGATGGACGGCGGACACGGTTCGAGAAGAAAAGGATTCTAAGATAGTTTCGCTGCAAATATCGGGAAACTATCAAGGGAGTCGAAAATACCGCATTAATAACGTCAGAACCGTCAGTATGATTGATAATGGTGTAAGTGGTGCGACTTTAGTTTTAGCCGCAACCAAGGTACAGTGGATATCGTCGCCACTTACGATGCGGAAGTAGGCAACTGCAGCAAAGGCGTGTTCACTCGCATCGACAAATATATGTAGTTGTATTATTTCTGTGTCTCCTCGGCAACATTAGCATCAAATTGGACTTTTTCAAAGTCAACGGAGTATCGCTGATTTCAGTTCTCATGAAGGGTACAGATCAACTTGCAGCTTTGCCAAGAGTGATTCAAAGATTTAGGGAGAGAAGAGTGGCCATCTGTGGTGACATAAAGGAAATGCTTCACCAGATACGCATTCGAGAGGCCGATCAACAATCACAACGGTTCCTATGGGGAGACGGGGACCAAAGTAAAGAACCTGACGTTTATGTGATGCAGGTTATGACGTTTGGGGCGACTTGCTCCACCGGTTCGGCGCAATATGTGAAAAACGTGAATGCACTAACCTTTGCAGGAAAGTATCCACTGGTGGACGACTGGTTGGACAACGCGGACAGCCCGGATGAAGCCATCGAACTAGCAAAGCAGGTCAAAGAAATACACAAACATGCAGGGTTTGAAATAAGAGATTGGAGATCTAATGCTCCGAAAGTATTATCAGCATTGAGTAGTGTCGGTACAACGTCAGAGGCAAAGAAAGACCTGACCATCAGCTCGGCCATAGAAGGTGAAAGGGTATTAGGAATGTGGTGGAACACCGAGACCGACACATTTAGTTACTCACTATCTCATCGACAACAGGGTAGTGATCTCTTGTCAGGTGAGAAGCGACCCACTAAGCGTGAATTTTTAAGGACTGTAATGTCAGTATTCGATCCTCTGGGCCTCTTGGCTTGAAAAGTTGAAGGACGAACAATTCGACAAGTGGAAAACTTGGATCCAGTTGTTACCACAAATAGCGCAGATACGGATTCCTCGATGGTACGGAATACGAGGAGACACAGAAACAATACAACTACATATATTTGTTGATGCGAGTGAACACGCCTTTGCTGCAGTTGCCTACTTCCGCATCGTAAGTGGCGACGATATCCACTGCACCTTGGTTGCGGCTAAAACTAAAGTCGCACCACCTCGACTTGAGTTACAACATGCTAACAGCATTGGTGATTCCCACTCCATTCACATTCAAGAGCGTATATTCTGGTCCGACTCAAGAACGGTCCTCTGCTGGCTACAATCCGACCATCGTAAATATCACCAGTTCGTAGCACATCGTATTGGTGAAATAATAGAAACCACGAAATTAAAGGAATGGAGGTGGATTCCCACCAAAAATAATGTAGCGGATGAGGGCACAAAATGGAAGAAACTGCCAGATCTGAATTCATCGAGTCGATGGCTGAACGGGCCTGAATTTCTTCGACTAGCTGAACCATGGTGGCCCAACCAAACCCAAGACGTCCACGAGGCTCCCACTGAGGAACGGCGGGCTCACTACATACATACGGTCCAATATTATCCATCGGTAATCAAGGTAGAGCGATTTTCCAGCTGGCAACGCCTTCTTCGTGTGCAAGCATATGTGTTGAGTTATGTAAATAACCTAAGATGCAGAGTCCAGGACATGGCCGTATTGGATGTGCAACCAGAAAAGATGGGTAAGCCGACATCATCCAGGGAGATGAGCCAACTAACCGAGTTGGAGAATGTTGCCAAAAATGAAACCATGTAGCCCGGTTGTTTCGATGCGTTCGTGCAAAAAACAACCGGGCTACATGGTTTTATTTTTGGCAACATTGGAGACACAGCATTGTCGATTATTGCGAGAGGGCGCAATAAGGATGGGATGTTGCGGCTTTTTCCTCGTTGTGATCGATTTTTGTAGATCGATGCTGCTTGGTTCACTCTCTGGATCAATCAATAAAACAATTAATTTGTTAGCTGGAATATTTGGTATTCCGCTACAAAATTACTTTTATTTTATATTTTTAATAATTTTTTAATTTAATTTTAGGCCTGTTCTTCACCAGTTTCCTTTTTTCACTGCCTTTCTTTCTTTTTTTCTTTTCTTTTTGTTTTTTCACGAACGCATCGAAACAACCGGGCTACATGGTTTTTTCTTTGGCAACACTTTATTTCATTTCTGATCTTCAGCCATTATTTCTGAACTTTGGTTAGTAAATTTTCATCCCATGCCAAATCGAATAACCATAAGGCTTGAAAGAAACTTTTAATTTTAATCACAAAAGGTGAGATCAGACCTAACGGATCAAAAATGCGATTAGCTTCTGATAATATTTCTCGTTTTGTTGTTGGTATAGCTTGCGTATTAAAATATCACTCAGTAGATTCTGCAGTGTTGGTTCTGTCAATAAATTGTCGTTCAGAGAATGTCCCGAGCTGATTTTAAGAGACGCAACAAATACCACATAATCTTTGTGGTCGTAGATCTTTCCTTCCAAACTACATGATGCGGCAGATACAAGTAATCAAGGGGATATTCTGGTGGTTCAATATCTACCACATGTCTGAGGCTATTGTACCCTTCCAAAAGTTCTATATACCGTTCTTGTAATTTGGTATTATTTTGAAATTTCTTCTCTACGGAAAGTAATCACTTAATGTCTATGTAGAGGATATGTATGTTGCTATAAGGAAGTTGAAAAAATAATGCGGCTCAAAATTAACTCTTTCACAAATTTTTTCAATCCCTAGCACTGAACACCGACCGTATTGCACCTACATAATTTTGACTGAACAGTTGTTGAAAATTAGTATATAGAGGCAGCAAAATGGCAACTACTCCTAGATTGCGATGTTATCGTAGTCATCAAATTCAACCAAATGAAAATGACATGCATTTTAGAGGACACAAATGGATCAAATATCATATCGAAACGGAAGGCCATGTTAATGTGAGAAGGACTAAAATGATTGACGATTAACAGTGCTGTTCCAAAATTTACCAAGATGCTGATAACTGAAAGAAAAAAATCTTAAGATAAATTAAATCAAATTATTTAAAATGTATTAGAATACTTATCTTAGACACATTATTTATTATAGACTAAGCGGAGTTGCGATTCCAGTTGATGTGTACCGATCCAGCAGAAAACCAACCTGAAATGAAATTGAATTAATACATAAAATCACTGATATTGCAAACCGAAACTTATCGTAAATTCACTGGGGTGACGTGCACACATCACCTGGTTGACCACTCAAGTTATAAGAAACCTAAAAGAAAAGATAAAATAGAATTAATCAAATTTATTTATAATTTAAGGAAAATTATTACTTACACGTAAAAATTATTGTATTTTTGTTTGAAATGTCAAAATAGTATAACAGTTTATAATGTATAACACTTTCACATTTTAGTGCTGAATTCCAATTCAGCTAACTTCATTATATTCACGAATTGTTATAATTAGAATAAAAAAAAGGAAAAGTCACTTCTATCAAAATTGTCAAACGTGTCGGTCAGTGCTAACCCGAAAATAAAACCACACAAAATAAATTAAAATAAAATTAAACTTAAGTATTTGTGTTCAACTAAATTAATACAAATTAATATAAATTAAAATCGTCTTTTTCTTGTTGACGGTTTTAACATTGGTCCTTCGAGCTGGATAGGCTACCAGATAAGCAGAAATACACTACCGCGTGGGATATAACATAACCTCAACTGTAATTACGTTCCAGTGAATTGTCGTGGCGCTACCTAAGCCAACTCGTCTACCACCAAGAACTGTGAGTAAACCACTTTTCATTACCTTTTACATTTAATCAATCGTAAATTAAGACAAAGAAAAGTAATCTAAGTTGTGGCGAGTAAATTCGAAAACAATCGAACAATTTATGATCGCGTAGAAAACCGCATGGTCCGATCGAACATTGGCAATATATCTGTGTAGTGCATACAAGTAGTTCAAGTAATAAGTAAAAAGTGATAAATCTCAGTATTAGTCAAATCAACATAATTATCAATTTCAAGTTCTGTCGTGAATCATTGACAAAATGGAAGCTTTGAAAAGGCAACGGGGTGCGGTCAAGGGGTCCATGACGAAATTACTCGCATATACAAAGGGCAATTTCGACAAAAGCAACGTCGATGAAATTTATGTGAAACTTAATCGAGCGCAACAACTAATGAATGACTTTATGGAAATTGAGAAGCACATGTTTACCGAAGATCCAACAATAGAATCCGATCTATCAGATTTTGAGGATACCTACTATGTGGTGTTGGCAACGCTAAACGCTAACATTCGAAAGCAAAGTTTATCTACACCATTGATGTCTACTCAATTGCATAATACAACCATGAATAGTTCGCAGTCACATGGAACTGAAATTCGACTACCAAAGATCACAATCCCCACGTTTGACGGAAACTACATGGAGTGGCAATCGTTTTACGATATCTACACATCCACTATCCACAATAAAGAAAGCTTAACAGCGGCACAGAAATTTCAATATTTGAAAAGTTTAATCAAAGGTGAGCCTGCTGCTTTGATCCGCCATTTTCCCGTGACCGACGCAAATTATAATGAAGCGTTTAAAAAATTAATTCATCGATACGATCGAAAGCACTATACGATCAACACATTTATCAAAGAGTTCATTGAACAACCAAGTATTAGTCAACCAACCTCAACCAATATTAGAAAAATAACGGATCGTTCGATGAGGTCATCAGGGGACTCAAGGCACTAGGTGAAACTGCAGAGACACGAGATCATTGGTTAATTTACATCGCGCTAAGCAAAATGGATAGTGAAACTAGAGGGCTATGGGCGCAAGAAACCACCGGAGCAAATTTACCAACATTTGATGAATTATTGGAATTTCTCAATAAGCGAACGGACACGTTAGAAACAGAAAAGGGCTTCAGTCAGAAGATGCAACCACGAGTAACGAAACTGCGAGCATTAGCAACAACGACATTTCCTGAGTGTTCTGTATGCAACCAAGGTGACCACTTAATTCATCAGTGCGAAAAATTCAAAAGTATGTCCGCTGATCAACGATCAACGCTGATAAAATCAATGTTACGCTGTTTCAACTGCCTAAGTAGAAATCATAGAGTGTACGAATGTAAATCGAAAGCGCGGTGTCAAAAGTGTCATCGAAAACATCACTCTATGCTACATGAGTCAGTGTTAGAGCAGTCAAGTCAAGGTGTCACCAAGCAAACGATTCAAGATATTGAGAAAGTGCAAGGTACAACCGAATCGAGAACGTGTCCCAACACATCAGTAAGTAATACCAAAACTCTATTGCCAACAGCCATGGTAAACATCAGAGATCGCCACGGAGAATTTCAGTCGTTCAAAGCACTGTTAGATTCAGCATCTCAATCGTCGTTCATTTCTGAATCATGCGTCCAACAGCTAGCATTACATCGGCATCAAGGGCGAGTATTGATAAAGGGAATAGGCGAATCGACTGTTGGTCAAACCCGAGGAAAAACTGAATTATGGATAGCTCCTACTAGAAGCAACCAACTCGTATGGAAAACCGAAGCATTCATTGTATCAAAAATTGCCGCCAAATTAAATCAAAATAGCAGTGTTTGCGACAGCGAGATAACATTAAGCGACATGGAACTAGCCGACCCTACATTGAATGAAGCGAGCACCGTAGACTTACTACTTGGAGTGGATATTTTTGCAAAAGCTATGCAAGGTGAGACGCGTCAACTAAACAATGGCCTCATTGCAATGAAAACAGTATTTGGATGGGTAATAGCCGGAACAAGTGGTAATATTGATCAGCCAGAAACAAAGAACTTCAACACATTAATTGATATTGATCGAAGTCTGAGACAATTTTGGGAAATCGAGGAATTACGAACCTCCTACAAGCAATCAACCGAAGAAGAAGAAGCATGCGAGAAACTTTACAAGACTACTACAACCAAGGGTGCAGATAATAAATTCACAGTGAGATTACCATTTCGTGAAGTACAGGGTACAGTAGGTTCATCTTTTCACTTGGCGATGAGTAGATTACAGTCGATCGAGAGAAAATGTCGGACAAGCAAAGAGTTTAAGGAAATGTATACACAATTTATGAAGGAGTATATCCAACTAGGGCATATGACCAAAATCAAGGGACCTGTTTCAAAGGGAAGTTATTATCTACCTCATCACGGCGTACTACGAGAGACAAGCTTGACTACCAAACTAAGGGTGGTATTTGACGGTTCCGCCAAATCTGTAAACGGCCTGTCGGCGTGATGTGTTGATGGTTGGACCAACCATTCAAGATACTCTCATTCAAATTCTAATACGTTTCAGGCAACACAAATTCGCACTCACCGGAGACATAGAGAAAATGTACCGCCAGGTATGGGTAGCACCAGAAGACCGTGATCATCAGAACATATTATGGAGAGAGGATTCCAGTATGCCAGTGCAAAGATACCAGCTAAATACCCTGACGTACGGAACTGCCTCTGCACCGTTTCTCGCAATTCGAAGCTTACAAGAAGTCGGTATTAGGCGCCTTCAAACATCACCAGAAGCAGCAAGAACGATTATGCGTGACTTTTACGTCGATGATCTAATGTCTGGAGCAGACACCAGTGAAGAACTCTTGAGAATAATGAACGATATCGTAGAAATATTGAGCAGTCATGGTTTCAACCTAAGAAAATTACTATCGAACAGTTGCTCAATAAAATCGTACATCCAAAATAATGAGACTAATACTGAGAAGTCAATCATTACTTATCCAACATCAATTAAAGTACTGGGGAACCAACGCAAGATGTATTCAAGTTTAGTTGCAAACTAGATGAACGTGCTGTCTATTCAAAACGAACATTATTATCAGAGGCCAGCAAAATTTTCGATCCGCTAGGATGGGTCTCACCTTTGACCATAAGAGTAAAAATAATTTTCCAAAACCTTTGGCTCCAAGATTTAACATGGGATGACGAATTGCCGGCACATATACTGCAATCATGGTCAGCAATACGAGCAGATTTGCGAAATATCGATACAATCACAGTTCCACGGTGGCTAGGCACGAGAAAACAAGTATCCCTACACGGCTTTAGTGATGCTAGCGAAAAAGCGTACGCGGCAGTGGTTTATGCGGTAGCACATAATGAAACTAACAGCAAACCTATTTTAATAGCAGCGAAAACAAAAGTAGCTCCGTTGAAGCAGCAGAGTTTACCGCGCCTAGAACTGATGGGTGCACTGCTACTGTCAAAATTGGTTAAAATCATAGAAACATCGTTAGAGTTAAACGTAAATCGCACAATTTTATGGACCGATTCCAAAATCGTGCTAGATTGGCTGTCAGCCCAACCAAGACGATGGTCAACGTTCATCGCAAATAGGACCAGCGAAATAATCGATGCTCATCCCAATAGTGCATGGAAACATGTCCCAAGCAAAGACAATCCAGCGGATATAGCATCCAGAGGAATATCATTAGTCGAGTTAGTGCAAAATGATTTATGGTGGAATGGACCGCATTGGCTGACTGAAGAAACCGCTTGGCCGAAACAGTATCTTAAAAAGAATAACGAGCAGTTAACTACGGAAGAATTGAGACCAGCTGTAAAGGCGATGCATACTACACTAGAGAAAACGTGGTTCGATGAATTCATTGATAGATACTCCAGCTATCACAAGTCAATCAAGATTCTTGCGATGATTCAACGGTATTTATCCAATCTAAGAACGAGACCAAGAAAACAAGGTAACATTACATGAGGCGAATTGTTCAACGCAGAACAAACCATCATAAAATACGTTCAACTGAAAGAATTTCCAGACAACATCAAACAAATTTCAAAGGGCAAGCCACTTCCAGGTAGCAGTAAATTGAAAAATTTAAATCCGTTTGTTGATGAACAGGGAATACTACGAGTCGGAGGACGAATTGAAATGTATGTTGCCTCATTTTGCGTTAAACATCCGATAATCTTATCTAACCAGGGAAACTTACCAAAGATAATAGCACGAGATTTACACCAGAAATATCATCACGCAGGTATTGGGTTTTTAGTTAACACCATTCGTCGAAGATTTTGGATACTGCGAATGAGACAACTGGCTAAAGTAATAGTACACAAATGCATCTCGTGTTTTAAGCAAAAACCGAAAGCAGAATCACAAATCATGGGCAGCCTTCCTGCAGCGAGAGTAGTTTATTCCCATCCATTTGACAAAGTCGGCGTCGATTACTGCGGGCCATTCAAGGTTCATGCAAACCGAAGAAGAGGACAAATTCCATCAAAATCATACGTGTGCATATTCATTTGCCTTAGTACAAGGGCAGTGCATATCGAGGTGGCTATGAACCTTACAACTGAAAGTTTCTTTGGCGCGTTAAAAAGATTCATTTGAAGAAGGGGGCTCTGTAGCACAATATACAGCGACAACGGCACGAACTTCATTGGGGCAAGAAATGACTTACACGATTTATATACATTTATTAAAGAGCATTCTAATGAAATTTCTTCATTTTTATTAACGAGTAATATAGAATGGCGTTTCAACCCTCCATCAGCATCGCACATGGGCGGCATTTGGGAAGCAGCCGTAAAGGTGGCCAAAGTATGTTTAAAAAAAACTTTAGGTGAAACAATTCCAACACTTGAAGAGTTTTCCACATTGATGACCCAAATTGAAGGTGTGGTGAACTCCAGGCCAATCTGTATCAACCCGTCTGCTGATATCGATGCACTCACACCTGCGCATTTCCTGATTGGCAGACCGCTAACTGACATACCAGATGTAGACATCACAAATAAAACGTTATCACCGACAGCACGATGGCATTTAATGAAACAACTGCAACAACACTTTTGGAAACGCTGGCATCGTGAATATTTAACGACGTTACAAACTCGGCAAAAATGGTATCACCAAAAATCAAATGTTTCAATTGGTGATATAGTTCTGCTATCGTTTTGCGCTCAGCAGTTCAGTGTAAAATTTAAGTATCAACATCCCCAATGTCCAGTCGTAAAAACAGTATAGTGGATAAGTTAAAATTGTAAAGTGTAAACACGGCTAAAGGCTTAAGTTTGGCTTTCATACACTCAGTCTCAGAGCTTCTTTGCTCCAATTTATAGTCTCTGAATAATGATGCGAGTTATGAGGGAGATTATAAAACGAAAAATGGCAATATTCGACTCGTTTTAAATCAGATAATTATTAAATCCACACCTTCGAAAATCTAACTTCTAATTATAAATTCATCTTGAATTTCTTGAACATATTATACGTGCTTATAACGCAAGACAATATAATTTCGCACAACACTTACATATTATATTATGCAAGGTGGGTGCCCAAAAAACAGAAAAAATAATGACAAAACCCAAACACACACAATGGGTGTGAAGTTAAATTTCAATTAAAATTTATTTATGTGCGACACAATATCCTATCCGCGCATAATAATGTATAAGATTGAACCACAAAACAATACACAATTTGAATTAAGTGTTTTGATGAGGTCATGTGTTTAAGAAGACTGTATAAAGACAATCAAACCAACAATATAGCAACAACAATAACATAATAAATTATTAAGATGAATTTGTTTGAATTGATAAGTGCTCGTTTTCATTAATTTTTTCATATTGTCATATCCAGATCATTATCGCAATTCATCTTCCATCTTCGTGTGTATAAAGTGTACGAGTATAATATAAATATATAGTGGAGGTGGTAAACAATTAGGAAATTTTAATCAAGTAAAATAATGACAACAACAACACAATCCACAAACCAACTTAGAATACAAAATTTAAATTTTTTTGTTGTGTTCATGTCTTGTGTTTTGGTTTTAAATTTAAGATTTCCCTCTTCAGATGAATTTCCATTGTTGACTTAACTGTTGAATAATTTTTTTTTTTATTTTTTACTTTACTACTATACTAAACTTCTTGTTGAAAGATTCAAGTATCTGATAAGAATGTGTTGTGTCACATTTTCAACCAAAAAAATGAAACAAAAAGAAAACAAAAAATGACGTCTTTGAGTGAGATATAAAAATTAAAATTTGGTATTTGATTGATGACTGAATACCGGACTAAATAGTTTCAATTGCATTTAAATGAAGGAAAGTCTAGTGGTTAGTGGTGGGTTTTCAATCATGCAGCTCGTTAAATTTAATTATATTCGAATATTTTATTAAAGTGGAGGTGTATAAGGTAGGAAGACTAGAAATGTTAAGCGAACGTCAAGAACTGTTTCTTGATTGATATCCAAAGATCAGAATAGTGAATAAAAGGCTTCAATTATAGCCATTTCAGAAAAATGTTCGGCAATTATTCGGAAGTGGCTCAGTCTTCAAGATCATTTTAAGATAGAAGCTGCTGCAACAACTCCAACAACAACAGATGACTTCACAATACAAACAGCGCCGATTGTATCAGTAACGACCAAGCTATCAGAGCTGAGTAGTTTGGAAAGTAATTCAGCCACCACAACAACGGCATCAAAAATAAAAAACATACCCAAATTAATAATCCCGACGGTAGATGATAACAACAGTGATCCCAATAACAAGCTGCTTTAAAAGCAGTTAATAGAAATAAACCACTTGCAGAGCCTCATCTCGCAAGCGAACGGTTTAATTAAAGATCGAAAAGAGCCCGAATTCCTTAAGCAAAAAATCAATCAGCTTAATAAAGCGATAGAAAAAATTGATGAGCTGCACGAAGAGATCCTCCTAGAAACAACACAAGAGAATCTAGAAAATCTGGAATATTTAAAAAACAACGACTATTTTGAGATTAGCAGCATTACGGAAGATGTACAGCTAGGTTTACAACAAACAGTACACGAGCAGCAACAACAACGACCAGCAAATCAGGTTAAAACAAATTGAGATACCAAACTTTAATGGGGACTATCGTGAGTGGGTTAGTTTCCATGAGCTGTTCTTAAAAGTAGTGGATCAGAACGTCAGTTTAACTGAAACCCACAAAATGATGTACCTGAAAACACATTTGAAGGGAGCTGCGAGTAAAGTCATCCAACATTTACAACCAGCAGGAGACAATTATGAAAGCGCGATGGAAATACTAACTGCTAGATACCAAAATAAAAGGTTATTCGTAAACCATCAACGCTATTCATAATCAAGGAAAACTTACATGCAATCAAGAATTTAGGAGTTAACATTACAACCTGGGGTGCTGGGTTAGTACCACATTTATCGAAAAAAATTGATAACGAAACTCTCAAAACATATGAGATGTAGTTAAAAAATCCAAGGGAGCTTCAAACCACCGACGGATTTCTCGAATTTCTAGAACAAAGATGTTAAGTGCTAAAAACCTTACGATTGCCAAAAATAACACCAGCAAACGATAGCCGTCGCCACAACTACAATAAACAGCATCCATTCAGCGTAATGGCAATAAAAAATCAATCAAGTATTTTGTGTTCGGACAATCATAACTTGGAACGGTGAAACAATTTCAACAAAATGAGTTATATAGAACTCAACTTGCATGATATTTGCAGAAGATGCTTAACTACTGGACATAGTTTGCAAAAATATTCCATTCAAAGCAAAATGTAAAGAATGCAATGGCCAGCATCACAATCTACTTCATATACAAAGCAACCGTCCAATTACTACTTCAAGAAACATTTCAACCAACAGTGCGATGAAAACTCATGAAAAAATACTTTTAGCCACCGCTCTTGTCAAAACCACAAGGTTCGATGGAAAGGAAGAGCTTTTAAGATTGCTGATTGACACCGGCTCACAAACGTCATTCATAACAACAGAAGCCAAACAACGTTTAAATCTTGTATAGGCCATAGAATCAGTGCAGAAGTCCAAGGTATAGGCGGAAAAATTGCTGGCAAGGTCAACAATATCGTAAATATCAACTTACAACCAAGATATCCGTCAGCATACTCAATTGAAATTGAAGCTTTGGTACTACCCAAGTACTATTGATTGACATACTATTGGGTGCAGACTACTACACTCAGATCATGAAGCCGCAGTTCATCAAATGAAATAAAAACGAACCAGAAGCGCAGCTCACAGAATTTGGATGGGTCATTTTAGGAAGAATATCAACACCAAGCAAGATGACAAATCTAAAATATGACTCACATGTCACATCAACTGTGATAGATAAACCATTGAAAAAATGTTTGGTAATTCCCTACGCATTCTCACAAAACCAGAAAAGGAGTGTGTTAGGAATTTGTTCATAAAACGCACAGGTGGCTGGAAGATTCCAAACGTATGGCAATACCAAGATTCCTTCAAGTCGAAAGAAGATTGTCAAGAGAACCAGATCTCAGAGAATAACGTTACAACAGGATCTAATTTCCATTCTAATGCGATGGAGAAAACATCAATTTGTTACCAAGGCTGACATAGAGAAGATATTCCGTCAAATTAAGATAAATAAAGCAGATTAAAATTATCAAGGGCTGCTGTGGAGAGAATCACCAAAAGAGGAGATCAAAACGTTTAAGCTGAAAACAGTAACATATGGGACCGCGTCTGCAACATATGTAGCTACTAAAGTCTTATGCCAATTAGCAATTATTGATGAGATGAAAAATTACCCAGTCACCTCAACAATAACGTTAAGAGATTTCTATGTAGATGATCTACTTTCGGGAGCGGATACATTAGAAGAAGCACTAGAAGCCCAGTCACAGCTCATACAACTGCTTAAAGCAGGAGGTTTTAATCTAAAGAAATGGGCAAGTAACAACAAAGAGTTGACAACGCATCTACCTGCAAACGCTCGCGATGATGGACTGTGCTCCATTAAAATCGATAATACAATAAAGTCGCTCGGAATTACCTGGAATCCCGTTTTCGACACTTTTGAGTACAAATTTTCATCGTCCGAAAATATGCAAGAACCAACTAAAAGGAGCATATTGCCAGAAGTTGCCAAACTATTCGATCCGCTAGGATGGTTTACACCAATAATCATCCAAGCAAAGTTACTAATGCAGAACTTATGGATGGCAGGTGCTGAACTGAATGAACCGCTAAGTGTTGAACTACAACAACAATGGATACAATTCATAGAAGGTTTGAATGAGATTGAAAATATTACCATATGTAGATGGATAGAACACAGCCAACAAGAAAAACATTAACTCCATGGATTCAGCGATGCTTCAAAGGCATTTGCAGCAGAGATATACTACAAAGCAAAAAACTCCGAAGGCACACCGGTAGTTTATTTAATAGCAGCAAAAACCAAGGCGCTCATATAAAAAACAGAATATCATTGCCTAGGTTAGAACTATGTGGTGCCGTACTATTGGCAAAGTTATTTAAAAAGGTTCAAGATGCTATGAATTTGGAGCACGCCTCTACTTATGCGAAGGCGGATTCTATGATAAACGCTTGCATGTATAAAAGACGCAATCCCAGCAAATACAAAACTACTGTGGGAAACCGAATAGCTGAAGTTCAGTCACTTATGCAAACAAGTCAGTGGCATTATGTAAAGTCCAGTTGCAACCCTGCAGATGTTGCTTCACGTGGAATGTGCGCTCGACAGTTGCGAAACAATCAATTTTGGTGGGATGGTCCAAGTTGGTTAAAAAATTCAAATTACCCGCTAACACTTGAATCAACTGAAGAAGCAGCGGCTGAAGAACTGAAAACAAATTGCTTGCTTACCAATGCACCTCCTCAACCAGAGTTAATAGAGTTTTCACGATTTTCATAAGCTTTTAAAATCAAAAGAACCATAGCGTACTGCTACAGATTCATTACAACCCTTAAAACCCGAATCCATCAAGTTCCTGGAGAGATGCCAAGTTTTGTAACAGTAGATGAACTGACCAAAGCCCACAATGGAATCATAAAAATAATACAAGAATCAGAATTCGCTGCAGATATTAAATCCCTCAAAACAACGAGGAAAGCTAAAAACAACAGCAAACTTTCACCACTAAATCCATTCATTGACGAAAACGGGTTTTTCGGGATGGGCGAACTGATTTTACCTAAAGATCATATTTACTCTAAACTTATCACTCATGAAGTACACCATCTCATATTACATCGAGGCATACAAGCAACCGTAGCACAATTACGTACAAAATATTGGATTCTGAATGGTAAACGTCTAGTACGCACAACAATCAAAAATTGTGTAAGATGCTTTTGATTCAGGAAAGCAGCATCAGAACAATTATTGGGGCTGGTACCATAAGCTAGAGACCTATTATAGATTAATGCACGGGAAAAACGAAGGTAGGGTTCGGTCATGTGTTCTTATTAAAAATAATATTAGTTGTTTTCTGCTATCGAATTTCAGCAATGAAGATGTAGCAGCGGTCAGCATTGAGGTCGATAAAAAGAAGCTCTGGCTAATATCAGCTTACCTATCTCACGATGAAGTGAAATATTCCACCAGTCATTCTAGGTAAGGCAATTTTGGAGGCTTAAAAGCGCAAGGTTGGAGTCATCCTGAGGAGTGATGCAAATTCTCATCACACTCCTTGAGTTACTCCTTAAGTGAATTACTCCTTGATTACATTCTAAGTACTAACCTTCATATATGTAACATAGGCAATAAGCCAAATTTTATAACTAAAAATAGACAGGAGGTATTAGATATTACACTTGTCTCAAACTTTTTGACGACTAATCTATTAAACTGGAAAGTGGCGGAAGACACTCCTTTTCTGATCACTGTTATCTTCAATTCGAAATGAACTTGGTTTCTTCAAAAAGTTCAATCTACAGGAACAGGAGGAAAACCGATTGGGATACCTTTAGAACTATTCTGGGTAATTCACTACCAGTGCCGGTGCCAAAACCTCCAAAAACTATGGAAGAACTTGATGGTTTAGTGGGCGAGCTGTCCACCGCTGTTAATAAAGCGATTCTAGGCTCTTGCACTCTTAGCAGGCCTAGAGGTAAATCCCATCCACTCTGGTGGTCCAAGGAGGTTCAACAAATACGTTAAAAAAGTAAAAGACTCTTCAAAACAGAAAGGAAATCGAGAGCCGCTGTAGCCTGGGATTCCTAAAAAGAAAGTCCTCAAAATTTACAAATATCAATTAAGAAATGCCAAGAACAGTTCTTGGAGACTATACTGTGGCAAAATTCAGGAGTCTTCGGAGATGTCCAGGCTGCGCAAAGTGCTATCCACTGGCCCTTCCATCCCAAGTCTTCTTCAAAGGCCGGATGGAGCATGGACCACAAATATTGCGGAATCGCTGGAACTACTACTAGAGACTCACTTTCCTGGTTGTTCCGAATCTGCACCTACTATTTTAGCAGGTCATAGGGCAAGTAGCATCGTATGCCAAATTATTAGCAGAAGAAAGATTCTGTGGGCGATAAGCAGCTTATATAAGTTGCCAAGACCTGATGGTATTATCCCTGCGAATATTCAACAAAGTACGGATCTAACCATTTTCTGGTTAGAGGTAATTTTTAGAGGAAGCCTACAACTATGTCACATTCCTAGTAAATAGACGGAAGTGAAGGTTGTTTTCATATCTAAGGCGGGAAAACGCTCACACTGCAGTCCCAAAGACCTTAGACCGATTAACTTGTCTTCTTTCCTTTTCAATATACTGGAAAGACAAATTGAAGCTCATATTGGAAGCATGATTGTGCAGGCAAAACTGTCTAAATCTCAACATGTCTTTTTGCAAGGGGAGATCTGTAGAGACTGATCTTCATTCTCTTACATATTTTATTGAGAAATCTTTCGAATAAGGAGACTACGCGATGGTATCCTTTTTTGATATTGAGTGAGCCTTTAACAACGTGCTTACAGCGGCTATAACTTGGGTACTTTCGAATATAGGAGTGGATGAATTTTTCAAGGACTGGATAGATAAAATGCTAAGAGGCAGGATCATAGATGCTAGTCTGGGGAAATCCTCCGCCAAAAGATTTGCAAGCAGAGGCACGCCGCAGGGTGGCGTACTGTCCATATTGCTTTGGAACTTGGTCATAAATGATCTGTTGTTGAGACTAGAGGATAGTGGCTTCAAGGTGGTTGCCTATGCGGATGACGTCGGATTGGTATCCGTGGCAAATATCCCGGCACACTTAGTGAACTTATGCAAAATGCTCAGGGCATTCTTTCATTATGGACCATTGGTTGTGGGTTGAATATGAACCCACACAAAACCGAATTGGTTCTCTTCTCCAGGAAATATAAACTTCCTCATATTGATCATCCTACTTTAAATGGGTTCAACTTGGCGTTTATAGATGAAGCAAAGTTTCTGGGTCTCGTTTTGGATAGTAAATTAAACTGGATACCTAATATTATGAAAAGAGTAAAGAAAGCTACGGTAGAGCTATACTCTTGAAAAAATGCTATTGGGAAAGGATGGGGCTGCATCCCCAAATGGTGCTTTGGCTATACACTGCATTAGTCAGACCCATTCTTCTGTATGGGGTAAGAGTCTGGTGGCCTGCTCTGGACACAACTAACAACCAAAAGTTGTTGACAAAAGTTCAGAGTACAATCTCTCTGTGGATCAGTGGCGCACTGAGGAGCACATCCACTCAGGCACTTTAGACTCTGCTATTTTTGAACCCTCTAGATATGTTTGGATAACAGTGGGTAGCTTGCACTGCTATACGACTAAAATCCACGTTAATATAGACCTGCAACAATACGAAGCACTCATCTATACTTGGTAACAAAGGGCTTCCCAACACCACCGACTATACTGTCCAGTCATTATCGTTTGATAGAAAGTTCCGGACTATTATCCCATCCAGGGAGGGCTCGATGTTGGATGCAGTTTTGGAACCAGGAGTTTTAAACTTCTTCACTGATGGTTCAAAATGGGACGGAAGAGTCGAGGCTGGGGTCTTCTGCGAGGAACTTAAGTTAAACCTCTCCTTCTGTCTCCCCGAATACTGTATCATTTTGCAAGCTGAAGTATCTGCGATAAAGGAAGTCGTGGACTGGTTGAGGTGTAATGTAATATCGACTTGTGATATTCGCATATATACGGACAGTCAGGCTGCCATTAAAGTGATTCAATCACACCTCCTCACATCGAAAGTAGTCCAGAACTGTTTCTCATCTCTTAACGAGATGACAGATCAGTTTAACATTCATATCATATGGGTGCCAGGACATTTCGTTAGTACGGGGAACATTAAAGCCGATGAACTGGCTCGACGTGGTACAACGGACCACATCTCAAACAGTAAAAATGAAATTGAAATGCCTCTTGTGGTATGTAAACTACTGCTTCAGGAGGAAGCTAGTAAGTTGACGAATAACAGATGGTCAAATAGTACCTCATGCGTGATAACTCGGCAGGTCTGGCCAAAGTTGGACTTGGTGAGATCCAAACGGGGTCAGATCAGTGTGGTTGTTGGAGTGATTACAGGGCACTGTCTCATAGGCAGACATGACCACTGTCGTAGTTGCGAGGATGAAGAGGAGGAAGAGACAGTACTATATCTCTTTGCGCATGTCCTCGTCTGGCAGGAAACAGACTAAAATTTCTATTGCACCCTTCTTCCGTGACCTGACGAAACTCAGCAGAATGGGCGTCAGGAATATCCAGCGCTTCGTAGTAAGCTCAAAGTGGTTTCAATGAGTTGGAGGAAAATTTTTAAATTGTGGTATGGCTTCGGACCTTTTTGTGTCTATTCCAGATCCTAAACCTAACCTAACCTTACAAATTCCTTGATAAACTATCCAGATAGCCATGAGCTAGGTTATAGCAAGCTATCCATGTTAGGGGCTGGTGTGTTAATTCCGAATGAAGAAAAATTACGGTCGGCTTCTTTGAATCGACCTAACAAAATGCGTTTATACAGCTGACATCTTCCATATTTAATTTATGATTCATTTGAGATAATATCTATTTCCCATTTAGAAACGTCCTTATGGAGCCTAGAAACAAATATGGTTGACCGAGGTTTAACCACTTGGAGTGTATCGACCATGTCACCTTTATAGTATAATTAGCCGCTGAGATAATGCAGTACTTGGAATGTACTATTTTTTACCGTCACTGATTTAATTCGATCATCACCCAAGATACTGTTGTCGTTTTTATTTATGCAATCAGTGACCTCATTCGCAGGCAGGTTATCTCTGCGTTTCGTATTTCGCTTAGAAGCATAACATGATATTACTATTATTAAGAGTTATAACAGGACTAGCAGAGACAGAAGTAGATCACTGACGTTAAATATTTGCCATTCGACAGCGCCACATTTACTTTCACCAAACCAGTATTTTTGTTAAACTCGGAATGATAGGCGATTAGCTCAACCTAAAGTTGACACACTACAGCTAAACTAAAAAAAAAATACTAAATTGCATTTATTAAACCGCAGTCTGGCAACGCATTAAACAATATTTTTCGTTGGCTCCACTAGTATCAATAAAACAGCACGAGTCTAGGTCAAGCACATTGTAACAAAATCTAGAGACTAGACCCAATATAATTGCAAAACTTTTCCCAAATTCATTTTCTACAACAAAAAATTAATTCCAGAATTCATTTTAAAATCATATCATGTTCTGCGCACTGTGCCGTGCTATGAAACAAGTTAGACACAGGGAGAAATATAAAAATTTGTTCGCCTCAATCCCCCTTTACGTTAAAATAAAATAAAAATAAAAATTTACGATACGTGACTTGAATTCGGCACATCCCTCATGACAATTCGAAACAGCCTTTTTTATATTTGGGATTTGAAAACGATTTATTTTTTCACACAATCACTTTTGAGTTGACAATCTACGGTCGTAATGGTTCTTTTTTGTCGGATGAGGAAAAACACCAAAAAAAAAACCAATGATCCAGCTTCCCTCATAAATGTTTTATAACGTTTCAATATTCTAAAGACCTATAAGCTCCACTAACGCCAATGTGTCGCGCGTTTACGCCTTATTATATTATAATCAGTTGTTCACAAACAATACAAACAAACCGGAAAAATGAACCAAAATCATCTCTCTATTTATTGATGGGATTACGATAATACGATGACCAGTAAGCAATTAACGTACCAAATAAATAAAAGTTATGAATTAAATATCGATAATCGTCAAAATTAATGTGGCATTTAAATGCGAGTCGTATGTATGTGTGTGTATATCTATGAGTATAAGACGCTGACGAAGAAGAACCAACAATACCATACAAAAAAAAAAAAGTTAAGTCAATATTGATGTTGTTTGTAGTGTATAGAGTAGTAAAAATTCTTTACCAGATTAAAGTGAAATTTGAGTTTGTTTAACTTCTTAATTCCATTTTTATAGATTATATGGTGATGTGAGTCAGTGATTTAATTGAATTTTGTATAGCTATTTACATACAACAAAAATCCCACAACAAGTTTAGATTTTGTGTTTTAAGACGCATGCTTTACATATAATATAGTAAATGTACAACTTCATCATTTCTTGTACGAGTGTATAAGTTAATCATTCAGCCATCAATCAAATATAATTTATATTCCAAAAATAAATTATTTCATTTAAATTCAATTAATCAACCTACAGTCAAACAACCAAATAAACCAACAAACGATGATGCGGAGACGGTGTATCCAAGTACATAAGATGTTTCTGGAGAAACGCGAAGGCAACAACACAAACGCACAATCAAATTTAATGACCGTAATATGTTTTGACGGATATTTTGTTGAATATTATTATAAACATAAACATTTTGTGTTCGACGTTTCGATTCATGCTGAGCGAAGGAGTCGAGTCGAGTTCGTCGACTATTTGTGTACGTGTAAATGTCTGATGCCAAATTTGATTAATGATTCATCGATTGTTATAGGCGAACCTATAGGGTTACAAAATATTCCATTATTATTGTTTTAGAGGTGGTCTTAAATATTTAAATTATACCACCACTGAGTAGGGTTTGGTATTCGTTAATATTATTTGAATACTCGTATAGAGGAGACAATCGATCATATTTCAGGGTTTAGAAATTTGTTTGGATCATTTTATTTTCAATTAAATCCATTATGACTTCGATTTATTCGTTTTATTGTCATCTTTTCAAGTAGATCAAATCACCTTTCCTGAACTTGGTTCAAATGAATTTGGAATTTGGAGTAATAACATCTCTACCTCGTCATCAGCGCAACAAATGAACCTCAAAATTCAAAATGCCTTCAATTCGCAGATTTTATAAATGTTTTGTTTCACAATCCCACACAGATGGGACGTGAAACTCTGCACTGAAATTTCCATAATGTGAGGCAGTCGGTGAATTGAAATGCCCGTTTTAACCGTTTCGCTTAAAAGTAGTTCAGAAATTAAATTATTGTTCACCTTAAGAGTACCGCGAGATAAAATCAGTTGAATCAGTTGTGTTCAGATAGGTCAGGTATTACAATGTTGTTACATGATTAGCCTTACTTTTCGACATTTGTCGTATAGTTGCTATATCGACCTTGTCAATAGTCTTCGGATGAACTTCACAACAATCTACTCTAAGTATTCCTAAACTTCGAAGACGAAATGATCAAAATTCGATTTCCGCAAGTTGGTATTCAAACCTAATTATTTCATTCTAGTGAGTATCTTGCCAATTTTTCGGATAGTTTAGTTATATCATCATACCACATAAAAATTTCCTCACCTCTACTAATCGAACCAACCAGAACTTACGATGAAGCGTTGAATACAATTGACGTAAATCTCTAATACTAGTTTTGTCCAAATTTGCCTAGTTATAACACAAGTGAAATACTATTAGACCACTTATAGTTCACTAATCAAGCATGAGTTTACATGTAACGAGCCGAACTTCATAATTTACCTTGCCTGAAGTGCCCTTTCACCCACGTCAAATGAATGTGGAAGTGATCTGGACGTTAGAAAGAGTGTCTAGCGTTTTAATAGTGGTCTGATTGATGTCTGTAAAAAATGCGAATATCTATTACAAATATTACAATATACCTCAACCAGTCTACGGCCTCCGTTATCGCGATTTGTTCGCCTTGAGATACACTGCAGTAGTCGGGGAAACGAAATGAGAAGGAGATTTCACGGAAGACACCACCACCAATCCTTTCATCCATTTTTGAAGAATCCGTGAAGAAGTTGAAAACTTCAGGGTTGAGAATTACTTTATGCAATATGGTGGTGGAATCATGTAGTAGGTGGTATCGAAGATGTCTCTGTTACACAGAATGGATGAGTGGTCAGTATTATTACAGGTTCACATATAGAAACAGATTTGAGCCTTCTGTGTTATCATGCCTTATAGCTGGTATTATGATATGAGATGAAATAGACTACAATTCTTGACTGGGTGTGTTTCTGAGTGCACCACTAATACACAACGTGCAAGTCCTTTGAATTTGTATCAGTGCCTTTAGGTTAGGCTTACTATTTAAAGCTGGCCGCCCAACAACAATCCCACATACTATCACTAAGGTATATAGCCAATGGACGATATGGGGCTAAAGACTATCCATATTTTCCCAATAGCGTTTTTACAGGGGTATAGCGCTATAGTAGATTTCTTTGCTCTATCTGAAATATTATAGGCTTCCAGTGAAGTTTGTTATCCAAAATAAAACCCTACTGGCAATTCTGGCGCAAGCTCGGAGCATTCCGGAAAGTGAATTCTCGGTGGCAACTCCAAAGATTCCGCACTAGTTATGGTTAAAATATCATCCGGTCACTGGAGATATCTCGGTATGGTAGGATATAAAGCCAGTAATTTACGTAGCCTTAGAGGATCTGTATTTTATTACACTAGAGCTTCGACACACTTATTTTGGCGTCTCTTATTTCATACTTATATGTTCGATTGACTTTCTTATAGCAGTTCCAATCCTCAGCAGTTTTTTTTTCTTGGATTAAGACGACCATTAAGCTGGCAGTGGTTTGCCCGAAGGTCTACTCAGAGGAGACGCTTCCAACATATCTTTCTAAAAGGCATAAGATAGTTTGTCTACTAAGTCATCGAGCTTTTGTGTAGATACAAGGGGTTTTGGAACCAGTACTGGTAATGAATTACATAGAATTCCTCCTGTTTTTAGAAATAGCATTTTTGTAGTTTCGATAACCAATTCACATTAAAGATAGCAGTGTTCAGAAAAGGAATGGTTATAAGACAATTTGTAATTTACAAGACTATGCTTAATAAAATCTGACACAAGTGTTATACCTAGTACCTACAGTCTGTTCCTAATTACAGAAGATGGCTTACAACCAATGTTACATATTGTTGTAGGTAGTACTTAGAATAAAATCATGGAGTAACTTATCTCGCCAGCTTGTATCCTAACCTCTAAGATTTGCAGGTGGTACTCGTATAGCATCCTTTTCATATGGTAGATAGGCTAATGTAAGCCAGATATTTTGACTACCAATCTCAATGCCAGCCGCCACTAAATCTGAGAGACTGTAACTAAGTAGCACAAACAAATTTAATTTCCTTCTTTGCACTTTATAGCTCAGAGCCCTGAGCCCCATTATCCGGTCTCCACGAACCGACGGCTCTTGGATCAGGACAACATTATTTCCATCAGCTTGAATTTTGAGCAGCAGCCTTATGGTACAGTGGTTGAGATTTATCTGCAGAAGCTTAACATTGGTCTAAATATTAGCCTCCATCACCGCCGCATCAGACTTCCCGCAAGAAAGCCAGCCTGACATTGAGTCCTCTTCGAGACCACACTTTGACCCAACAGATCTTAACAACGCTGAGTCAAAAATGTTTCGATGCTCTCTAAAGAGCGCAGGGAACCGAGAGTAGTCCGGAGCGTACTTGGGCCACCATTTGCCCCAGACATACCAGTCTCATTCTTCCTGTACACCTTCAAGATGACAGAACTGAAGCCGAAGTTTACGACTAAGCCCAAAAAGTGGTTACGTCTTCACACGTTTTCAGCCCTGTGTAAGTTAAACGACAGCATTATTATTTCATCACAAGCGGTCAATAATGACTTCAAGCTTCCTAGAGCCAATAAACCTAGCTTCTTGGCATTGACGGAAGCAAACTATATCGAAGCTTTCCAAAACTTTTGCAAAATATATGATAGGAAAAGCTTGCCCGCTAATTCATTTATAAAGCTTTTTATGGCCGGCAGCCATTATTCGTCACGCGAATCATCTTCAATACGAAAGGTTCTTGATACGCTTGATGAGGCCACACGCGGCTTGAAAGCACTGGGAGCTGAAACTGATTCCAAAGATCCATAGTTGGTTTACATATATTATTCAATAAGTTAGACGCCGAATCCAAACAATTATGGATGATGCATACCAGTGATGAGGATTTTCCAGCTTTACAAGAGTTTTATGATATCCGGTATCCCGACCAGTTGCCGGTATTAAGGGTTTTCATGTAAACCCAGATGTCGCGTGCCCCGTCTACCAAACTAATGACCACCAGCTCTTTCAATGTTCCAAATTTAAGTCTATGCGGATATTCTAGCCCACAGAGATCTAATCAAAGCAAATGGACGCAGTTTTAATTGCTTAAACAATAAGCATGGAGTTTATGACTGTCGATCCAAGAAAAGATGCCGATTATTTGCAATAAAACACATCATTCGCTCCTACATATGCTGGTTACACCGAGTGACAAAGATCCCACATACAAAACATCAGCAACCACTGGTTTACATCAACGAGAAATTGAAGAATAATCATCGCACTTGCAGTCCAGCCCGGATCACCTCAAATCCGACTAATAATCACCGATAAGAAGACAATATCACCAGCCACAACGCAAATCTAAACCAAACACCAAATGTGATTAATCAATCATTGCTACCAATAACCATTATTCAAATCACGGATGGGTTTGGCGAATGGAGGTTATACCGTGCGCTGTTAGACTCGGACTCGCAAGCATATTATTCGTGAGTAATGACCGAGTCGAATAAAACGAATTGAACAATCACCCGCTGAAATCACCAAGGGCAAGGTAACCATTTCAATTTCCTTCCTTATTGAAGACAACAATTGTCAGATTGAATGTCTGATTATATCAAAGGTAACCTCATGCTAACCAGCTACCTTCATTAAACAACAAAACTTGTTCAGCCTCCAAAATCTACCATTGGCCGACCCGTCGTTTGACCAACCAAATAAAATCGATGAATTTTTCAGTCTGTTGAGACCTGGACATTGGAACTAGATATCGGCGGATTAATGGCACAAAATACCGTGTTAGGATGGGTTATTGCCGGGCCATCGTACGCAAACCATCAGTCCTCATCAAATCTAATCAGTCACCATTGTAAGGTAAGTGTTGATCAACTACTACAGAAGTTCTGGGAGTTGACATTACCAAATAAAGCACCAAATTATTCGGCAGAAGAAAAAAGTTGTGAGGTGATTTTTTAGCAGGCCACGGATCGAATGGAAAATGGATGGTTTGTGGTAAGACTACGGATGAGAAGTTTAAAAACTGTTGTAAACTGTAAAAAATTGCTCCCAAAAAGTGTAAGGAACCCAATCCTTGATTATAGATGAACGATTGGCATTTTTGATCCAATGGGATGGCTAGAAGCAATGTCATTAATATTAAAATTTTGTTCCAAAGTTTATGGTTGCTAAACCATAGAATCCCTAGATTGGAATGAAGAACTGAAGAAGAGATATGGGGAAATATAAGGGACGAACTTCCAGAATTTGAAAAAATAAAAATTTCCTGATGGTACGTAAGTTCGAGATCTACGGTCGATCAACCCACAGATGGAAAGCTTATGTAGTAATATTTGTTTGTATGTCCACTAAGGCTGTGCATATTGAAGTGGTGTCAAATTTAACCTCAGAAAATTGTATCGCAGCACTATAACGATTTGTGGCACGTCACGGGCTATGAACCGATAGATATATTCGGACAATGATTCTAATTTTATTGGAGCCAATAATGAACTTCGCGATATTGTTCAATTTATCTCTACGATTGCCTGTCATTGGCCATCGAACTTCCACCTACACGTTTTTTAGAAGTGTTTTTTGCAAATTCAAGGCCTCTCTTTTTGTCCTTCAAAATCGAGCTAATACATACATGACGATACACATATCCCGGGATTTTCAAAACCTGAACTACATGGTGATCCATAACAGGAATTTCAATAATTCAATAGTAGCTCGAATTAATGAACTAACTCATATCCACCAAATAAACAAAGGAAGCCTGATTATATACCAGTGCCCCAACGAAATATTGCATACAACATCCAACTTCAAAATACTAAAATGCCGCCTCATCGACCAACAGAACGAAAACCAGCAATACAAATGGAAGTTTACCCATCTATCCGAACGAAACAAATCAACAACATCAATCGTCCAGTACATCCAAACTACCAGACAACATTTAAACGAGAAACTTCTTCTAATAATGAACCCCGAAGGAACCAGAGAATCTATCACCTCGAAACTCAAGAGGAAGAGGAACAATTCAACCAAGTGGACAATGAGAATCCAGAAATTAACACATCTGATTATGAGGAGGAGCGTACCTTACCTAGAGTACAGGACAATAGAGAATCATACGCTCAAAATTCTCATCGACACCGGAGCTAATAAGAATTTCATAAAACCGGAGCTAGCGGTAAATCCAATCCCAACCAGAGTCCAATTTAATATTAAATCAGCTGGAGGCTTTATTGCGATAAAGGCAAAAATTACTGGACCATTTTTCAAAAGCATCGGAATTGACAAAATATGTAATAGATTTCTTCGTACTACCAGGACTCAAGTCATTCGACGAGTTAATAGGAGATGACACGCTAAAAGAGCTTGGAGCCATCATCGATAGGGGAAATAACATCTTACTAATAAAACCAAATACTCCTAAAGGAAAAACAGTCATCGCAAGTGAATAACTTGGAAATTCGTTATAACCATCTTTCTTGCGAATTCAAGCAAAAACTCCGGACAAAATTTAAAACATTATTTGGACCGGTGAATAATATTGAAGCAATAGACACTGTTGTAAGAATAGAAATCAGAACTAGTACTGAGGAACTCATCTATACAAAATCTTGTCCTTGCCCAGTTAGCATGAGGAGTAAAGTGGAAGAACAAATCACTCAATTACCAACAGACGGGATTATAAGACCCTCCAAAAGCCCACATTTCCCAATCTAGGTAGTGGAGAAAAAATTGGACGTCTCAGGAGTTAAAAAATACAGGATCGTCATTGATTTTAAAAGCCTAAATGCGGTAACAACATCAGACACGTATACCCTATTACTGATATATCGAATAGGGATTGCGTCCCGAGAATTCCCGAAATTAAATTCTGAAAGTATTCCCGTTTCCCTGGAATGTTAGGGAATGTTCTGAATATTTCCCGTGAATGCAAAATCCAATTTCAAGACTGCTCAATAAACTGCATTGAGGCATAGCCATGTCCCGAATCCCAGGAATTCCAGGGAATGGTCCGGGAATGAGCAGTTTCTTTACTACAATCGATCTCACTTCCATATTCTATCAAATCATGATGAAAGAAGGTGGCATACCTAAAACATCATTTTCAACGATGAACGGGAAGTATGCATTTTTAAGACTTCCCTTCGGATTAAAAATGCTCCAGCGGTCTTTCAAAAATAGATCGACAACGTATTAAAGGAGTTAATCGGAAAATTATGTTACATCTATATAGACGATATAATCATTTTTGATGGAAATACCGAAGAAGAACATCTGGCTAACATCGAAAAGGTATTTTTCAAATTAGAAAAAGTCAACCTGCAAGTTAATCTCGATAAAACAGAATTTCTAAAAAATGAAACAGAATTTCTTGGCTATATCATAACCAATCGAGGCATTAGACCTGATCCAAAATAGGTTCTTGCTATTCAGAAAATCAAGAGCCCCAGAAATCTAAAAGAATTAAAATCATTTACGGGCTCGCCTCTTACTATAGGCGTTTCATAAAAGATCTCGCTAAAATAGCTAAACCTTCAACAAATCTCTCTAGAGGGGAATATGCGCAAATAAAAGCGAACCAGTCGAAAAAAGTAAAAATCACACTAAACGAGGGGGAAGTTTACGCATTTCAACAAATAAAGATTTATTATCATTAACAGAAATATTCATTTCACTGAACTTCGAGAAGCCATTCATATTAACGACAGATGCATCTGATACAGCAAATTGGTGCAGTATTGCCTCAGGATGACATTGGTAGAGATAAACCAATCACATTTATCTCCCGATCACTAAATAAAACAGAAGAAATTTATGCAGTTAATGAAAAGGAAATATTGGCCATCATCAAAAAATGTATGTCGCAAAAATAATTAGGTTTGTCACAGACCATGAACTATTAACATTTTCATTAAGCAATAGAAATAATAACGAAACTAAAAAAGTTGAAAGCACGAATAGAGGAATATAATTATGAACTAGTCTATAAAACTGGTTGCACCAAGAAAGTTGCGGAAGCCTTATCTAGATTGGAAGTAGAGGCTAATTCATAGCGCAGCTAATTCACAGCACGGATCTAATCCCATTCTGGGAGGCACCCTTAAATGTATTATCACAACTTATTATCACAATAAACAAAGAAATTCGGCTGAAGGTCCTAAAAGAGAGACTCAATTCGACTATAATTACTGGAGTGAAGATTACAGAAGAACACATCCAAATTTTACAAGAGATATTCACCGAACACCAAAATGGATTCAAAATCCAGTTAACATAAGAATCGTACAAGGCATCAATAATGAAGAGAATAAATTCGAGATTATTCAAGAGTAACATATGTATGCTGATAAGCTGATAAAGTGTGAACGGAAATGTCTGTTTTTATTTGACATGAATTTTCAAATACAAATCACATTTTAGTGAAGCAGTAAACAGTCAAGTCATTAAAAATAAAGTAAGAAAAACCGAAAAATGCACAGAAAGCGACGTGCCGTGTTTAATCAAACCCATATTGAAACGAAAAAGAAAAAAGTATCACGCGAAAATGCTTCAGAAGCTCTGAAAGAAAAAGAGAACACAATCAATACGTGAGGACATTCAAAACTGCATTAGACGAAAATCTACAAGATAACATGAAAATAGTGATCAAAGCTGATAAAAAAATCACATGCAGGACGTGCCAGAGTTTTCAATGAACCAACATTTAATGAAGTTGCCATTATTATTGCTAGAAATGACTTCGAAAACACAGATATTGTCTTGAAGATGAGAAGCAACGAGCTTAAGAGAATCAGCGAAACGCACATGTTTCCAAGAGGAGAAGACGGTTAGCAATAAACATTAGCCAAGTTATTCCCGGAATAAATAATACTGTCAGCAAAACTATATCAGCCATATTGTCTTACTACTCTTACCGTTTAATGGTGAGGCAAAATCAAATAAATCATCTTCTACTCTATCGGCAACTACGTTATCAGTATCTGGTGGATATGTATGCGAGAATGGAACGTGAACGGCTGCTCTATACATTGCAGTAGCAAATGATGAAGTTGCTACAAATCATGGAAATCTGATGATACTTCCTTCAACATACAATGGGGGACCACGAAATATGCACGAATATGCCCAAGACACAATTACATACGTTCGACATGGAGGTAAGCCAGCTCTTTTCATTACTTACACATTCAGTCCGAATTGCCAGCAAATGCAGGAAAATTTAATTAACTGCCAATTAAGAGCGGACCGTCACGTTTTGATTGCATGGATTTTCCGACAAAAGGTAATTAAATTTTTAGATACACTTATTAAAGGTAAAGTCTTCGAAACCGTCAAATTGTGGCTTTACTCCACTTACCGATAAAAACCTACACGATATCGTTATGAAAAACATGGTGCACGGCCCGTGCCGTTCGTTGATTCCTAAGACACCATGCATGAAGAATGGAAAGTGCACAAAGATGTTTCCGCAACCACTGTTAAGCGAAACGCAAACAACGACTGATGGTTATCCGCTCTTCCATCGCCGTAAGCCTGATGATGGTGGATTTACAGCATACGTTAAATTAAGGTCAGGGCGTGAAACTCAAGAAGTTGACCTTAACAATAGATGTACTGTCTCCTACAGTCCATTACTTTTGAAGATGTTTCATGCACATATTAAGTAGGAATGAAGCTGCGTGGCTTAATTTTGGATTACAAATTCACGAACGCTATACCTAACTGTGATGCACCTTCATGTACATTTGGAAAATGGCCAGAGAGTTTACTTTAATGAAAACAATCTAGAAGACCGCTTAGCAAATCCACCAAAAACTAATTTAACAGAATTCTTTGAACTGTACAAAAGAGACGACTTTGCAAAGACATTGCTATATTTTGAAGTGCTGCAATATTTTACGTGGGACAAATCGAAGAAGGTCTTCAATCGTCGCAAACAAGGCTCAATTATAGTAGGACATGGCGGTGATGCACTAGGTTACTGGAACTTAGAATGTTACTACATACGAATGCTTCTTCATAAGTTCAAGGGACCTACAAGTTTTAATGATTTACGGACCGTAAATAGAGATTTATGTGAGACATATCACGCTGCATGTTTGGCTATGGGGCTCTTAGAGAATGACAAAGAGTGGGATGAGTCATTGAACGAAGCGAAGGAATCAGATCCACTTTCAAAAATTCGAACTCTGTTTGCTATCTTACTCTCATGCTGCAAGGTGTCCAATCCAAAAGCTCTGTGGGAAAAATACAAGGACTGCATGTCTGAAGATATTCTGCGACGTCCGCAACGAGAAAATCCCAATTTTGAACTTAAATTTCACAGATGAAATCTACAACGAAGTACTGATAATGATCGAAGACAAAGTTATTGATATGTCAGGAAAACTTTTATCAGCATTTGGAATTCCAAGCCCATCACGAAAAACAACAGACATCTTGAATATAGAACAAAATGAATAAATATGTCGCAATAAATGAACCACTTATGAATGCAGAGCAACGAGAAATTTATAATGAAATCTTTCAGCATTTAGTTGACAAAAAAGGTGGCATAATTTTCATAGATGCACCTGGCGGAACTGGCAAAACTTTCCTTATTATCAACTTAGTACTTGCTAGAATCAGAGGAGAAAAGAAAATTGCACTCGCAATGGCCTCTTTAGGCATAGCTTCTACCCTGATGGCTGGCGGTCGGACAGCTCATGCTACAATATCGCTTCCAATTGACCTCATACACAACGAGACGCTAGTATGCGGAATTAAGAAACAAACTGGAAAAGCGGAGGTATTAAAAGAATGTAAGGCGATTTTATGGGATGAAGTGACATTCGCGAAAATAGTAGCATTATGGGTGGATTGTTAGTTATCCTTTCTGGAGATTTTCGTCAAACACTGCGAGTCATTCCTAGAGGTAACATGTACGACGAAATAAAAGCCTGTATCAAATCATCGCAACTGTGGAGATTTGTAAAAAACATGAAACTCCAAACAAACATGCGGGTAAAACAATCAAATGGATTCGACTCACTGCAATTTTCCAGGTATCTGCTAAGTGTTGGCAACGGAAAAGAAGAATTGAATGTAGAAACTGGAAAAATTAAATTGAATAAAATTTTTTGCAACACATGTCAAAACATTAAAATTCTGATTGACCATGTGTCTCCAAATCTAACACAACACATTATAGAATACGGTTGACTTCATAAACGATCAATACTTGCACCAATTAATGCTAAAGTCGACGAAATCAATTTCACCAGTTGAATCGAAGTCATTTTAATCAATTGACAAGAGGATAGACGAAGAAGAGGCCAACAGTGGCAAATCACAACATAAAATCACACTCAAGATTGGAAGCCCTATTATGTTGTTAAGGATTTTTTTTTTTTTTTTTTTTTTCGCTGGCGCTATATCCCATAGAGGGATTTGGCCGCTTCATTATGAAGTTACGTAATCATTTTTTTAAACAGATAATGAATGATTAATTCATTGATCCTACACATTAACCAGCCGTGATTTTTTCATCACCCGCCGGGAATCGAACCCGGAACCTCTGGAGCTTAAAGCAAGCATGCTAACCACTGTGCCACCGGGGCGGTTAAGGAATTTGGATCCTCCAAAACTATGCAACGGAACGCGTTTGGTTGTGAAGGCGATGCACACTTATATAATTGATGCAACAATTTTGGTTGGATTTAAAAAGGGGAAATGTGTTCATTCCCAGAATTCCAGTTATTCCCAATGATCTACCTTTTCAATTCAAACGCCTATAGTTCCCGATTCATCTTGCGTTCGCAGTGACTCAATGTGGTAGGAATTTATTTAATGGATGAATGCTTCAGCCATGGACACCTAAAAGCTTATATGTGTTGGCAGATGAAAATAAGTTAACAAAAAATATTGTTTGTACACAGGTGTTGACGGATTGACTTTGGTAACCTATACTTCAATGATAATGTTTAAACGTTCAATAAATACAAATTCTATTTGAAAATCATTGCATTTGGTTTTATTTAAGGTAACGATACTAAAAATAAACCTGGGCGAAGCCGGGTACGATACTAGTAAGTATATAGTAGGGAACTTGGTTGTATAATGATGGAAAATTTCAATTTTTGGTACAGTTTATTAGTGTGAAAGCTTTTAAACTTTTTTGCTGTTGTAAGGTTTTTGTCAATTTGTCATAAACTTCACACTAACATATTTGCATCAAATATAGTACGATTACATTGCTTGTTATTTATATGGCCAACCCCAGGGGCCGGTCGTTTGATAATTCCTATACATCTAGCGCATTGTACGGCCAATCGTAGTTCCTCACATATTTGAATAATCGTTTGGATTGTGTCCTGGATGAAAACCATTACAGTAAAAGTTGATCCTAAAAGAATTATTCGAAGCTTATAATTTTTTTAATGGCCATTGGAAACAAGACAAAATTGTATGGCGTTATTGCATCCAAAGCATTGTGAGGTTCGGATAAAAATGGGGGGTTGAAATGGGTTGCAAGTTTTATATCTCAAAAGTGTTGAACAACTCAATAAAATCAGAAGTGGGTGATTCGATGATTTAAATCCCATTTAGACTCCCATTTAAGAACCAGAAAAGCTACAACTGGGTATCCATACATAAAGAGTTCAATGGCCGATGAGTTCAGGGATATATATTTACAAATTGTTGACCCCGCATCGATAATCTCAAAACAACACAATAAACTTATCTTGCTTATCCATATAATACCATAAATTATCAACCTGGGATACAATATTTCTGTTTGCCGTTTACAGTAAACAAAAAATAAAAAATAAAATTTAAAGCCTAACCACGAAAACCAATTTCAAAATAAAATTAAAAAAAAAAAAAAGTTTTCAAAAGGAAAATCTCACCTTACTGTGTAAAAATACGGAGCCATATGAAAAGGTAGAAAATTTTATTTTTGTTTTAATTAAAAATTATTTTCATTGCTGGACGACATACCATTTTTGTTCGATGTATAGCCATAGATATAATAAAATAGGTGGCGACTGGGGAGATTTTATTTTTAGAACAACGGTAATTAAAGGATTTTTTACATAGGATGAAAATATTGAAAATTCATTCTATTGTTTTACAATTCGAACGTAAATATAAAAATAAATCAATTTTAAATTTTTTTGTTTTGTTTTTTCCAATAATAGCAATAACCCTTGCGCCTACATACAGGATAGTGCCAGAACCTTTATAATTGAGATATTTATTACATCGCGTTTCCCTTGTATACGGTAAAAATCTCACATTCGCTTTATCGCTCGCCTATATCACATGTATCCACTTCAGCTAATTAAAAATGAAATGAATTTCAAACGAAATGAATCTTTTCAAGAAACTCATCCTTTTCAATGTATACACTCTTGATTCCCGTCTAATTAGAATCGTTGATTATACATGACAGTTCCTCTATGTATTATAATATAAAGATACGCCATCCCCACCATACACCCATTCACCTTTGTCGCACAAAATTTCATTCCAAATCGGCGAACATGTAACGATTCCATCAGCGCATATATATAAACCATCTTGATGGATGGATCATAATCTCAAAAAAAAAAAAAAAAAAAAAAAAAAAAGTCGTTTGATGTTTCAATTTTATGCCGTTATTGAATGTATACATACTCCACATACATTTGTATAATATTGTGTTGAGTGGCTCTGGTATTATAATACGATGATGACGATGGGAGAAAAACATCAAATGGAAAATTATTTTAACATATGACTTGATGATGATGACATTGTTGAAAGACTTCAACTGAGATTGTTTCGATGCAACATATCGCATCACTTTATAACTGTACATAGTCAAAGTGATATCTCGATGCGTTATATTCTTGAATGAGGTACATACATACATATATAGGCATATCGATGGCAAAACCCAAAGTTAAGGATTTTACATATTTACATAGAGATAGACAAGAAGTTTACTATAGAAAAATTTATGAGGCGAAATTTGAATGTGGATCTAACATTTTGAGATCCTTGTTAAAAATAAAAAAAATAAAATTATGATGGGTTAATTATAGCTATAAGTACTTGCTTCTCGAACCAATCAACATACCCCTAAATCTTTGGTGCGTTTAACAAATAAACAGCTCCATGAAATAACTTCCAACGAAATAAGTACCAAGTTTTATATTTTAATGCAGAGTTATTTCATTTTGAAATTAATTCCCCATTTTTAATATGAAATAATCCGAGCTTTGCAGGTTTTTAGTATGATTGGTTTAAATGAACCTAGATGGACCGGGAAAAGGAGGTTCCTTCGGATAATCTGAAGCAGCTGATCCTCGAAGCGGAGGAGTGAGTCACTTTTGGAATATTTGCTGGGTACTAACCTTTCATATTGTGTGTAATATGGGACAAGATCCCACATTTATTACTAGTAATAGGCAGAAATTAAAAAATATTATTTTTCATATGGTTAAAAAATAGAAGATGGGCAAGCCACAGCCCTTATAAATAGCCTATGGCCTCGAGGTTCATCCTGACACCCGGAGAGCTGCCAGGAATCCTAGAATAAGCAGCTAGAGCAAATATGGTGAAATATTGGAGGGATTCATCGAGGGCCCGGAGGCTCTCCAGAAATAGTAAGGGAACTGGAGGACATATTGACTAGCATCGTTAGCATCATTAACTAAGCCTAAGGCAAAGCAAAAACTAGTATGTTTGCTCGGGGAGCTAGGGACCTATCGTAAGGCTTGTAGGCCGGCCAACATTTTCCATTTGTTTTAATTATATAAAATATAAATCTAGTTAAATACATGGAAATGTAACATAACCAAAAAGGACATCAAATCAAATTTCGCACAACATATAAAAACTGAAAATCATAGTTACACTGAATTCAATAAAAATTTAACGGTTTTACACAGAATCAAAAAAGGACCGAAATTATTATTAAGAGATTATTAAGAGATTATTCTCGAAATCATTATTTCTAAAAAAATTAAAAAATTGTCACAATAAGGAAGAAATAGAAACTACTATATAAAATAAAAAATAAAAAATTGTGTCCATCCGACTCCTCGGACGACACTTTTCCCACAATTCATCCGTTAAAGATCACCAGATCACAAAAACCAACCATGTATATTTTACAAAACATTTTCCATTATTTTAAGCAGGCATAAGGTCCTTAAAAGATGTCACAGCTTTGCTTAAATTTGGAGACCCCTTCCCCAATTCACAAATGGTCACGACAATATAAGGCCTCTACTCTAATACCGCCAAATTCGCATTCGCCATATTTCATCTTCGACCTTTAATAATTTGATCCAGTCAGTGGCGTAACTAGGTACCCGCAGCACCTGCAGCCGCGGGGGGTGAGGGGGCACAGATTAAGCTTACATTTTCAAATTTGCAGAACGTTACATTTCTAGGAAATTCTTATAAAAAGGCGAAGTTCTAATTTTTAGAAAAAGAAGAAATTGTTCCCGTTGCTATTAAATGCCGGTAATGAAATTAGTCTAGAGTATAGAGCCATAATCATTATGACGTATTTTTTAGAAGCTTTTTTAGTGGTATAACTTTTCACTGATTTCCATAGGAATCCATAGTAAAAATGGTGTTTTTTAGCTTCAAGTTTTTCATTGAAAAAAGCAAAAATGTTACAAAATTTTTATACAAAAGTATTCTACATATTTTTAGCAACAATATACAGGAAGGGTTTATTGGTATTAAGTAAATATTAATTGCAGAAATATTAAAATTAAATTATTTCTAAAATATATTTTTCGAACTTTCATTTTGAAAAATACATCAAAGTTGGCTCTGAAGAATTAAAATAATAATTGCTACATTTATCTTTAGTTTTTCTAGTGTACGTTAGATGTCTCAGATTTATACAGAAAAATACGAAAAAAATTGTTTAATCACAAAATTATGACACGTTCTTAATATTTTCAGAATTTGTTTTGCTTTTCCTACAATTTTTGAACTTAAATTTCCCCAAGTGGCGATTTTTGGTACGGTTTTTCAAAATGTTTACTGCCCACTGCCATCTATGTATATTGGCTTAATGCACATGATTTGTATTAAGCTTTTCGTTTTAATTTGACCAGAACGCTGTTGTTATGAACTTTTTTTTATATTTTGGTTTAAATAAACCAATTATTACAAGAAAATGAAAGCGATTTACTTAAACGAGATTTATATATGTTGAAATTCAAACATTTATGAAAATATTTCAGAAATCATAATTAAGAATTTGCAACGTTTTCATTTACAAATTTGTCTTCGGAAAAAAAGTGATTTCCCATATGTTTTATGTGTTTTACTATGAAAATTTTGGTTTTTTCCTCGTTTCTAATTCCCTTATAAAAGCTTCGTTTTTTAGATTATGGCTTGTATAATCAAGGTTGCTTTGGCGGAATATGTCCACAAAATTTAATCTTGGATGACTCAGATTGGTTTTTTTATATATGGAATGCTCGAAAATGGAAACACATTTTGGATGAAGAATTTTTACATTGAGAACAAATATTCTGAATTTTTTCCAAAAAATATCCTTTGTAATATCAAATTTCTGAGTAAAACGATTTGAGTTGAAAAGCTTCGATAAGTGTGAGATCTTAAAACATTTTAACGAAAGACAGAATTTATGGAAAGGTACAAAATTTACCGAGAAAGTATAAATAAATTATCAAGCTTAAAGCCCATTGCAAACAAAAACTCAAAATTAATCCCAAAATACAACCTTCTTTTATAATATCAAATTTTAAAAGTCAAATGGTTTGGTTTGAAAAGCTCTTAATAATTTACATTCAGCACAAATATATCAAATCGTATCCAAAATTTCGTAATCTCTTGTTTTATGAAATTTCGAAGTACAACGGTTTGTTTAAAGAGATTCAATAAGTGAAAGCTCTTGGCAAATAAAACATTTTATTAAAGACCAGAAATTATTAAAAAAGCTCAAAAATGTTAATTTCAAACATTTCAAAAAGTATGAATTAATTGTTAAGCATAAAGCTTATTGAAAATAAATATTCTAAATGTATTCCAAAATCCCACCTTCTTTTAAACTATCGAATTTCAGAATATAAAGTAAATAATTTGGGTTAAACAGCTTCGATACATGAAAGCTCCTAACACTAAAAGTTTAACTAAAACATTTTAACAAAATCCTCGAATTATGCAAAGGCTCAAAAATGTTAAGTTCAAACTCAAAAAGTATTTTTTTTTTTTTTTTTTTTTTTTTTTTTTCATTTTATTTTATTACGACTGAGACTGCGCTCATCTAGCAATTTTTCTTTCAAATACAAATTTTTATATATCTAGTAAAATTCACGTTTGTTGGGGTGTAACCCACTGGTTAGCCCCATAATCAATTAAACCTATTTACTAATTTTAGTTTGGTAAGTTCACTAGGTCAAGTGGCCTCGTTCTTTGGAGTCTTCTTTCAACGACAGGGTTATCTATCATATGGCGAATATAGGGGTTTCCATGTTCCTGGAGCCTTATTTCGTGTTTTGCGGCATGCATTTTTATTTCCTCTTTGATGTATTCCATCCGTAGGTCCCTGTGAAGGTCTTCATTTCTTGCGTACCACGGAGCATTGACGATGCTACGAAGAACCTTGTTTTGAAACGTCTGTATCATTTTGGCGTTTGTTTGCTTGGTACATCCCCAGAGTTGTATACCGTAGGTCCATATCGGCTTCAAAATTTGCCGATATAGCAGCAGCTTATTGTGAATTGTAAGCTCAGAGCCTCTACCTATGAGCCAATACATTTTTCTGAACTTTATGTTAAGTTCTTCTTTTTTCTTTTTGACATGCTCTCTCCACTTAAGCTTGGCATCGAGGGTCATGCCAAGGTATTTAGCTGTATTTGCATATGGCACGAGTCGCGAGTTAATTTCTATAGGTAGGTGCACGGAAAAAAATAAACTGGTACTCAGCTAAGAAAACGGACTTTTAATACAAGAAAATGTACTTTTTCTTGATTTAACAGCTAATTTTCTTATTTCTTTCGAGATTTTCTTCATTTCAACAAACACAATTCTTACATGAAGAAAAACTCGAAAGAAATAAGAAAATTAGCTTTTAAATCAAGAAAAAGTACATTTTCTTGTATTAAAAGTCCGTTTTCTTAGCTGAGTACCAGTTTATTTTTTTCCGTGTGGTAAGCCTTTTGATAAGTAAAGTTAATATGCGTGGATTTTGTCTCATTAAGTTTGATTCGCCAACGCTTTGTCCAGTTACAAACCGCATTGGTCATCCTCTGGAGTTTGCTCGTTGCATCAGCGACATTATTTCCAACTGCCATAATTGCTGTGTCATCTGCAAAGGTGGCTATGGTTTCTTCATTTGTGGTTGGTATGTCCCTTGTATATAGTAAATACAGGATTGGTCCTAAGACACTCCCCTGCGGGACACCGGCAGAGATTTTCTTTAGCTCAGAGTATTCATCCTCATATTTCACTCGAAAGTGTCTATTGGATAAATAAGATCTTAGTATGGCATAGAATTGTCTCGGTAGATCTCTATGCAGCTTGTATTCCAGACCACTGTGCCAGACTTTATCGAATGCTTGCGCGACGTCTAGGAATATGCTTGAGCATACTTTTATACGTTCTAACGTTCTTTCAATTATGTTGGTGATTCTATAGACCTGTTCAATTGTAGAATGCTTTTCTCTGAATCCAAATTGATGTGGAGGAATTAGTTGTCGGTCCTCAATTATTGGTTTAAGTCTCTTTAGTAATAATTTTTCAAAGAGTTTTGACATAATTGGTAGCAGAGAAATTGGCCTGTATGATTTTTTATCGTTAGGTGGTTTATCAGGTTTTGGTATCATGATTACTTCTGCTACTTTCCATTGATTCGGAACATATTTTAACCGAAAGCTCGCATTGATTATGTGTAGTAGCTTACGAAATCCTTTGTTAGGTAGAGCTTTGATAATTTGGCAAGTAATCAAATCATACCCTGGGGCTTTTTTAACATTCATGTTACTTTTCACTTCTTCTTTTAATTCTTTGAGAGTTACTGGCCGTATTTCAAACTCATCCAGCTTGTGAAGAGATATTATATTTTCATTGGCAGTTTGTCTTGGTAGTGGTTGGAAGATTTCCTGGAGATACTCCGCAAATAGATAAGCCTTCTCTGTGTGGCCTCTTGCCCAGGTTATATCATCCTTTTTAAGTGGAGGCACTTGCATTTTGGGTCTTTTGAGTCCCTTCGTCGCCTTCCACAGTGAGTAATCAGAATTTTTTTCATCAGTTAGGCTAACTAGATATCTGTTGATTGATTCATTTTTAACTTCTTTAAGAAGGGATTTGAGGCTGTTACATAAATTGTTAAGAATTGTTTTGTTCTCCGGTGTTCGATTAATTTGCCAGGTTTTACGAGCTCGTCGTTTTTCTCTTACCAACTCTCTAACTTCCATTGGGTAGGATATGTTAAGCGTCTTCTTATTTTGTAAAATGGGAGTGCTTGCCAATGCAGCATAGTGAATTATTTCATTGAGTTGCTCCAATTCGTCTTTCAACTGTCGAGAATTTCTTATCGGTACCTGGAGATTGATTTTGTCCTCCATTATTTCACGAAAGAGATCCCAGTTTGTTTTTGAATTTGTTAATCTGGGTGCACTTTCCCTTTGAATTACAGTTTCACTGACTGTCATGATAACCGGTGAGTGATCCGATACTAGAGAATTGCTGTTTTCAATGTGAATATAGTTCTGAGATATACCTCTTGCTACATAAAAGTCGGTTAGGTCCGATATCTTAGCTTGGTGACTGGGCCAGTATGTTGGGGAACCACCAGAGTAAAATTCACATTTTGATGTCTGCGCTGCTTGAAACAATTCTTCACCCTTTGACGTCGTAAGTCTAGATCCCCAATAGGTGTTTTTTGCATTAACGTCTCCTCCAATAATAAAATCACGTCCTAACGATTTAAATAGTTTAATGTAGTCCTCCCTTTTCAAGTTATGCCGGGGAGGACAGTATATTGCGGAGACAGTAAGCTGTCTGTGTTTAATGTGAATCCTAACAGTGGTGACTTGCATTGTTTCTTCTTCGATTTCTGTTTCTACATGGTGTTTTATATTTTCTTTTATTAGTAATGCTGAACCACCTCTTGCTCTTTCCGCTGGATGAATGGAATGATATAAGTTATAACCCCGGATTTTAACAAACGAAGATTTAACAAAATGGCTTTCTGATATTAGAAAAATGTCGATTTTTCTGTATTTAAAAATATTTGTATTTCTGGAATATGTTGCATAAGTCCATTCGCATTCCAGATTGCTATTCTGAAAGTTGTGTTCTTACTTAACATTTTTTATCGGATTTCGTTGTGGGAGTTGCATTTTCTTCAGTTGATCAAATATCATGTTGTTCAGGTTACTTTGGTCATCTAGCCGCTTTGTAATAGCTTCGATGCTGTTCATAATGTTTTCCATAATTCTATTATTTTCAGAGCCCATATATTTAATTAAATAAAAAGTAAAAGTATGAATTAAAGTATGAATTAATATAAAAAGTATATTAATAAAATACCCATAAAAAGTATGAATTAATTATCAATCTTAAAGCTCATTGGAAACAAAAATTCTAAATAATTCCCAAAATTCCGTTACAACGGGTAACAAAATTTGAAAATAAATTGTTTAAAAAGTTTCGATGGGTGAGAGCTCTTAAAACCAAAATCTCTTGAAACTTTTTGCAAATACATATTTTCTGCACATAAAACAGTGTAACAAAAACCTGAAATTATTAAAAGTTTGTGAAATATTAAGAAATTTTAAACCCAAATGCATAGTATTAATTTATACCTATCAAGCCCAAAGCTCATTGTAATAGATATTCTAACTCTTAACGAATGAGAGCTTTCGCCAACAGAAAATTAGATGAAATATTGGATTATATGAAGTTTAAGAAATTGGCCAACTACCATGGAACTTGGTTATTCCTTAACCAATTGTGATGCAATTCGACATGTCCAATGGAAATGGGATTCTAAAATGATTTTTTAATAAAGTTCTGAAAATAGCCAACTAGGATGGAACTTGCCTATTCCATAACCAATTTTAGTGAAATTTGGCATGCGTAATGAAAATGAGATTCTAAAATGATTTTTGTAGGAAGTTCTGGAATATGGCCCACTAGGATGGAACTTGGCTATTCCTTAAGTGATTTTAGTAAAATTTGACATGCGCGATGAAAATGGGTATTTTACAATGATTTTTGGATAAAGTTTGTTACGTGCGTTTGTTAAAAAGCGGGTTTATTAATTAGAGTCGACGTTTTTGGCTTTGTTTCGTTTTATTTATATTTATTATTATTATTGTTTTTTATTGTTTCAAACTTTCAATTAAACTTTTCCTTTTTTTTCAAATGCCATTTTGCCATTCTTTATATACTGTTTTAGTTTTCTCCCTATTAATAACAACGCCTCTATCCGTAACCACCTCTTACTACGAAACGTGTACGCAACCAAAAAAAATTGTTTTTAAAAAAAAATAAACCTAAAACAAAAGAGAACATCACCATTTAGCGGTCGTTGTTTTATCTGTTTTGGCCTGTGTTGTTGTTTGTTTGACAGGTAGGTAGGTAAATTAAGTCGTTGAAGTTAGCCCGAAATCTCAACCCGAAAAATGTGGTTCGATTCTTTGCTAAAGTGTAGTTATCCAGAAAAAGTGTAGCTATTGTATAAAATGTAGTATTATCATGAGCAAATTTCAAATTTTGATAATTTATGACTCCAGAAATATCAAATGTAAATCAACTAAATTTGCATAATATTTAGATAATCATCCAAAAAATTGTTTATATTATATACATAGGTACCTGTAAATTTATGATATTGTTAAAACATAGTAGATACTTTAGAACAATTAAACTAAGTGTATCATATTATGACAAAGTAAACATTTATACAAAGCCATACCTAAAGATAAAGCTAACTAGTGGCCACTAGCTGGCCATATACAGCTATAGGCTAGGGTACCAGCTAATATATGGATACCACCATATAGATGAAGTTATTCCAAGATCCAGCCAGAAATAATTTGGTCCATTTTTTAACTAAAGTGTAGCTATCCAGTAAAAGTGTAAATGTTCAAGAAAATATGAAGCACCAACCCAAAAACAAATTTAAAGTAAATTCAAATTTTAAATTATTTATTTAAAAAAAAAAATGAAAATTAAACTTGAATATTAAATTGTAAATTACTACAATATAAAATATTTAGCGTATTATGCTAACGCATTAAATTTTATACCGCCACTATTAGAGCCATATAGTGACCGAAATAAACATCTACCGGATTAAGACTAGAGAGTTTTGAAATTGGCATACTAACACCTTATCTCTCGGATCAAGGCTATCTGGTTTTGATTTTGGCATACTTACACCTTACTCCTGACAAGAAATGATCGAAATCGTTGAAAAACGAAAATGGGCTGGGAATACGCTACGGTTTGAACATTTTATTTCACTCCTTCTGCTGTATTGAGTAATTGACCGAACTAAAAATCTCTCGGATTGAGGCTATCAGGTTTTGATATTGGCATACTAACACCTTACTCCTGACAAAAAATAATCAAAATCGTTCCGTGACAACTTGTTGAAAAACGAAAATGGGCTGGGAATACGCTACGGTTTGAACATTTTATTTTACTCGTTCTGCTTTATTGAGTAATTGACCGAACTAAAAATCTCTCGGATCAAGGCTATCGGGTTTTGATATTGGCATACTAACACCTTGCTCCTGACAAAAAATAATCAAAATCGTTCCGTGACAACTTGTTGAAAAACGAAAATGGGCTGGGAATACGCTGTACGGCTTGAACATTTTATTTCACTCCTTCTGCTGTATTGAGTAATTGACCGAACTAAAAATCTCTCGGATTGAGGCTATCAGGTTTTGATATTGGCATACTAACACCTTACTTCTGACAAAAAATAATTAAAATCGTTCCGTGACAACTTGTTGAAAAACGAAAATGGGCTGGGAATACGCTACGGTTTGAACATTTTATTTCACTCCTTCTGCTGTATTGAGTAATTGACCGAACTAAAAATCTCTCGGATTGAGGCTATCAGGTTTTGATATTGGCATACTAACACCTTACTCCTGACAAAAAATAATTAAAATCGTTCCGTGACAACTTGTTGAAAAACGAAAATGGGCTGGGAATACACTACGGTTTGAACATTTTATTTCACTCCTTCTGCTGTATTGAGTAATTGACCGAACTAAAAATCTCTCGGATTGAGGCTATCAGGTTTTGATATTGACATACTAACACCTTACTTCTGACAAAAAATAATCAAAATCGTTCCGTGACAACTTGTTGAAAAACGAAAATGGGCTGGGAATACGCTACGGTTTGAACATTTTATTTCACTCCTTCTGCTGTATTGATAGTAATTGACCGAACTAAAAATCTCTCGGATTGAGGCTATCAGGTTTTGATATTGGCATACTAACACCTTACTCTTGACAAAAAATAATCAAAATCGTTCCGTGACAACTTGTTGAAAACCGAAAATGGGCTGGGAATACACTACGGTTTTAACATTTTATTTCACTCCTTCTGCTGTATTGAGTAATTGACCGAATTAAAAATCTCTCGGATTGAGGCTATCAGGTTTTGATATTGGCATACTAACACCTTACTCCTGACAAAAAATAATAAAAATCGTTCCGTGACAACTTGTTGAAAAACGAAAATGGGCTGGGAATACGCTACGGTTTGAACATTTTATTTCACTCCTTCTGCTGTATTGAGTAATTGACCGAACTAAAAATCTCTCGGATTGAGGCTATCAGGTTTTGATATTGACATACTAACACCTTACTCCTGACAAAAAATAATCAAAATCGTTCCGTGACAACTTGTTGAAAAACGAAAATGGGCTGGGAATACACTACGGTTTGAACATTTTATTTCACTCCTTCTGCTGTATTGAGTAATTGACCGAATTAAAAATCTCTCGGATTGAGGCTATCAGGTTTTGATATTGGCATACTAACACCTTACTCCTGACAAAAAATAATCAAAATCGTTCCGTGACAACTTGTTGAAAAACGAAAATGGGCTGGGAATACGCTACGGTTTGAACATTTTATTTCACTCCTTCTGCTGTATTGAGTAATTGACCGAACTAAAAATCTCTCGGATTGAGGCTATCAGGTTTTGATATTGGCATACTAACACCTTACTTCTGACAAAAAATAATTAAAATCGTTCCGTGACAACTTGTTGAAAAACGAAAATGGGCTGGGAATACGCTACGGTTTGAACATTTTATTTCACTCCTTCTGCTTTATTGAGTAATTGACCGAACTAAAAATCTCTCGGATCAAGGCTATCGGGTTTTGATATTGGCATACTAACACCTTGCTCCTGACAGAAAATAATCAAAATCGTTCCGTGACAACGTGTTGAAAAACGAAAATGGGCTGGGAATACGCTACGGTTTGAACATTTTATTTCACTCCTTCTGCTGTATTGAGTAATTGACCGAACTAAAAATCTCTCGGATTGAGGCTATCAGGTTTTGATATTGACATACTAACACCTTACTCCTGACAAAAAATAATCAAAATCGTTCCGTGACAACTTGTTGAAAAACGAAAATGGGCTGGGAATACACTACGGTTTGAACATTTTATTTCACTCCTTCTGCTGTATTGAGTAATTGACCGAATTAAAAATCTCTCGGATTGAGGCTATCAGGTTTTGATATTGGCATACTAACACCTTACTCCTGACAAAAAATAATCAAAATCGTTCCGTGACAACTTGTTGAAAAACGAAAATGGGCTGGGAATACGCTACGGTTTGAACATTTTATTTCACTCCTTCTGCTGTATTGAGTAATTGACCGAACTAAAAATCTCTCGGATTGAGGCTATCAGGTTTTGATATTGGCATACTAACACCTTACTTCTGACAAAAAATAATTAAAATCGTTCCGTGACAACTTGTTGAAAAACGAAAATGGGCTGGGAATACGCTACGGTTTGAACATTTTATTTCACTCCTTCTGCTTTATTGAGTAATTGACCGAACTAAAAATCTCTCGGATCAAGGCTATCGGGTTTTGATATTGGCATACTAACACCTTGCTCCTGACAAAAAATAATCAAAATCGTTCCGTGACAACGTGTTGAAAAACGAAAATGGGCTGGGAATACGCTGTACAGTTTGAACATTTTATTTCACTCCTTCTGCTGTATTGAGTAATTGACCGAACTAAAAATCTCTCGGATTGAGGCTATCAGGTTTTGATATTGGCATACTAACACCTTACTTCTGACAAAAAATAATTAAAATCGTTCCGTGACAACGTGTTGAAAAACGAAAATGGGCTGGGAATACGCTGTACAGTTTGAACATTTTATTTCACTCCTTCTGCTGTATTGAGTAATTGACCGAACTAAAAATCTCTCGGATTGAGGCTATCAGGTTTTGATATTGGCATACTAACACCTTACTTCTGACAAAAAATAATTAAAATCGTTCCGTGACAACTTGTTGAAAAACGAAAATGGGCTGGGAATACGCTACGGTTTGAACATTTTATTTCACTCCTTCTGCTTTATTGAGTAATTGACCGAACTAAAAATCTCTCGGATCAAGGCTATCGGGTTTTGATATTGGCATACTAACACCTTGCTCCTGACAAAAAATAATCAAAATCGTTCCGTGACAACGTGTTGAAAAACGAAAATGGGCTGGGAATACGCTGTACAGTTTGAACATTTTATTTCACTCCTTCTGCTGTATTGAGTAATTGACCGAACTAAAAATCTCTCGGATTGAGGCTATCAGGTTTTGATATTGGCATACTAACACCTTACTTCTGACAAAAAATAATTAAAATCGTTCCGTGACAACTTGTTGAAAAACGAAAATGGGCTGGGAATACGCTACGGTTTGAACATTTTATTTCACTCCTTCTGCTGTATTGAGTAATTGACCGAACTAAAAATCTCTCGGATTGAGGCTATCAGGTTTTGATATTGGCATACTAACACCTTACTTCTGACAAAAAATAATCAAAATCGTTCCGTGACAACGTGTTGAAAAACGAAAATGGGCTGGGAATACGCTGTACAGTTTGAACATTTTATTTCATTCGAGAAACACATGGTTAATTATAATTTCAATTTATTTAATGTTTTGTTTTATTTTTTGCAGTTGTCTTGAATTGCAAAACCAATAATTTCCGTTTCACTTTTTAGATTTTTAAATGAAATGTCCAATTGTGTTTATTTTACAAATAATTTTCACTAAATTTCGTGTACGCGAGTGATCTCGTAACTTGGTTTTTTTAATGTGTATAGTGTAACGTGTAAATAAACCATAAAGAGAGAAAAAAATTTCGGCGTTAGTATATAAAGAAATTTTTTATCATTTTTATTTTAATGCGTTTTCATTCTTCGTGCTGTTCACAGTGTTTTTTGAGATTTCATTTTATAATAATTGGAAAAAGATGTAAGACTATAAATCGCGTCTTGATTTACTTGCACCAAAATTCTGGAAAATTCCAAATAGTAATTGCCTGCACCGTTGATTTATCAATCAGCTGTTAGCGCCGTTCGATTACTACAAGTTATGATTTTACCGCTTCACTCGTAGTTCTCTTGCAATTCTTCACTACTACAGCGCTACTTCTTTTCACTCTTCACCAACTCTTTTAAATTAAATTCAATAGCGAAATTCCAATATAAATGTACATATTATCTTTTTTTTGTTTAACAATATATATTTACAACAGCCAAAATAAGAATGAAGAAAAAAAGTTAACTTTTTACAAAATCATGATCAAGTCATAAAATTCTTCAAAACAAAAAAAAAAATGGAAACGGGTTTCTCCTTCCTTGCCCACTACAGACTTCCAATTGGAAACCAACTTCATGTCGTTTCCAATTGGAATACATTTCATCTGGTAACCTTCGATAACAATTTAATTTGGTTACTCATCTTAATATTATATGACGTTTTCATCACAACAAATAATGTCAAGATCAATGATTTTGTAAGTACAAATATTCATAATTTTACAATAATAATTTATTTCTTACTGATTGTAAGAAATAGAAAGCAAATTTATTTTATTTTAGACTAATATTCGAATATTCTCCGCGCCTTGAAACGTCAGGTTCAACAACTGGAAGTCGACAGAGTTTTTGGATTGCTCGTTTTATGACACCGTTCTTAGTTTTAACCTGAACTACTCTGACCTTTCCATCATCTCCGGGATGCAGCTGGATAATTCTGCCCAATAACCATTGAGTGGATGGTAAATTATTATCATGGACCTGCACGACATCATTCAGTTGTAAGTTTGGTTGTGGGTCGGTCCATTTCGATCGGCGCTGAAGCGATGTCAAATATTCTACCTTCCAACGTCCCCAAAATTGCTGATACAATTTTTTAACAATATCCCATCGAGCATTTAAGGACGGTGCTTGTGATGTAATACCTTCAGGTAGCTGGCTCATTGGGCGGCCAATTAAAAAGTGCGCTGGTGTCAGATAATCAATTTCATCATTATTTGTTGTGGAGCATATTGGTCGAGAGTTGAGAAGCCCTTCAATTTGTACAATTAACGTTGACAGTTCCTCAAGCGTAAGTATGGCATCGCCCACTGTTCTCTGCAAGTGAGTTTTAGCAGATTTGACAGCACTTTCCCATAAGCCCCCTTGATGTGGTGCAGCCGGTGGTATGAAACGCCAGGTTATGTTATGCTTTAATAAATTAGATGAGATATTATTATGATGTTTATCTAAAAATTCAGATACTTCTTTCAAATAATTCTTCGCACCAACAAAATTGGTGCCATTATCGCAGTAAATTGTATGGCAAAGACCTCGACGGCTGATAAATCTTCTCAAGGCACCTAAAAATGACTCAGTGCTTAAATCCATACAAACTTCAAGGTGAATAGCATGTGTGCTGAAGCAGACGAATACGCACAAATATGATTTTATGGGAACTGAGCCTCTACGCCGAATAGGATGTACCCTTATAGGCCCACAGAAATCAACACCGACCGTGCCGAACGGAAATGTATACTGAACTCGTTCTTCTGGTAACTCTCCCATTTTTTGTCGCTCCATTGTGGGATTTTGCCGGAAGCATTTCGTACATCGCTTGAAGACCTTCTTAGCCACATCTTTGCCTCTTACTATCCAAAATTTTTCCCGGACTAAGCTCGTTAGTAAGTTAATTCCTGGGTGTGGATTTTGATTGTGGACGTCATATGTAATTGCGGTTGCAACTGGAGATTTGTGTGAGAGGATGATGGGATGTTTGGAATTATAAGGTAAAAGCGATTTCTGTAGTCTACCACCAACCCGCATTATTTTAGTATCGTCTAGGAACGGGTCTAACGCTTTGAGTTTACTTGAGTTGGGAAGGGGCTTATTTTTTGAAAGACAAACATATTCTGCAGTAAAATCTTTGCTTTGTATATATTTGCAGATCATTTCATTAGCCCTTTCGATTTCCAATGTTGCGAGTGGTCCACACAATCGAGCATTGTTTTGGCGAGAATTGTTGCAAAAACGAATTACATAGGCAAGGACTCTCTGCATTTTATGATAACTAGTGTATTTATTTACCAATGGATTCATTAGCGCTTCGCTGCCATTCTTAAAGGGTTGAATAGTCGCATGGCCCACCTCTAGCCTCTCCGTGCATTCTTCTGAAGTTGCAGGTATATTTCTTTGGTCTGGCCATTTGTCTTCTTCTTCGGTTAACCATGATGGGCCATTCCACCACAGTTTGTTACTGGCCAATTCTTTGGTAGCCAAACCTCGCGTGGCACAGTCAGCAGGATTGCATTTTGTTGGCACATGTCTCCACCGATCCCTTTTATAGATTCCAATTATTTCCGATGTTCGGTTAGCTACAAAGGTTGTCCATTTCCTCGGCTGACTGGAGAGCCAATCGAGAACAATTCTAGAATCCGTCCAGAGCACCACAGAAGACACTTGTATGGTTAACATTTCGACGACCGCCTTTGTTAATTTGGTCAACAGAGCCGCACCCATCAACTCTAGCCTTGGCAAGCTTACGGTTTTAATTGGTGCGACCTTAGTTTTTGCACATATAAGCCGTGTAATATTTCCTTGCTCTGATTGTGATCTGGCATATATCACTGCTGCATACGCCCATTTACTTGCGTCGCAAAATCCATGAATTGTTATCGATGTACCTTCGCATATTTTTCGGGGAATTTGGATTTCACTAGTCTCGCGAAGTTCATTTCGTAGCTTATTCCATGATGAATGTATATCTGGGGGCAAGCTTTCATCCCAATCTAGTTTCCGCAGCCATAGGTTTTGGAATAATATTTTTATTCTTATAATGATAGGTGACAACAATCCCAGGGGGTCAAAAATTCTGCTCGCTTCGGAGAGGAGGCTTCGTTTGGTGTGGGTTTTTCTCTGGTCAATTTGTACATGAAACACAAAATGATCTAGTTGTGCTTTCCATCCTGTGAGTGAAATAAGTGAAATAAAATGTTCAAACCGTAGCGTATTCCCAGCCCATTTTCGTTTTTCAACAAGTTGTCACGGAACGATTTCGATTATTTTTTGTCAGAAGTAAGGTGTTAGTATGCCAATATCAAAACCTGATAGCCTCAATCCGAGAGATTTTTAGTTCGGTCAATTACTCAATACAGCAGAAGGAGTGAAATAAAATGTTCAAACTGTACAGCGTATTCCCAGCACATTTTCGTTTTTCAACAAGTTGTCACGGAACGATTTTAATTATTTTTTGTCAGAAGTAAGGTGTTAGTATGCCAATATCAAAACCTGATAGCCTCAATCCGAGAGATTTTTAGTTCGGTCAATTACTATCAATACAGCAGAAGGAGTGAAATAAAATGTTCAAACTGTACAGCGTATTCCCAGCCCATTTGCGTTTTTCAACAAGTTGTCACGGAACGATTTTGATTATTTTTTGTCAGAAGTAAGGTGTTAGTATGCCAATATCAAAACCTGATAGCCTCAATCCGAGAGATTTTTAGTTCGGTCAATTACTATCAATACAGCAGAAGGAGTGAAATAAAATGTTCAAACCGTAGCGTATTCCCAGCCCATTTTCGTTTTTCAACAAGTTGTCACGGAACGATTTTAATTATTTTTTGTCAGAAATAAGGTGTTAGTATGCCAATATCAAAACCTGATAGCCTCAATCCGAGAGATTTTTAGTTCGGTCAATTACTCAATACAGCAGAAGGAGTGAAATAAAATGTTCAAGCCGTACAGCGTATTCCCAGCCCATTTTCGTTTTTCAACAAGTTGTCACGGAACGATTTTGATTATTTTTTGTCAGGAGCAAGGTGTTAGTATGCCAATATCAAAACCCGATAGCCTTGATCCGAGAGATTTTTAGTTCGGTCAATTACTCAATAAAGCAGAACGAGTGAAATAAAATGTTCAAACCGTAGCGTATTCCCAGCCCATTTTCGTTTTTCAACAAGTTGTCACGGAACGATTTTGATTATTTTTTGTCAGGAGTAAGGTGTTAGTATGCCAATATCAAAACCTGATAGCCTCAATCCGAGAGATTTTTAGTTCGGTCAATTACTCAATACAGCAGAACGAGTGAAATAAAATGTTCAAACCGTAGCGTATTCCCAGCCCATTTTCGTTTTTCAACAAGTTGTCACGGAACGATTTTAATTATTTTTTGTCAGAAGTAAGGTGTTAGTATGCCAATATCAAAACCTGATAGCCTCAATCCGAGAGATTTTTAGTTCGGTCAATTACTCAATACAGCAGAAGGAGTGAAATAAAATGTTCAAACTGTACAGCGTATTCCCAGCCCATTTTCGTTTTTCAACAAGTTGTCACGGAACGATTTTGATTATTTTTTGTCAGAAGTAAGGTGTTAGTATGCCAATATCAAAACCTGATAGCCTCAATCCGAGAGATTTTTAGTTCGGTCAATTACTCAATACAGCAGAAGGAGTGAAATAAAATGTTCAAACTGTACAGCGTATTCCCAGCCCATTTTCGTTTTTCAACAAGTTGTCACGGAACGATTTTGATTATTTTTTGTCAGAAGTAAGGTGTTAGTATGCCAATATCAAAACCTGATAGCCTCAATCCGAGAGATTTTTAGTTCGGTCAATTACTATCAATACAGCAGAAGGAGTGAAATAAAATGTTCAAGCCGTACAGCGTATTCCCAGCCCATTTTCGTTTTTCAACAAGTTGTCACGGAACGATTTTGATTATTTTTTGTCAGGAGTAAGGTGTTAGTATGCCAATATCAAAACCCGATAGCCTTGATCCGAGAGATTTTTAGTTCGGTCAATTACTCAATAAAGCAGAACGAGTGAAATAAAATGTTCAAACCGTAGCGTATTCCCAGCCCATTTTCGTTTTTCAACAAGTTGTCACGGAACGATTTTGATTATTTTTTGTCAGGAGTAAGGTGTTAGTATGCCAATATCAAAACCTGATAGCCTCAATCCGAGAGATTTTTAGTTCGGTCAATTACTCAATACAGCAGAAGGAGTGAAATAAAATGTTCAAACCGTAGCGTATTCCCAGCCCATTTTCGTTTTTCAACAAGTTGTCACGGAACGATTTTGATTATTTTTTGTCAGAAGTAAGGTGTTAGTATGCCAATATCAAAACCTGATAGCCTCAATCCGAGAGATTTTTAGTTCGGTCAATTACTCAATACAGCAGAAGGAGTGAAATAAAATGTTCAAACTGTACAGCGTATTCCCAGCCCATTTTCGTTTTTCAACACGTTGTCACGGAACGATTTTGATTATTTTTTGTCAGGAGTAAGGTGTTAGTATGCCAATATCAAAACCTGATAGCCTCAATCCGAGAGATTTTTAGTTCGGTCAATTACTCAATACAGCAGAAGGAGTGAAATAAAATGTTCAAACCGTAGCGTATTCCCAACCCATTTTCGATTTTCGACAAGTTGTCACGGAACGATTTCGATCATTTCTTGTCAGGAGTAAGGTGTTAATATGGTATGCCAATTTCAAAACTCTCTATTCTTAATCCGGGAGATGTTTATTTCGGTCACTATAGGTCTCTAATAGTGGCGGTGTAGAATTTAATGCGTTAGCATAATATGCTAAATATTTTATATTGTAATAATTTACAATTTAATATTCAAATATAATTTTCATTTTGTTTTAAAAATAAATAATTTGAAATTTGAATTTACTTATGTTTCATAAGTTAAATTTATTTTCGGGATGGTGCTACATTTTCTTCAACATTTACACTTTTTCTGGATAGCTACACTTTAGTTAAGAAATAAACCAAATTAATTCGGGCTGAATTTCGGGCTAACTTCACAGACTTGGTAAATTTATTGTTTTCAAAGTTTTGCTTTAATCTACATATTTGTTTGTATTTAATTTTAATTATGTTTTCTTTTATCTTTCAGGACCTATGTACGGGAACGTGAAAAAAATGAATTGAGAAACCAAATGAGATAAGTATATCTAATTACGGGACCAGATTCTTTGTATAACATTTTGATGTTTTTGTTTTCAGGTTATACACATGGAACTGGATATGTAAAACATCAGCGAGCAACAAAACACCTTATCCAGTACAACTGTACAAATGAAGTGTAATTCGGAAACACTATCCGATTCAAGACGCTGAGGGAGTAACGTGATATAATTGGGTGAAGTGGAAGTAACTTGAATCCAGAGTTTGTGGATGATACGGTACCAGAAATGTGCAACAACAGTGCGTGAGGTACAACAACAACAGTGCAACAACAGTGCGTAGGTAAAAAATTAATTAATGAAATCAAAATAAATTTGAATTATAATGAAAAGTGTTTTTAAATAAGGAAAATTGGAGACGATGACCCGCATCGTAACAAGTTCTGAAATATAAAAAGCATGTCGAATTTCATCAGAATCAATTAGGAGTAGCTTCGTTCTATCCTAGTTGGTTAAATTCCAGAACTTCAACCAAAACTCATTTTAAAATATCAAATTTCACTAAAATCGATTAAGGAACAGCCAAGTTCCATCCTAGTTGGCCATATTCCAGAACTTCATCTAAATATCATTTTATAATCCCATTTCTATCTCGCATGTCCAATTTCATTAAAATTGGTTAAGGAATAGCCAAGTTCCATCCTAGTTGGCCATATTCCAGAACCTCAGATAAAAATTATTGTAGAATCCCATTTCGAACGCACATGTCGAATTGTATCACAATCGGCTAAGAAATAGCCAAGTTCCATTCTAATTGGCCATATTCCAGAACTTTATACAAATTTTAGAATTCCATTTGCATTGCACAATTCAAATTTCACTAATATCGGATCATACTTCTTTCGAAAAAATAAATTTTCGATTAATTGAATTATTGTCTTCGATTAATCCTTTCAAGAATTCCATTTCCAACGCACATGTTAAATTTCTTCGTCAACGGTTAAGTAATAGCCAAGGTCTAGCCTAATTGGCCAAATTCCAAAAATTCACCCAAAAATTATTAACGGATCCCTTTTCCAAGACGTATGTTCAATTGCATGTCCTTTTCGTTCGGAAACCGGTTATCTCCATACCCTGTTTCACATGTTTTGTCCTCTCAGCGAAGCCTTTCGTTCGTTAAGGGCTAAATTTATTCCAAAATTCCGTACTTCTGTTTAATACCAAATTTCGGAGTAAAATGATTTGATACAAAAAGCTTCGATAAACGAAAGATTATAATAAAACCAAGTTTCCTAGTGAAATGGTTTGGTTTCATTAAAAGCTCTTGAAAAGCTACATTGAGAACAAATATACTAAATTATCCCTAAATTCCATTACCCTATGTAAAATCGAATTTCTGAGTAAAATGGTTTGGTTTTAAAAGCTTTCCTAACTGAAAGCTCTCAAAACTAATAGTGCTTGACATTTTTTATAAAACATAACTTTTGCTCATAAAACATTTTAAGAAAACCTTCAAATTATGAAAATTATCCAAAATGTTAAGTTCAAACCCAAAAGGTATAAATTAATTATCAATGCTCATTGAAAACAAATATTCTAAATTTATCTGAAAATATCACTTTCCTTTATAATATCAAGTAAAATTTTGGGATTCCCGTTTGGGATTCGCAACCGTACCACGGTGCAAAAAATCCCGAACAGAAGGAGGATTTTTAAGTTCCTATCAACGAACAACGGCCGCCATTGATGGTAACAGCATTAGTCGACTACTCAGTTTTGACACGCGTTTAAAATTTAATTTTCTAATTGACACTGGCGCAGACATTTCATTACTACCAGTAAAATTTTTCAAAAACGTTCTTTCGGAAACTGTACCAAGTTTATTTGCAGCAAATGGGACACCAGTCAAAGCTTTCGGCATAAAAGTAATTAAAATGGACATTGGGCTACGAAGAGAATTTATGTGGGAGTTTGTAATAGCAGATGTGTCCATTCCAATGTTAGGATCAGATTTTCTGAAGCATACAGGATTGTTAATTAACATCCAGCAATAGAGGATAATAGACACATTAACCTCCTTGTTTTGTTTGTTAAAGGTACCATTACAAACAATTCAGAACAAGCGCTATATCATTGTTGGACAAGTCACTATTGCATTTCAAAATTAAAAATCTACTGTCAAAATTTCATGAAATTACAAAGGGCGCACTAAGTAAGAACTTAATTAGACACACCGTAATACACCGGTTAGAGAAAATTGGACCACCAAAAGCGCGGAGACTGATCCCTGATAAATTGAAAATCGCGACAGACGAATTCGAACTCTTGATGTCATAGGTACCTGGAGATCATGCGGCGATTACAGGGTGTTAAACAATATCACGGTACTCAACAGATATCCGATACCACTCCTCCAATACTTTTCATATCAGCTTGTACGGTGCACAATATTTACGTCCCTAGATCTGGTTCAAGCGTATCATCAAATACCGATCGAACCTGCCGATATTCGAAAGACTTCAGTCATTCTTAAGCCAATACCCCTAAAGTTCAACTCAAACAAAACTATTCGTTGTGAAGATTCAACCGGTATATCAAGGCCTTTCATTCCACTACCATTACTGCTACCTCGGTCGCATTTGCCGTATATTCTGTCTGGATAACCAGATTCGGCGTCCCTGATATCATTGTAACTGACTAAGGAGCATAGTTCGAATCTTTTTTGTTTGTTGAATTATCGAAACTATTGGGATTTCTACACAAGCGTACAACTCTAAATGTAATGGAATGATAGAACAGTGGCACCGAGTGTTAAAATCCGCATTAATGTGTCGTGGCAGAGCGGATTGGACCAGTATACTTCAGCTGATTCTACTGGGATTACGGACTACGTATAGTATTGAACTGAAAACCACACCAGCAGAACTACGAACACCAGGACAGTTTTTGTTTTTTGACTAAATCACGGACAACAAAATTCCACAAACGGACTTAAACCATGCTATTTGGAAAACACCTTTGAAAATACTAAACTAACGCTACTCAAGACAATAGGCCAACTTTGAACGGACAGGGCGACAACAAAAACGCCAACTCCCGCTTATTTTTTTTCGACTTATCGGACAAAACACATAAATGAAGTTTGCCTCAAATATGTCCTAAAAATTACGTACATACCAATTTGTACATTGTGGTCCTTCGAGCCGGATCCATAAGCCGCGGATCAATCGAATTTATCAAAAACGCACGATTTTTACAATCAATTCATTGCGATTGCAGATCAAATTTTTCATTTAGATGAGGAGGCTGTTTTAGAAATGGAGGCAATTAACGACATGTATTTTTCAATCATTGCTGTACTACAAGCTCTCATTAGAGAACTATCGTTAAGAACAGCCATTAATGCGGATTGCGAGATGATTCTGACGAAACCGTGTTCCAAAGCAATTTTCTTTCAGATTTCAAGTTGTCTAGATTAAATCTCCCAACTTTTGAGGGGAATGTGAAACTGTGGCAGCCATTCTACGACATTTATATCCCAATCTTTCATGAGAATACGAATTTTAAATACCTTTTAGGTCAATTACGTGAACCTGCCTATTCATCAATATGTCACTTTCGGGTGGACCATGCTAACTAATTCGAAGCCGTAAAACGCTTAGTCAACAAGTACGACAGAAAGAGGACTATAGTCGAGAGCTACATTCGAGATTTTCTTGCATCTCCAAAGCTCAATAGAACAACATCGACGAATATGATGAAGCTTTATGATGCCATCGATAAAACAATTCGAGGCTTAAAGGCGCTGGGAGACCAAGTAATCCAACGTGAACCTTGGCTTTTACTATCAGTAACCGACAAGTTAGATGATTATATCAAGCAGCTGCGGAAATACGAGACAGCTGAAGCAGATTATCCCTCAATTAAAGCATTTCTAGAATTCCTGACCAAACGGATGAACTCACTTATGGAAACCGTACCAAATCGAAGTGTTACCTATAATCCTCCAATGTATACGAAGTCGTTTTACTCCACCGAACAATATTTACCTTCTTGTCCATTTCGTCAAAATGAATTTCCCAAATTGTATGAATGTCCAAAATTTCGTGCAATGGATATTGATTCCCGTCGCGGTTTTATCTCCAATTCAAATTGATGTTTTAATTGTTTTAGTAGTAAACATTTAATTATACGAATTGTCAAAATCATAATATAAATAAACCCATATCACACCAGGGATATTACTGTTCATCAAAATATCGTTGCATCAACTCCAGGTACTAGTTTAATACCAAGTAGGAGCAACAATTTATGGGTCAGTTACCAAGATGTCGCGTCAATCAATCAGCGAGACCGTTTATCGAGGTCGGTATCAATTTAGCTTGACCCTTTATACTAAAAACGATCAAATCCCGAGGCACCACACAGTATAAGTCATACCTGGTCATATTTGTATGTATGGCTACAAAATTGTTGTATACAATCGGCAGAACAAATCAAACAGATGCGTTTTAAACACTCTTGGTGTATTTTTACTCACGTTTAATTAATAATTCTTAAACTTAACAATTTTAGGATTTAATTTAATTTTAAGTATTACAATTTCAATTAATACGTTTGAAGTGCTTTAGCAGATTCTCAGGCAACGACTGACAATTCTTATGTTTTTCTATCTAAAAATGTAACAAACAAATGTAAATTTAATTATTCATACTATTTGTGTATATTGCTATAGTTAACCCTATATGTGCAACAAGTGCAACACAAGTAACAGCGATTGAAATTGTGTCCGATATGAGCACTGAAGGATTCACCGCATCATTGAAAGGTTTCAGTGTTATCCGAGGTCTACCGCGACAACGGCTCTAAATTAGTAGGAGCAAGGTGCGAGCTTAAACAACTTTATGACCAATTCCTAAGTGAAGACTAACAAAACCAGTTAGAGGCTTGGTGCACCGATTACCATATCCAATGGCATTTTATCCCACCAGCCACCCCAAACTTTGGCGGCCTATGGGAGGCCACAGTCAAATCTTGCAAACACCACCTTCGTCGCACAGTAGGGGATACACTTATCTATGAGGAATTCCTGACAATAATCAAGCAGATTGAAACCTGTTGACAGGTTCATTGAAATTTTATGGTGGAAATTGCAAGAACTGTAAGGTAAATCAATCGATAATCCCGAAGAATTGGAACTGAGAACATGCAACGGGATTGCAATTTTGGATGTTCAACCTTTAAACACTAACAAAACATAAAACATTAAACTGTTAAGGTCTCAAACAACCCAAAATCTTAATGTCTGTGACTTTGTTTGAGTTAAAAAATTTAATTTCTTTAAATTGAGGCTGCTTTTAGCAAGTTCAATTGATAAACTCTCAATTGATATAGTTACATATAGTCTATCAATAATGACCAATCAACTGAACTAAAATGAATTTGTTAAAATACAAACTACCAAATTACTTGTGTCTAAAATGTATGTATAAAGCCAATTGATTTTATTGTATACGCGAGTATTTTAAATTCTCACCCAATAAACAAATCATAAACTTTATAGATTTATAGTATCTAAAAGTTATACGAGTACATGGATATATAAACATTAGCCAACATAGCACACAATAAAGAAGTAGTTTATGACTTTGTTGCGCCATTCACATCGCACGGTCTTTAAATTAATTTGTTCCAAATATGTCGTAAATTATGATAAAAAGTTCAATTTTGTCGCGACATATCGATATTGTTGTTGCTTTGCGCGTCTTGAATTTAAATAAATTCAATCATTTTTAATTTTTTATTTTTTTATGAATTGTCAGCATAATTGTTTTTAGATCGCTGGTGTATAATTGAAATTAATCGAGGTCTACATAGATATTACACATACATATATTCTGAGCGTGATTTTAGTTTACTATAACGGTGAAATAGTCAAATTCGTAATTCCATAAAAGGTGCGAATATTTCTAAAACTATTCGTATATACAAAAATTGAGATCAAGTTCAATATATTTGAACAAAGAAGCGCACCGACAAATCACGATTGAGTTGTGCCGCGGCCGCGCTCATCTATTTTCTAATATACATTTCAATTATAGTAAATGTGCATGTGTGGGACTGTAAAAGATGCGCCCGCCATTCATAAATTTGTACAAATGATTATTATACGCGATCACACATTTAAGATCATTGACTGCGATATGGTTGCACGTTAGAAGAATATATCTGCGTGTGATCGCCAATCAATAGCGATCGATCTCACAACGATTTGATTGTTTTGGTTTTAAAGCATAAACAAATATTTCCGTTTAAAACTCCAAAACGTTTTTAGTTTTTACGATCGTGCAATAAATTTTTAAATGATCTCACATTAATATTTTAAATTGTTTATGAGATTTTTATCGATAATTTATTCATAAATTGTCTGGATGTCGGACTGGAAACTTTGACACCGTGAAAATATTTTCGTTATATAGTGTAAAGACAAAAACACAGTTCGAAGGACCATTTTTCCGTTAAAATTCTAGTTTATATCGCGCTTGCTCCTAACATTCTCTAGTAATTTTCGTTTTACCGGATACTTCTACTGTGCGCACCTTATTGTATAAAAAATCGAAAAATCCTACAAAAGTTATGTAGAAACAATACTTAAACTTTCTGAAATATTATGTTATAACCAAAACCCCCGCGAAGCTCCTATACACCACCGTACCACCTCCAATTATGCCTTGGATTCATAATTTCAATTTTAATTAAAACATTTACGCGATTGATTATACGAAACAACAATTAAATTAAATAAGAATGAAAAAAAAAAAACAATTGATAAATGATGGAAAATTAATTGGAAAATTGGAAAATAATAAAATTAAATTGATCGTATTGTTCCAGAACAAGAAGCGTATAGTTGTTGTTGTTGTAGTTTATGAAGAAATTGTTTTGTTTACAACAAAGTATAAATACGGCATAGGTATGTATATGCGTCTACCAATTAGCGTTACCAACTACTTAAACAGCAGAAATGTTTGCTTTTTTTTGTACCTTTTTCAATGAAAGCTCGTTTACAATCAAATAATAAGCGATTGATTTTTTAGTGAGGTGGGGTGTACCCTTAATGTGGAACGGGTGCCCTTTGGTGAAATATTGGAAATATTTATTTTTTTGTATTAACAAGGTGTGACGGATGTTAGGTAGCACATGCGGGTATGATAAATGATGTCGCAATGTGTAGTATATATAGGTGGCAATCAATTCGTATTACGTTTCGACGAGATTTTTTTGTGCTTTTGCCAATTTTTTTTTGATTTTGACTTTCAATACGAGTATTTAAAAAAAAAAACGAATGGGTATGAGGTTTTTTGTATTATCGAATGATTGAAGTAATTAATGGGAATTGTGTTACAAAACATTAAAAACAGCAATTGTGATAACAGCATAAAAATTGTACAACATATGTACGTTTTATATGTGTGTACGTGTGTTACAATGAGAGTGGTAATTATGTTTTACAAAATATGTATTAGTTTGGTATTTGAAAAATGTCTGAAAAGTGGTAATTATGATTCTACATATAACCATTCTTTAAACAACCCAGGTTATTGGCCAACAATGTAAAGATTAAAGATTGGTGGTTCATAACCAGAAGCATTGCTTCAGAATCATCAATAGGTAAAATTCCAAATGGGCTATGGCAAAATAATTGTAATATTAGGATATGCACGTTTTTCAATTTTTTAAAGAATTTCATGGCTTCTCGCGTTTACTCTGTCCACACCCATAAGTAGACCAAAGACGGTACGATTTTTCGTAATATCAGGTGGGTACGGTTTATTTAAACAATTATCTGCTTCAGAGACATTTGAGTCTACCGAGTCTAGCAAACAATTATCCCTAGAAAAATTATGAGGACAAGTTTTATGTGGGGAGCCCGGGACAATTCGTTTGAATGTAAGGCCCATATAAAATACCGGGCTTTACTACTCTTTCTAGTAATATATTCTCAAAAAGAGCAGAGTCACATTCTGGAAAAAAAAGGGCGGAAAATTCTATAAAATTGTTTTGGAAAAGGGGGAATTTATTGATCCATCTAGTATTAGATTCTGGAATAAAGCCAAGATATATTCTGGAAAAAATTGAGAGAAATTCTTTAAAATTATTTTGGAAAGAGGGGAATTTAATCTGGGGATAATTGTTGGCTAAACACAGTAGTTGAAATAGTTTCCAGAAATGACACTTTAAAGTTTGAATTTACACAAATTTTTAAATTCATGTAATCAAATTTTCCTGAGCTCCCCACATGAAGCTTGTCCTGATAATTTTTCTAGGGAAATCATTGAAACCACTTTGAGCTTGCTACGAAGCGCTGGATACTCCTGACGTCCATCCTGCTGAGTTCCGTCAGGTCGTTGAAGAGAGGTGCCCCTAGAAATTTTACTCTGTTTCGTACCAGACGAGGACAGGTGCAAAGAAGATGAAGTACTGTCCCTTCCTCCTCTTCGTCCTCGCAAATATACGACAGTAGTCATGTGACAAGGAACCAAGTCTACTCGCATATCTGCCTATGAGACAGTGCCCCGTAATCACTCCGACAACCACATTGATCTGACGCCGCTGAAGTGAGATCAGTTGTTTGGATCTCGCTAAGTCCAACTTTGGCCAGCCCTGCCGAGTTATTACGCATGAAGTACTATTTGACCATCTGCCATTCGTCAACTTACTAGCTTCCTCCTGAAGCAACAGTTTGCATACCACAAGAGGCATTTCTATATCCTTTTCACTGTTTGAGATGTGGTCCGTTGTACCACGTCGAGCCAATTCATCGGCTTCTATATTTACTGTACTAATGAAATGTTCTGGCACCCATATAATGTGAATGTTGAACTGATCTGTCATCTCGTAAAGAGATGAGAGACCGTTCTGGACTACTGCAGCTTCACTGTCCATATATATACGAATATCACAAGTCGATGTTACATTATACCCCCGTCCACGACTTCCTTTATCGCAGTTACTTCAGCTTGAAAAATGCTACAGTAGTCGGGGAGACAGAAGTAGAGGTTTAACATAAGATCCTCGAAGAACACCCAGCCCCGACTTTTCCAAACTTTTCCGTTTTGAACCATCAGTGAAGAAGTTTAAAACTCCTGGTTCCAAAACTGCATCCATCATCCACCCACACTGGATGGGATAATAGTCCGAAACTTTCTATCAAAAAATAGTGACGAGACAGTATAGTCGGTGGTCTTGGGAAGCCTTTTTACAGGGTTACAAAGTATAGATGAGTGACGTGTATTGTTGCAGGTCTACATTAACGTGGATTTCAGTCGTATGGTAGTGCAAGCTGCCCACTGTTTTCCCAAGATGTCTAGAGGAGTCAGAAATAGCAGAGTCTCCAGTGCCTGAGTGGATGTGCTCCTCAGTGCGCCACTTATCCACAGAGAGATTGTTCTCTGAACTTTTATCAACATCTTTTGGGTGGCGGTTTTGTCCAGAGCAGGCCACCTGACTGATACCCCATACAGAAGAATGGGTCTGATCCAGTCCTTGAGATATTCGTCCACTCCTAGATTCGAAAGTGCCCGAGTTATAGCCCCTGTAAGCACGTTGTTAAAGGCTCCCTCAAAGATTTTTTCAATAAAATATTTAAGAGAATGAAGAGCAGGCATGTAGGCAATAGGCATGTTAAGATTTAGACAGCTTGCCGGCACAATCGTGCCTCTAATAAGAGCTTCTATTTGCCTTTCCAGTATTTTGAAAAGGAAAGAAGACAAGCTAATCGGTATAAGGTCTTTGGAACTGAAGTGTGAGCGTTTTCCCGCCTTAGGTATGAAAACAACCTTCACTTCCGTCCATTTACTAGGAATGTGACATAGTTCTAGGCTGCTTCTGAAAATTACCTCTAGCCAGAAAATTGTTAGATCCGTAGTTTTTTGAATATCCGCAGGGATAATACCATCACATCCTGGCGACTTATATTAATCTACAACAGGGTATCTTGGGTCCAAGTACCCGGTCACCAGTGACCCAAGGTTCTTGGATCAAGACAATATCTTTCCTTTCCCTTCCAATTTTTAAAAGGAGAGCAGCTGATGCTGCCTTTGGGTGGTGTAGGTTAATCTGCAGGAATGTCACTATTCTTAGACATTCCTCTCTACCACTGTATCATCAGAGTCCTTCCCTGATGTGAAGTCCTCTGAGATCCTCTTTAATGACTCCAAGGCCATTGTCATCTCCGTATCTGTAGAGATAGTTTCCGCCTGGCTGTCCCTTTCTTCAGGGTGCCCAGATGAGCTTTCACAGCTTCCTCAGACGTCGGAGCCTCCGGCTTGTCCGCGTCCTTCTTGTAGATTTTGAGTGTGACTACACTGAAACAATAGTTTACTATACCATTGGTTTTTTCCAGTGCAGGGCTCCATTGGAAAATCTGAGTTACCAACCTGCAGCAACTGAAGTGTCACCTTTGGATCGCTAGGCTTCGAAGGGAACCACACCCTGGCTCTGGGCCTACCGGGGATCTCTTCCTTAGCTTTAACGGCAAGGCTTGCTTCGGGCCATACCTCATCAAGTTCTTCCACTGCCTTCGGGTAAAGCAGAAGAGATCTCTGATCCGCACATGCAGTCACCTAGTTCCAGTGCCAGCCCACATCCCGACAAGTCGGAGCAGGTCCTGGGTTTAACAGCAAGGCTGGCATCGGGCCATACCTCGTCAAGTCCTTTCACTGCCATCGTGTAAAGCAGAAGAGATCTCTGATCCGCAAATGCAGTCACCTGGTTCCAGTGCCAGCCCACATCCCGACAAGTCGGAGCAGGTCCTGGGTTTTCTGACAGGACATTCAGTTAGGTGGTGGTTAAGGCCCTTTCCACACCTTTCTTCAAAGGCCTCATTTCGGTAGCGTGGAGCTTCGTTCCTTTTACAACTTTAGGACTTTCCTCCTGATATCGGTTTCTTTTGACCTTTAAGCCAGCTGAAGGACCTTCCGACTTCTCTTCGGTGACTTTTTTCGCCCACGCAAGAGTGGCTTTGTCTCTCTCCGACCTGTCTTCTGGCGAGATGTTGTTTATCTTATCCAGGGCCATCCAAGCCTTCCTTCTAGTGTTATAGGTTGGTTGTGAGGAACTAGCTTCATTGGTACTTTGGTTATGCATTATATTTCCTTGCTCAGGTTTGGTGACCCGAGTGGAGGAACCAGCCTCATTTGAGCTTATGTTGCGCTGTATGTTTGTAGGTTTAGAGGTAGGCCTAAAGACCCGAGTCTCGTTCTCTACATTTTCTGGTTTTGTGAGAGAGCCAGACTCTTTTGTTTGTTGTTTTTGTTTTTTTTTGTCTCCCATGTTTGGGCCCACGAGTAGCGGAGAAAAGAGTGTCCATCTGTGCAGAGATCCACAATACACAGATAAGACTACTTAATCCGGAGCAACTGAGCTAGTTTTTAAGCTGGGCCCCAGTCTGGCCGGTTATCGACACGGGACGAATAACACCTTCACCCAGCCCAGTGATTTGTCTAAGTTTGACTCCTTTAGCACCGTGTTTTAGCCTAGAAGCCGAAAAGTCAGCAATGTAGTGACCAGCGGTCACCACGTAGAGATAACACGAGCCCTTGCGGAAGCTGCAAGTTACGGAGCTGACAGCAAATGTCAACTTGAATTCCCCGAGCAACTTCACATCAGACCACCTATGCACACTAATTGAACCAGTTTCTAGACATGACACTTTAAAGGTTGAGTTCATACCATGATAATTGTGCTTTAATGCGTCGTCCTGTTCTTGTGTACGTTGTTTTACAATTGTTGGGGTTTTGTCATGCGCGAGAAGTTTGATCTAAAAATGTTCTAAATGACGCCATTTAAAATTAGAACACTTTTAGTAAAAACTTCGCACTTCCATATACAAGTAGGAAGTTTTTGTTCCAACTTTTGATTTATAGTCAATGCATTAGAGAAAATTACAAATTTACTTACATAAATTCAGGCGTACTTACTTAGCAATATAATTTGAGTAATTTAATAAAGTATTTACATAAATATACGATGTACAGCTGTTTGAGCCAAAACAATTACAATGTATGCATAAATGTTGTGTATATAATAACAAACGTAGAGGACAATGAGAAATTGAGACATTACTAAATGAAGTTGTCGTCCTGGAACGCACCTGGAACTATATTTTTTATATAGAAAATTTGAGTGTATTGAAAATAAACAAAAATTATAAATTCTGTAAAATGGGGATTTAAGTCGCTTTAAATTCTGGAAAATGGAAATTTAAAAATTATAAATTCTGAGGAGAATTTTGCGAGGAATTGCTCCCGCGAGAAAATATTCCCGCGAGGAAATATTCCCGCAAGGAAATGTGTGCGAAGAAATGTGCGCGAGGAAATGTGCGCGAGGAACTGTCCTGTTACCATAAACATTATTTTGGAACAGAGTGAGTATAAAAAGCTGAAACTGAGCCAGATATATGTAAAACTAAATGGTCCAACAGAAAAATATAATTCCAGGTGCGTACGAGAGCGATAATTTGGTTTAGTATTCCTGAACTTCTCAATTCCTATGGTATCGGTTTTATAAGCGATGTTCAGTCACGTGAACATACCAACTCACCATGCTGCGCAAGCATGGCCTCAATCGTATAAATAGTCATTCTTGTTATTATTATTGATTAATGAAATTTAACTACAATGGAAAAATGTACATTATGCATTTTTCCTTAATATAACGTTTTTATATTTTTAGTCAGTTCATTGACACCAAATATATAATTTTTTAACATACAAATTGTAATATGAAAATCAGCAATTTTAGTCGATATTAGTTGTTATTAGTATAATTAATGTATGACCATTTTGTATATAAATCAAACATTTGTCTGATTTAATTCAGTTCAAAAATTAATTGACTCAATAAAACATCGCCCTGACCAACGGTAAGCGATACAAAATTAATAAAAGAATAAAAAACCAACAACGTCTTTTGACTCATTCACAATACAAAACTTTTGGTAAATCAACGACTATCTTAAATTTACAACTTAAGAAATAAAGTCTGAGATTTACACATGGTCCTTCGAAGCCACTAAAAAAACAGGCACCAATTGAGAAGTACATCGCCAAACAACAACCGGCATCAAAAACACCAACAACCAACTGGAAATTTACGATCTGCAAATTCGAGTCATCAAGCAACCAGCATCTAGCAAGCCAACAAACAACAGGCAATCTACAGAGTTAACAACCAAGCAGCACCTACAAGTTCAAGCCATCAAACAACAGCGACATACCCAGCAATACACTACCAACAAACGGCGGAACAATGTCGACCTTAGGCAAACAAGAAGAAGTAGGCGGCAAGATAATCCAGATGCACACAAACTACAATAAAGATGGAAATGCTCGGAAAACGAAGACATATCTGGAAACAAAAATAGCTGCTTTAAAAGCATTGGACACAGAATATGTCGCAACGGATGATATCTTCCGACAGATGCAGCCACCGTTAGAGCATAATCATTCCTACTTCGACTCATGAAAGAAGATAGCGGAGATTTACGACCTCCTAATCGATGATATGCGAAAACGATTAAACCACGGGCCACCACTAACACCGACACCAACAACATCAGCGGAACACTCGCAAAGTACATCCTTAACAATCTTAAGTACAGATGACAGCAGTAAACCAACACCAAAAGAAAGACAAAGCTCATCTAATAGCATTCCAACTTCCGCGACAGCCAACAGGAAAGAGTTCGACAAGTTGATGAAGCTACAAAATATAAAGATGAGGGCTCTATATAGAGAGATAAACACAGCTAAAGAGGCATTAGCACAAAAAAAATCAAAACAAGCACTAAAACTTGTTTTGAAACATATGGAGAGGATGATGGAACAAATCATGGACCTCGACGATAAAATAAACATAGAAGTTTCAGAAGAAGATGAAGTCAATTCAAAATATTTCATGGAGAATTACTTCGACAATATTAAGCAGGCGCATGATGACATTGTGATTGAAATTACAATGGAGATTGAGAATGATCAACAATCAAAACACAATTCAATAGATATCCGACTACCAAATATTGAAATTCCACATTTCTATGGAGAAATCATGAGATGGAAAGGTTTCGCGGATACATTCAAGAAACTCGTGCATACAAACCAAGTGCTTACGGATACCCACAGGATCAACTACTTAAAAAGTCATTTAGGAGGTCCAGCCGCTAAAATAATAAGCCATCTTGAATCAACGGCAGAAAATTATCAGGTGGCATGGAATATATTAAATAACCGCTACAACAACGAAAGAATTCTGGCAGCAGCATATTTTAACCAACTAATTAATCAACCAAATATGATGACAGAAACCGCGGCAGGAATCAGAACAATGCATGACACAACAAGTGAAGCCATTCACAACATCAATAATATCTTGAATGGTGAAGACAAATATGATGCCCTGATAATACACATACTTCAGAAGAAATTAGACAACGAATCCATCAGAGCCTATGAGACAACTTTAGACGACCCCAAAAAGATTCAAAATTTGAATCACTTTTTGTTGTTTTTGGAAAAAAGATTCCAATCACTAGAAGCACTAGGAAGTAAACCAAATCGACAACCCTTACCAACCGGCCGATTACAACCACAAAAAGCCATGACAACGCTAGCAGCAACAACAAACAGATGCGTCAATTGTAAAGGATCACATACGATTGAAGCATGCAAATCATTTTTGGAGATGTCAACAATAGATCGCAGCAAAATATGCAACATGAATAATCTATGTCGGATATGTTTAGGAAAACATAATCTTTCAAAAATATGCTTGACAGAAGGGAAATGTGTGGTATGCAAAGGAAGACACCATACTCTTCTCCACACCAAAGAAGGTGCAACTAACAAAATTGAATGCCGACAAATAAATCCACCTGGACAAAACCCAAAACGTGGCATACCAGTTGTGGAAACACACATGATAGACAGCACAACAACAGCAGCTCAGGTAATACTGAGCACAGCATTAGTTAAAGTTCCAAGCAACGGAGGTCACCCACAACTACTTAGAGTGCTGATTGATCCAGGTTCTCAAGCATCATTCATAACTCATGAGGCAGCTAAAAAATTAAATATACAGAGCAAGAAAACGCATGTAGAATTTAAAGGAGTAGGAGGAGTGACAGCCGGAGTAGCAGAACAACGGATGACATTCAATATTGAGCCGAGATTCCCGTCGAAATTCAAAACACAAATAAGCGCGCTAATAGTAAATCAACTAGTGGGAGATCTACCAGAATACAGTTTTAATGCCTGGAAATGGCCACACATTAGTAATTTGTTATGGGCAGATCCAGGGTACAATAGGCCTAATAAGATCGATATATTATTGGGCGCAGATTATCATCCCAAGACAATCCTGTTAGCCAAAGTTGTTGGAGTAATATTTTTGCTACTATAATGGTTGGTGACAACCATCCCAAAGGATCAAATAATTGTGATACCTCGGATAATAATTTTCTTTTGGTGGCGATTTCAGTTTTCTTCTCTTTTATATTTATTTTGAATCCGAAGGTATCAGTGTCAGGGTTCCAAGATATGCCCAGAGTTTTTATTGTGTCATCTAGTTTGATATCCATTGTACCGATTGCCCGTGATTCGAGTTGTATCTGTTGTAATAGATCTGGCTTGTTACTAGCCCATTTCCGTAGTTGAAATCCTCCTTTACTTAGCATTGTAATGATTTGACGTTGCTGTGTGTGTGCTTCTTCTACAGAATCACTGCCGCTTAGTAAATCATCCACATAGAAATCGTGTGAAGTTATATCGGATGCTATGGGAAACTCCTTTTTCTCATCAATGGCCAACTGTTGTAACGTGCGGATGGCCAGGTATGGGGCACTAGCTGTTCCAAAGGATACAGTTGTTAATTGATATTCACGAATTGGATCTTTCTCGTTTGATCTCCATAGTATCTTTTGATACCTTTGGTCATCTTTATGTATTCGTATTTGGCGATACATTTTCTCGATGTCTGCTGTGTAGACCACCCTATGTTTCCTCCATCTTAACAGGATCGAAATCAATTCCTCCTGTAGTGTAGGCCCAACCATTTGTTGATCGTTGAGGCTCTTATTATTGCTGGTTTTAGCTGAGGCATCGAAAACAACACGTAGCTTTGTCGTTGTGCTGCTTTCTTTTACTACTGCATGATGTGGTATGAAGTATTCTTCTGATGGACTCATTTCAATTTCACAGAGTCGCATGTGACCTAGTTCAATGTATTCGTTAATGCATTTTTTGTAGTCATTGGCATATGTTGGTGATGCTGCGAATTTCTTCTCCAACTGCAGGAATCTGGCTAATGCTCTTGTTTTTGAAGCCCCAAGTATTGGTGGATTATGATTAAATGGGATTCGAACTGTATATCTCCCATCAGCGTTACGGCGATAATTTGCATCATAATGTTCCTGGCAATTTTGTTCTTCTTCTGTTAATAGCCTGTCTTGTTGTACTTCTTCTATTTCCCAGAATGATTTTAACCTGTTGTCAAGTTCCGTTTTTGTTATCATGCACTGAACCCTTGGTGGCTCATTATAGTTTATTGGTCCACATATTATCCATCCTAGTTCTGTTTTTTGTGCCACTGGTTCTCCTGCTTCGCCTTTTACCACATCATTCATTACTATCGCTGGGTAGTAATCTGCGCCCAATAATATATCGATCTTATTGTACTCTGGATCTGCCCATAACAAATTACTAATGTGTGGCCATTTCCAGGCATTAAAACTGTATTCTGGTAGATCTCCCACTAGTTGATTTACTATTAGCGCGCTTATTTGTGTTTTGAATTTCGACGGGAATCTCGGCTCAATGTTGAATGTCATCCGTTGTTCTGCTACTCCGGCTGTCACTCCTCCTACTCCTTTAAATTCTACATGCGTTTTCTTGCTCTGTATATTTAATTTTTTAGCTGCCTCATGAGTTATGAATGATGCTTGAAAACCTGGATCAATCAGCACTCTAAGTAGTTGTGGGTGACCTCCGTTGCTTGGAACTTTAACTAATGCTGTGCTCAGTATTACCTGAGCTGCTGTTGTTGTGCTGTCTATCATGTGTGTTTCCACAACTGGTATGCCACGTTTTGGGTTTTGTCCAGGTGGATTTATTTGTCGGTATGTGATCCTTTACAATTGACGCATCTGTTTGTTGTTGCTGCTAGCGTTGTCATGGCTTTTTGTGGTTGTAATCGGCCGGTTGGTAAGGGTTGTCGATTTGGTTTACTTCCTAGTGCTTCTAGTGATTGGAATCTTTTTTCCAAAAACAACAAAAAGTGATTCAAATTTTGAATCTTTTTGGGGTCGTCTAAAGTTGTCTCATAGGCTCTGATGGATTCGTTGTCTAATTTCTTCTGAAGTATGTGTATTATCAGGGCATCATATTTGTCTTCACCATTCAAGATATTATTGATGTTGTGAATGGCTTCACTTGTTGTGTCATGCATTGTTCTGATTCCTGCCGCGGTTTCTGTCATCATATTTGGTTGATTAATTAGTTGGTTAAAATATGCTGCTGCCAGAATTCTTTCGTTGTTGTAGCGGTTATTTAATATATTCCATGCCACCTGATAATTTTCTGCCGTTGATTCAAGATGGCTTATTATTTTAGCGGCTGGACCTCCTAAATGACTTTTTAAGTAGTTGATCCTGTGGGTATCCGTAAGCACTTGGTTTGTATGCACGAGTTTCTTGAATGTATCCGCGAAACCTTTCCATCTCATGATTTCTCCATAGAAATGTGGAATTTCAATATTTGGTAGTCGGATATCTATTGAATTATGTTTTGATTGTTGATCATTCTCAATCTCCATTGTAATTTCAATCACAATGTCATCATGCGCCTGCTTAATATTGTCGAAGTAATTCTCCATGAAATATTTTGAATTGACTTCATCTTCTTCTGAAACTTCTATGTTTATTTTATCGTCGAGGTCCATGATTTGTTCCATCATCCTCTCCATATGTTTCAAAACAAGTTTTAGTGCTTGTTTTGATTTTTTTTGTGCTAATGCCTCTTTAGCTGTGTTTATCTCTCTATATAGAGCCCTCATCTTTATATTTTGTAGCTTCATCAACTTGTCGAACTCTTTCCTGTTGGCTGTCGCGGAAGTTGGAATGCTATTAGATGAGCTTTGTCTTTCTTTTGGTGTTGGTTTACTGCTGTCATCTGTACTTAAGATTGTTAAGGATGTACTTTGCGAGTGTTCCGCTGATGTTGTTGGTGTCGGTGTTAGTGGTGGCCCGTGGTTTAATCGTTTTCGCATATCATCGATTAGGAGGTCGTAAATCTCCGCTATCTTCTTTCGTGAGTCGAAGTAGGAATGATTATGCTCTAACGGTGGCTGCATCTGTCGGAAGATATCATCCGTTGCGACATATTCTGTGTACAATGCTTTTAAAGCAGCTATTTTTGTTTCCAGATATGTCTTCGTTTTCCGAGCATTTCCATCTTTATTGTAGTTTGTGTGCATCTGGATTATCTTGCCGCCTACTTCTTCTTGTTTGCCTAAGGTCGACATTGTTCCGCCGTTTGTTGGTAGTGTATTGCTGGGTATGTCGCTGTTGTTTGATGGCTTGAACTTGTAGGTACTGCTTGGTTGTTAACTCTGTAGATTGCCTGTTGTTTGTTGGCTATGTACTTCTCAATTGGTGCCAGTTGTTTTAGTGGCTCGAAGGACCATGTGTAAATCTCAGACTTTATTTCTTAAGTTGTAAATTTAAGATAGTCGTTGATTTACCAAAAGTTTTGTGTCTCGTCGAGGAATATGTTCCGATATTTTTTGCGACAATGGTACTAATTTTGTTGGTGCTAGTAAAACAATGGAATTACAAAAAAAAGAGATAGTAGAACAAATAGCTTCAAACATTGTAAATTCTACTACGGAACATGGTACTAAATGGCATTTTATTCCACCGGGAGCACCGCATTTTGGGGGATTATGGGAGGCCGCAGTAAAATCAGTAAAATATCATTTAAAAAGAGTGATAGGCGAAGCAACTTTGACATTCGAAGAATTAACAACATTAACTTGTCAAATAGAGGCTTGCCTTAATTCAAGGCCAATTTCACCAATGACCAATGATCCAAGTGATCCGACCGTTTTAACTCCAGGTCACTTTTTAATTGGAGATGCTATCATAACCCAGCCTGAAGTCAGAGTCTCAGACAACAACATGAACTCATTGACTCGATGGAAATTGGTCCAAAAAATGAAAGAGGACTTTTGGAAAAAATGGTCCCAAGAATATTTGCATCAACTACAACAACGAGCAAAATGGACCACGAAGACACCAGATCTGAAGATTGGACAACTTGTTTTAATTCGAGACAACAATGTTCCACCATCCAGATGGATTACTGGACGGGTTGTACAAACTCACCCGGGACAAGACGGTATCGTTCGTGTAGCTACACTCCACGGCCCCGGAAGGGCCCTTATAAAAAGGCCAGTGACAAAATTAGCACCTCTCCTAATTGAAAACACCATACAAGAACAAGGTACAGAATTGGATACCGAGGCCATCACCGTATTGTCAACCACGTTTCGCAACACCATCACCACGAGGAAACGTAAGTCAACAGAAACACATGAAGGGAAAAATCCACCAAGGAAATGGTTGCGAGGGCAAATAGACGATGTGGTAAAAATAGCTGCAGAAAAAGTAAAAACCATTCCTCAACCAAAAAAGAAAAAAAGGACAATTAGACCTTGTTACCAATCCAAATTGATGTTATTAACTATGATTCCATTAATAAGTGTACTCGGCATATGCTCAGCAACTTTAAAGGAGACGACTTTTGATATTACAACTCTAAATTCTACAATGGGAATATATTTTGAAAACATTGGGATAGCTCAGCTCTCCCACCAACAATGGACTATAATATCTTACTTTAATTTATCGGCAATGTTCTTAGAGGCTGAAGTATACAAAGCCGCTGTTGATAGGATGACTCAAACCTGTAGCGAGGATAAGGGATGGTTGCAACTAAGACAACTTTGCAAGCCCGCAATAACACAAATGAAACAACAACTTTCCAATATAAACCTCAACAATGAAATACTCCAACCCACTTACAATCATGTTCGGACGAAGCGAGGTTTAGTGAACGTAGTTGGTACTCTCACAAATCAACTATTTGGAATTCTCGACCAAGACGACGCACAACGGTATGATAACGAAATCACTTCATTAAAAAATGATCAACAGCACATTCATAAATTGCTAAAAGAACAAATTTCAATAATGGAATCAACAACGAATATCATCAAAAGGGACTGGATAGCAGTAAACAATCAACTACAAGAAATAGATAAGCAAACAGTGGCTTTACACAACTTAATAAAAAGAAACGAAAACGAGCATATAGCAGTACAAAGGTTCATGGCTCTATGGATTCACCTATCATTGGAAATGGTAAACTTTTATTCAATGCAACAGCAGCTAATTGACGTCGTCATAGACATTCACCATAGCAAGATAAACACATTTATTCTCAAACCTAATCAACTCAGGGCAGAATTACAAAAATTACATGAAATAATCCCAGCTGATGCCACCATATATAGAGAAAATAACATGATAAGCTTGTACCAGATGATGACGGCTAAAGTTGGACAAATAAAGAACGCGTTAATTTTTGAAATAAAGATGCCGTTATTCAACAACAGAATATATCAGATCTTAAAGCCAATTGCTATCCCAACCAAGCATAAAGATATGTATGCTTATATAGAACCATCAAGTGAACTCTTATTGTTAAGTTTGAATAGGGAATCCTATTACTCCATGTCAGAAGACGAGCTCACATCTTGCAAGTCCATGAGATCTTCAGAATATCTCTGCATGATCCACAACGTTATTCATAATATACAAAATAATCCAACATCTTGCGAGATCGATATAATCATGAATAAAGAAGTACAAACAGATGCTTGCCAGATTCGTTTTATGCTACCAAGAAACTTATGGATTCCAACCCACGATCCAAGCGCATGGATTTTTATCTCCGAAAGAAAGCGTACAATAAATATCGTATGTAATAAAGAAGTGACAACCACAATCATAAATGGAACGGGAATTATCACTTTACATAAAGCCTGCACTATCACGGATGGAATGACAACTATACATTCAATCGAAAACTTCAACACAAGAATGAAGTGTTTCTATCAACCAACGATAAACCTCAGCAGCCTGCTTATCCGGTCCAAAAATGCCACATACGAAAATACCACCAACAGAACTATGATGAGTCATGAATTCAACAACATTCTCATGGATTTGGATCAACTGTCAACTAATGTTACACACCTAAAAAATTTGGCAGAAAGTGAAAACCAACAATTAAATTATCACGATATTCATCATTACGTTTTACTCTACGGAATCATTGCCACCTTTATCGCACTTATCATTGCATATCGATGCAAGAAAACAACAGCTACACAGTCATCAGAACAAATTTCAAACGTGCTCCCATTACCTCGCCGGTTCATATCAACTAAAGTCGCCGCGGAGGATGTTCAGTCACGTGAACATACCAACTCACCATGCTGCGCAAGCATGGCCTCAATCGTATAAATAGTCATTCTTGTTATTATTATTGATTAATGAAATTTAACTACAATGGAAAAATGTACATTATGCATTTTTCCTTAATATAACGTTTTTATATTTTTAGTCAGTTCATTGACACCAAATATATAATTTTTTAACATACAAATTGTAATATTAAAATCAGCAATTTTAGTCGATATTAGTTGTTATTAGTATAATTAATGTATGACCATTTTGTATATAAATCAAACATTTGTCTGATTTAATTCAGTTCAAAAATTAATTGACTCAATAAAACATCGCCCTGACCAACGGTAAGCGATACAAAATTAATAAAAGAATAAAAACCAACAACGTCTTTTATTCACAATACAAAACTTTAAGTAAATCAAGACTATCTTAAATTTACAACTTAAGAAATAAAGTCTGAGATTTACACAAGCGATTTTTTTCATTTTTATCATTTTTAGATTTTTAGATTAATCATTATACTTTTGTTTTAGCCTAAAGAGCTTACATTTATCGTATATTTGTGTAAACCTTTTATTAAATTGCTCAAATTATATTGTCAAACGCCTGAATGTATGTAAAAGTTAATTTCGATTAGCCACTAATACATTTACTATAAACAAAAACTTAGATAAAACTTCCAACTCGTAACCTTTTAAAACATTCTGAAATTTTTGGAAAATGCCAGGAATTCCGGAACGCCCTGGAACATTCTAGAAACTTTTGGAAATTCCGGAGCGATTTAGAAAATTTTAAACTTATTATCGATAGGAGAGTACGGGCTATTTACCACCACAACCGTGTGTTTACGAAAACACACATGACAAGATTAGATATTGCTATCTTAATCGACATTCAGGCGCATTATTTGTGTTACCACTACATATAAATAAGTACACGCTTACGGGAAATTTGTTAATACTTCGGCCAAAAGAGACCAAAGTATTGAAATCCTGTCAAAAATGATGAAAACTTTGGTTGGCCCAAAACCACTTTTCTCGACGTTTTGAAGGTCCCTGAGTTTGAAAAAGCAAAAAACAAAATTTCCGTTCGTCTGTCTGGAGTCTTGGAATTAGCAGTATCATTTTAGAATTCAATTTCCAACACACATGTCAAATTTCATAATAATCGGTTGGTAAATAGGCAAGTTCCATCCCACTTATTCATATTAATTTTATTGAAAAATCATTTTAGGATCCCATTTCTATCGCGGATGTCAAATTGCACTAAATTCCGTTATGAAGTAAATCCTAAGTTATCCTAAGTGGCTATTGTAAAATCTGTATATGTACAAGATATTTAAACAAATCCACACGTCTTGACCAATTTGAACCAAACTTTACACAAATATTGTGTTTGGAGGTTGAGCTGAAGACTGACTTAAGAAAGAGATTCAGTTTGGGATTGATTTGGGAGTAGACTTAATTTTGAAGACCAAAGTTCTGATCACTCAATGAGGTTTCAGCCCTTTGTATTTTTATTTTGCTATGTTTTTCTCAGGCATTTTAATAATTTGATCACTACGAGCCACAACAAGGATATAGTGAAATGAGTTGGCAATAATGGCCAGCAGCCAAGGGCTAAGACACAGTGTGCATTGTTTGTACAATTACTCTTGGAATATTTGAACGATTTTAGTCGTTCGTATATTATTTGCCAACATTATTTGTCACCTCGCTATGTTTGGTTTGTCTGGAATTTTAAAGAACAACATACTTTAAAACAAATTTAACAACGATGACTATTATCACTTCCTTTCCTTCTAGGAAATCTGAATTTGTACAATCTCATGTCACATAATATTGAAAATATTTTATATTCATAACCTAACCGATTCAAGACCAAACTAAAATATTTAAAGGATCTGTAATCCTAAACAGCAAAACCTTTAAATCTAATCACGTACGCACCAATACATTTACACATGACATTATCTCAACATTTTTTTTCGGATTTAGTTTGGTTTCTCTAACATCGTCAACATGTGAAATCGTAAAGACATACCATACCACATTAAAATTTTTTTTTTTTTTTTATCTTATCGGGATTCTAGTTTTTAACGTTTGTCGTCTATAAACAACAATTTTTAATATTTGATCGATGTCATAAGATTAACATATTATGTATGAGATATGTATGTTTAAACCAACTTATCCTTTTTTAAATACTAGTTGTTATAAAATAAAAGACAAAACCACAAAACAAATTTAATTTCTTATAAAATTCTGGTCACACAGCATCATTGATAAGATAACCAAAAAAAACTCATCCATCCTCTCGATAAATTAAAAAAAAAACTCAATTTTTCAGATTTCTTATCTCTTCATCGTGAGATGACAAAAACAATAAAAAATTGATTTGTGTTCTAAAATGATCGATAGCGCTGATTAGGGCAGTTGTTTTACAAGTTTACTGGATATTATGTATCGACAACTATAGTAACTAGTTTCTCATCAAAAATGGTTGATGCTAATCGGTTTTGGGATTTTTTATTTGTTTAATGAAAATTGATGACACCAAAATATGACCTTTTGGTCATATTAGTGCGCCTTTCAATCGTTGGATTGGGTTGAATAGTTATAATTATATGGAGACAATTTATTATTTGAATTGAGTAGGTTAGTGGCGCTCAGTATAAAGCTTATCTAATTTATACAATACAATTGTTATAGGATAAACTTCTCAAGTTTAGGAGCTAACCTAAACTAAATTTGAAGTTAAAATTATAGGAACTTAGGCCTGTGAAAATTTGCGAAATTGGATATTGGAAATGTTCCTATTTAGTATGTTATATTAAAAAATTACTCGTACTTTAATTTAATTTGAAATTTCATATACCAGCTTGTCAAATTTGGCTTCAACAATTTCAATTTGTTTAAATATTTACTGAAAATGTGTTTATGTATGTATCTATCTTCGGCCAAAATGCCTATAGAACAAAAATTATTAATAAGTTTTATAAATTTGTCGAAACCTTTAACTTAGTTTTACACAAAAACATGTCATATTCATTATTGGTATCATTCTAATTTTGAGACTAAAAATCTTTTGATTGATTTGCAAATCTACACAAACCTAAAAAATTTAAAGAAAATTCAATTAATCCAAACAATTTAAGATAAAAGTTGCAATCAAGGAAAAAGCACGCACTAGGTGGTTTGAGGAATAAAATCCTTTACTATTCAACGCAACAAACTTGCATGGCAAAACTTTTTAACTATAAAACTAACTTCCGTGGAATCGAAAGTGTTTTTTCAGCCGTGGGGCAGTTTTCCACAAAAACAACCATATGATTTATAACAACCTTTCTAGCATTTGAGAACATTAACCCTCAATCCATGAAGGTATTTTAGGCACCTTAATTCCATGAACCATGGTCGTTTTCATATTTGCGCTATAAAATCAACTACAACACAGGCACACAAAAAAAAAAAAAGTCCTGATACAGCAAGGTGAAGTTCCTTCTGGTACGTTTTTCGGTGTGATAAAAACGAATCTCAGGTCAGAACTGACCCATCACCCTTAGATTTTGACCCAGCACACCCTAGCACCCCCCCCCCAAATGGTCAAATTTTCAAAACATCATATAATTCAAAATAAAATAAATATCTCATTCTACGTTTTTTCGATATACTAAGAACGATTCTAAGGTCATGATTTACCCATCACCCTTAGATTTCGCCCCAGCACCCCCAGCACTTCTCAGCACACCCCAGCATCCAAATTTTACTTTATATACAAATTCAAAATAAATAACTCATTCTACTTTTTTGCAATACTGAAACCGAATATGGCAAATAAAAAATAGTTATGAATTTCCTAACTCCCCCGGCACCGCACCCTTTATCCCCCGCGGTTATAAAATTTCACTATATTAATATCTCCTGTATTTTGGCACCTGTATTAAAAGAAAAAAAAAACTACAACGGGCCTCAAACCTATCGTCACCTAAGGCACCTGCGTTAAAATTGGATACGGTGAAATTTTTTTTTTAATTAACCCAAGAGGTTAGTAAAGCAAAATTCACACGGCTGGAAACTCTTCTAGGCGGACGAAATTTATCATTAACTATACCAAGGCAAATGATATAATTTCATTATAATGCTTCAGATTGGAAGCGATTAATGAGACTCGGAGTAAGTGTGTATGAAATTTGCTTTTCGCAAGTGAAATGAATTTTTACATATACTTACATGTATAACTGAGTCTAAGGAGTACAGAGATGTGTCTAAAGAATTCTTGGTGAACTTTACTGATGAGGTCATTCACTAAGATCACTTAACCTAAAAGTCACAAATTTAATACTTTTTATCATTTTTTTATCTACTTTTGTGACTGGGATACCTCCCCGTGGTGAGGGCGGGCAGCGGCGCCTTCCGGCTAAGTTATCAGGTGAGGAACAATGCCTTCATGGCAAAGGTAGGTAAAAAGAAGCTTACCCCAGTATCGGCGGCTGGTCAGGGTGGGAAAGCGGGCCCGCATCCGTCGTCATCATGCGACCGTAGCTCTTCATTGGTTGGTGACTTGGCCTGTGGAGAGTTTAGGGCTACAAGAAAAACTCACATTTGTGTTCAGGACACCGATGTTTTCTGTTACGTATGTGGTAATTTTGAAATTTTGAAATATCGCAGAAAAATAACTGAAGCAGGTAAAGAGCTTTATTTTGATTGTTTTAATAAGTCAATACTTGACGTAGATAAACCATCGGTTCCTAAAATGATTTGCTGATAAAAAAAGTAAAAATAAACAGGATCTTAAATTCATAGTTCCTACAATATGGCAAAGACCCAAATCTAAACAAAACTGTTATTTTTGCAAAATAGAAGTGAATGGTTTCAACTCTAGAAATAAGTCTAAAATAAAATATCCAGAAGTATCTTCAGTTACAAGACTAATTATTTCCGCAAAATCGAGTAACAACATGAACAGCACAAATTCTTCGACAGTAGATGATGATGACAAAATGGAAATTGATAGCCAGACAGAAAGTTCCATGGAAGTTAATAACGGTGAAGAGGAGGAAATCGAAGAAGTAGATTCTGATTCTGAAACCTGTGATTCAGAAGATAGTGATGGATGGGGAATACAAGAGTAACCGAGGAAGTAAAGGTCCACAACTTTTTTATCAAATATCAATAAATAATTTTACAAAAAGGATAGGGCCTCAAAAGATATGGCAGAGTATATTGCTGCAGAATTTAAGAAGCGTGGTTTTCTCAAAAAAGGTACCAATTCATCTTTTTACATAAATAGAGAGAAGGGTTTCAGGAAATATTATACTGTAAGTGAGGACCAATCACTGGTTTATTGCACAGATATTCAGGGTCTGATGAACGAATTAAAACCAAATTGTTATGTCCCTGAACAATGAAGACTCTTTATAGACTATTCTATTCGAAGTTTAAAAGCAGTACTTCTACATAACGGCAACACCTGTGCCAGTGTCCCTATAGCCCATTCTACTAAATTAAAAGAGGAATACGAAACAATAAAGTATGTTTTAGATAAAATAAAGAACAATAAGCATAACTGGCAAATATGCGGTGATCTTAAAATCATTACTATGATGTTAAGACAGCAGCCTGGATATACAAAATATCCATGCTTTCAATGCTTATATGGGATAGTAGAGACCGTGGTAATCACTATAAAAAAAAAAGATTGGGAATTTAGAAAGAATCTATATAAAGGAAAATATAACGTCATTGATACACATAAAACTCGGGTTAATGAAATAGTATGTGAAAGCCTCAGATAAGAAGGGTCAGTGTTTTACATACTTGATAATACAATCTCCTAATAAAAGCGAAGCAAAATTAAAAGCAGGCATTTTTGATGGGTCTGAAATTCGGAAGATATTCCGGGATGAGAATTTTACATCAAAGATTACAAAAATAGAAAAGGCCACTTTGCTTAGTTTTCGTAATGTTGCTGGAAAGTTTCTTGGAAACAATAAGAGCCCTCATGATGTAAATCTTGTGAAAGAAATGGTAGAAAACTTCGAAAAAATGGGATGCCTAATGAACTTTAGCTTCATTTCCTAGATTCACATCTGGATTATTTTCCTGAAAACTTATGATTGCAATGAAGAGTAAGGTAAACATTTTCACCAACATTTACAGGAGATGGAGAGGAGATACCAGGGTATATGGTGGAAAATGTAGAATGAGATGCTTATTTTGAATTTATCATCATATTATGATGTAAAATTTTGACCGGTCGGCGATAAACGTTCAAGGAGACAGTCGTGTTTTTTGTCTGCTCCATAAAGTAAAAGTTTTTAGTGTAATTTATTGTTTTGATTATTTTAAATTATGTAATCAAATTTTTAGTGAAGTGTAAAATCAATTAATTTTAATTTAATTTAATTTTTCAATTTTTGAGTGAAGAAATAAGTGGTATAGTGAAATAATTAAATGTGAATTTGGAAAATGTAATCCATCGGGATGCATTTATCAGGCAATGTTTTTTGTACTTATAAATGAAGGAAATCAAATTTCATGATTTCTAAATTAATTGCATGATTTAGGCTTTAATGTCTGTTTAATTGTATATAAAATTCTAGTGCATAAAGCTTCTTTTGATTGATTTTATATCAAAAGTTAATTTGTTCCAATTTAATAAACGCGGTTAAATTTAATACGCATGTCTGTTCTTGTTTCATCTAGTTCAAATACGTATACGTATTTAATTTTTATTTTTATTTTAAATACAATTGAACAAACATATCGAAGATTAATACGTAGAATGGGCTTATTGGTAAAAGTTTTATATTTTGGTACATCGTACATGTAGTTTTAATGGCAGATTAAATACATCAGTGATCCACGGCTTGTTTGATCCATTTCTCTATTTCTCTCAAACAAAATAAGACATCGCGAGATATTTACAATTTATTAATGAAATGCAACTGGATCAAATAGGTTGTGAGTCACTGTAGAATGGGTTTGTAGTGGAATTTTTATAATTTTTGGTGTTTAATATTTTAATATTGTGCATGGCATATAATGAAAACATGAAGAAGTATGCGTAATTGCGTACTAAGGATTATATGAAAAGATTTATTGCGCATGTGCATATGCATAAATATTGAATGCGCAGAGGAAGAGTGTATGGAAATATTTATTTATTTTGTTTATGTGGATTTTAGTGTATGTTTCTATTATCTTTTTCTGGTTTTTTGATGTGTTCAATTTTCATTACCAATTTATATTTATAGTGTCGTTATTAACATGAGCCACATAAATTCAATACACATTTGTAAGGTTTTGCATTTGAAATTGAAATGTGCATTTAGCGAAGACACATTATAAAATAAAAAAATAAAAACTACATACATGCAATGTAAGGCGCATTTTATTTGACCATTTGCAAAAAAATTGCCTTGTATCCAATACCATTTTGGTATTCGTAATACCCGATGTGTACTTGGTTTTCAAAAATCCAATAGTATTTTTTAGCAGGGACGCGATTCCGAAATGAATACCAGTTTTGAATTTGGTAAATAAAATGGGCCTGTAGTTTTATGTGCATTTTTAATACATCTGTTTGATGTCAATTTATGAGTTCATCTTTTTCAGGGTTTTCCGTTCTTTTTCGCCAAAAGGGGTTGTCTGTTGCGGTAAATATTGTTGAATAATCCTTCTTGAGTACTCAAGTTTCAAGTTCTCAAAGTTTCCTTCGTATAAGGTAGATAGTTTTATGTATTACATGTATGAATGTAATTAGAGGGCGACTTTTGTATTGTTTTTGATTTATATGTTTTTTGGAGTGGGTGTGTTCCTTATAGTGAGGTTTTATTTTTGATTTTCGATTCGGAATCGATTTCGGTGCTGGCGGGCATCATCTTCAGTTGAAGCAATACTTAAGGAATAAGTGTTGCTTCGGCTGAAGATGATGTTTGTTGGCATCGAGGTCGATTTTGGATCGGAGGTTGGAAGTAAAATTTCACTATAAGGAATATACTTGTTTTAAAGGGTATATAAATTAAAGGTAGTGTGGGGGTCGCCTTTTAGTTGTGTTTATATATGTAATACATAATAAAAGTGAAATAGCCACAGCAATTGAAAAGTATTTTTTAAAAAAATGAGTTTCAATAATAGATAGTTTTGTTCTACTTATATTGGTTATACACTAGTTTGTAATATAAGAGATGTTTATATCCTTATATTTAGAATTTATGTTAATTAAATAAATAACTCTACTCTGCTATATATTGTATAACAACATATTGTATTTAACAATTTTAATGAAAAATAATTTGTTTGTAATTAATTAATTCTTTTAATTACGTTTGGCTAATTTTATATTTTAAACAAGTTAATTTTATATTGTACTACTAATTGGTTTTTGATTTAAAGTTTCTGAGGGATTAATGAGCGTGATGAGAAATTTAATTAATTAATTACATTTAATATAGCCATTTTAACAACTAAACCATGAGGATTTCAGAGTTTAATAACTTTTAGTTTATTTTAGAAGTAGAAGTTGGGGACAATTAACAAATTTACATAGATCTAGATTTTCAGAAATATTCGGAGTAACCCAATGCAAATTTCGAGAAACTTTGTATCGAATTAATTTGGAATTTTATCATTAATTGAATCTGGGTAAAATGTATTACCTATGTTCTAAAACTATGCTATAGAGGGACTTTCTGAGTGGTGTATAAGTGGGTGTTTACGTTTTTGGTGACGATTGGAGGAGTTCCAGAAGGAAGCTAAGTTATCAATAATTTTGCAAGCTTTTTGATAAAATAATAAAATAGTTAATAAATAGTTAATATTGAAGGGGTGTCACCAAGAGGACTTTTTTAAATTATTTATTTATAGGATTGCTGCAGATATAACTTTAAGTAGACTTAGATTAATAAGATCATAGGTGGTTAGAGGGCTTTATTTTAAGGATACTGATAAATAATTTAACTTGTTTCAGAATCTAAGATTGTTCCAGAATTAACCATTTTAATCCTAATTTTCAGGAATAAAGTTAAGGCCCAACTCAAAGCTCCAGGAATCAAGCAGTTAATATTCATGTAGTTTAGAAATGTTGTTGTTTTATTTACTAACTATCAACTTCTTGGGTGTCTGGTGCCGAGTTGATGCTTTATTACTAACATACTTTTCTTGTCCCTCGTTTTGTTATCCGTAAAAGGGTGTACGGTGGACCCGGCGTATTCCGGGAAACTTGTTGGGGGCTTGGTCGTACACATTAAAGCATCAGGGTTTATTAGCGCCTTAAAATTAATTTTGGTTACTGGTAACATTAATTATAATTCATTACAGGATAGCGCCCATTTCAGATCAAACGCCTAGAATCTGATTGGCAGATTTTGCTGAAACTATTATATACATGTATTATAGTTTGAACTAAATAGTAGTTATATGTAGCGACAGGGACCGGTATTGAGGGAATCATGTAAATAAACAGCTGATTTCGATTGTATTTATTAGCTTTAAGTCAATTCTAAATTAATTATGATTATGATTTGCAGAAGGGCCCAGGAACCTGATCCAGCAAACTAATAAAGGTCATTTTAGAGTGCAGTTTTAATTGTAATTTTAATAAAACATAAAAGTAGATTAGAATTATATTAATTTTCTTTCTAAGATAGGTGGGCTATTGTTGATTAGGTTAATTGTATGGTTAATTAATTTTTCAGATTATAATATAGTTACAGTATTAATCATTATTATAGAGATTAAAATTAATCCTGATTTTCAGAATTTAATTTTAAATTGGATCAACCCTACTGGATCAAAAAGTAGTGAATAAGTTGTAGTTTAGAAAGTGTGTTGTTCTGTACTAACTATGCGATTATAATTTCGATTATATAATTACTAACAATTTTTACTAAATACCGTTCGCTGAGTGGCTGTATCCGGGTCGAGTCTCTCCCAACTAAGAATCCTATCTTAGCCTTAGGTTTTGTTACATGTATACGGGTGTACGGAATGGGACCCTGGAGTTTGGGAATCCTGCTATAATGATGGGCCGTACAACCTAATCCATCAATCATATCTAGTAACAGCGCCTTATAATTTTCAAACTCATAGAATTTAGTGGATAATCTTGCTGAAACTCCTTATGTATTATAGCGTGAACTTAAGTATATTCATAAGGAGCGACAGGGACCAGTATGGAGGAAATCATGTGAATGATCAGTCGATTTCGATTATATTTATTAGTTTTAAGTCAATTTCAAATTAATTTATGAGTATTATATATTTATTAAGTATATATTTTTAATTACGATTAGGATTTCAGAAGGGCGCAGGAATCTGATTCAGTATACTAATAAATTTTATTTCAGAGTGCAGTTTTAAGTAGATTCGAAATGTGCTGTCATTGTGTTACTAACTATTGGCTATACTTAGGTGTCTGTAACCGGGTCAATTTCTATCTAACTAACTAAACCTATCCAAATCCTCTTTATGTTTTATGTAACAAGGTGTTCGGTGAGGCCCGGCCATTAATAACTCCGGGAGATCTTGCTTAAAGCTTGGTCGAACACTTCAATCAATCAATCAATCAATCAATATTATGATGTAAAATTTTGACCCTTTGGGGGGGGGGGCTGGGAAATGCTGGAGTGAAATCTTATTGTGATGGGTAAATCATGACCTCGGAATCGTTCTTAGCACCCCGAAAAACGTAGAATGAGATTTCGCATTTTTATATGATGTGAAAATTTGACCATTTGGGAGGTGCTGGGTATACTAGGACGAAATCTAAGGGTGATAGGTCAGTTCTGACCTGAGATTCGTTTTTAGCACACCGAAAAACGTACCAGAAGGTACCTTTCTGTATCAGTATTTTTTTTTTGTTTGCCTGTGTTATCAATATAAAAATTTTAAATATTTCATGGATTATCTTTAGGCATTCTTATTCAACAAATAATAATTTGTTTGCCTAGAAAAAAAAACACCTAGATGGCGCTAAAGTCTAGGAAAAGTAATTTTGGCCAGTGCGAAAACAACCCTGGTACGTGAGGTCGATCAATTTTCTAAAAACTAAAAACCAAAGTTTGTGCATCAAATTACTAATAAAATAATGGAAAAATCAACATATGAAATACAAATATGGGGCTACCCAATTAAAAAAGGCTGAATTAGAAAAGTTAATTTTTGTATGAAATAACTAAGACTTTTTTAATTTAGTTTTTTCCATTAATGATGTTAACCTTTTTAGAGAAGAACATCGACTTTGGCCGCAATAGGTAAGTTACAAAATTGTTTGATATTCATCATAAATATTCTAATTAGATTCGAAGGAGATGCAGGTGCAGAGACTCAGCAATTAAAATGGGCAGAAGTATCCACCCTCTTAAATGTTTTGGGCGAAGCCAAAAAATAAATGCTGAACAGTGGAAGCAATATTGGCGAGATTTGAAGCAAGATAAATAAAATTAAATAAAATGCCTTATTAAGAAAAACCAAGGGGAAAGCAAGCGCTGAAAAACGGCTCCAAGAAAAATCGGGAGTAAATGGATTCAAGAAAATTCAGACGCTTGACGATTATGAGATGAGGGTTGCCACAATTATTTCTCTGGCAGTCATTGATGGCGATGGTGAGATCCAACAAACGGGTTTCGAGGATACACGGGTAAGTTTTATTTAGGTAATGGGAAACAACTAATAACAACCAAACCATTGTTATACATTATATTACAAATTTTGAGCTACTCTGAAGTGATCGATAAGGATCCTCCAATGGAGGTCGAATACCACATGGATGAAGTATCGGTAGAATTTATCGATCCTGAGTAGGAGCTACAACCCGAAATTAGTAGCGTAAACAAAAATAAAACTGCGCCACTCATAAAAGGGTTCTTAGGCGGCCGAGGGTTGTTAAACCTATGGGCGAATCGACTGCCAAATTTCTCGCTCGTGAAGAAAATAAGCTCGATTCCTAGAGGGAGAAATTTTATTTCTTCAAGGACATAGCTTTACAAAAGCTTGAATTAGATACAAAACATACAGCTGCTTTAGAGTTGATTGCAGAAAATCTTCGTTCAAATTAATTGTTATTTCTTTATTATAAACAAAATGAAAAACAAATTAAATATATTTTTTCGGATTTCGGAAATCCGTTTCTCACCAACTACCGACCCCGCACTGTTTTATTCCCATACTCATACCACCCCATAAAATGACTAATACGTCGGGTTATAATAAAATAAAGAAAAGAAAAAAAAACAACATCTGGAATTTTGTTAGTCGGCCGTTGACTAATCAATAATCATATACCTGTGTTTAACTCACCCCCTTTTAATTTTTAATGTTTATGACTCTCACCATTTTGATTGTTTATCACTCCCACAATTTTTTATTTGTATATTTTTGTTCCACTTTTTGCTTTTTCCAACTATAACTATATTTTTATTTTTACACTTTAGTAGATACTCCTGATGATGGCCTAACAAGCCGAAATCGATCGAGTGATTTTTTAAACCTTTTGTAATTTTGCGAAATATTTAACAAGTGTTTTTAAAAAATTTAAAAATGTGTGTATTAAATGTGTTTCGCCAAGTGCCTAAGGCAGAAAGTGTAAAAAAGGATATTTCTCCCGAATAGCACCAAGAAAATTGTCATTCAACCAGATCTTTTAAGCCTATAGATGAATTATGGCATATGGTGGACTTTGATGCATCGGTTACCGCTGTTTTGATGATATCCCACTGTACCTGGAGGGAGTCAGAAAGTTGTTTATTTTCAAAATTACGGATATAGTAATCCCGAAAGTGGTCCCGATAACTTGGTTGTTCAATACCGCAGTGTTCCAACGAGTGATGTGATGGAAACGATGATTATAAGTGGTGGATATAGACGAAATTTTAATTCAGCAACTACCAGGTAGTGGTCTGAATTGATACAAGCTCCCCACTTAGTTGTGATATCTTTAAGGCTAGAAAAATGTCTTTTGGATAAGAGGCTAGGTTAGGTTAAGATGGCGGTCCACTAAGGCCGTCATAGACACAAGAATAGTCTGTAGCCATTTTGATGGTACGAGTCCGTTGTTGTTTGATGTAGAGTGCAAGAAGTTTGGGCCGATGGTGCTACGATAAAACATTGAAGTCGCCTAAAACGATTTTTTGGTTTCGAGCTGGTAACGACGCTTTCGGACGTCTTTAATCTGATCAGGACTCTCCTCGGTAGGGGCATTAACCATCAATTAAATGTGATGTTAAAGTGGCATCCATGAAAGTTGAGTGTACAAAACCCGTTGCTGATGGGCATCTAATCAAGAAACAGCTGCCAAATTCATGTTAATCCATGTTATTTGGCTGTGACAGAGAGTTAGCCTGTAACGACTATAATCGATGATGTCATTGCCGATTAGTCTTCTTTCCTGCGGCACTATAAGGTCAGGTTCATAGGCAGATGCTTGTCCGAAGAGTTTACAGAGGCTCACCGAGGGGGTTTAGGCTGAGTACGTTCCGTATTCCCAAATTTAAAATCGTTGCCCTTATATAGTGTTCGTGGGCTGTTAACCCAACGCTAGCCCCCTGTAAAAGGACTATATTCCTTGCACTTTAGCCTATTGTTTTAACAGAGTAGTTTCTAGTGGCTGCCGCAAGGAGGCAGTGTGAGCACTTGCTGAAGTTAAATGCAGTTACTTCACATGAAGGGAGTATTCTGTTTATCCCCCTGAATACACAGCAGCCTGATCACCCCATACGGAATTACCAAATCAACCGCCAACCTAACCCTCAACTCAATCATTAATTCAACCCTAAATCAACCCTTGACATAAACCTCAAACTCATACCTATTTAATCCACAAATTATCCCCCAAATAATTTACCACCCGAATCCCGCACTCAACCGCAACTTAAGCCTATTCAATCACAACTGATCTTCAACTCAGAAAAAACAAATATCAACCCTCTACTCAACCCCACACTAAACGGCCAATTCAATCCCGAAATTAACTCGATTCAACAGCCACATTATGTATGAACTGCAATTAATCTCCAACCGAACCCCTCACTTAAATTCAACTCAACTTAAACTGAAATCCTATTTAACCGTAACTCGACCTCAACTTAACTGTAAACTCAACCCTAAATTCAAAGACAACTAAACCCTAACTCTGCCTTGAACTCAACCACCAACTCGATGCCTAACTCGACTCCTAACTCAACCACAAAGTCAACTTTCTACTGAAATAATATATCACCAAAGTTCGGAAACTAGATGTGTACATTAACTCAACTTAATTTAATCTTCACCTCAACCCCCGACTCAACCTCTAAATAAATGCCCAATTCAACCTCATTGCTAAACCACAACACAACACTCTAAGCCCAACTTAATCTTCAACGCAACTATTAAAGATCCAAAAAATTACATGCAGACATGAACTCAGCTAAACACAAGTTAAGCTAACGTCCAACTCAAATGTCAACTCAAACCCCAAATAAATCCCCAACTGAGCAGCTGAATGAACACCAATTCAACTTTAACCCAACTCTAACCAACCCTAACTCGACTACAAATTCAGCACTCTTCCCAACATTGATGTGACTTGTCAATAGCTATCTCAGGGAAAAAATTCAGTTCAAGTTTCCCGTGGGAAATCACGGAAAATTCCATTTTCCAAAAATCATTAGTAGGTTGACTGTCAAAATATACCGCCAGATAGCTGGTTGGACCTCCGATATAATTACAATACTTATCCAAGCCTTAGTGTTCACACTCCTAAGACAACAACTCCTGATGGTTTGGGGGGGGGGGAGGACTCACGTAAATCAAGCACCAAAAGGGAAAATAAGCTTCCTACATCCATGTCGTTGTTCTTGAGTACCGCTAAATGTAGATTTTATTACAATGCAGGAATTTTGACTTTCGAACGTGTGTTTGGTATTCGAATTATAGTTTTGGAGACTCAAAGTTTAGGAGAAGTAAGATTAAATATCTGGTGCAAACTATCTGCAAAACAAGAATTAAGTCTCGAGCATAAGTTTTGATTGTAGCTTTCTGAGATTATAGGCTCTTGAAGTTTCACTTATAAGTCTTTTTGTTGTTACGGTTATGGGGCTGTAAGGTTATGCACTTTTTGAGTCATAGAGCCATGGCATTATGGGGTTATAGGATTATAGACTTTTGGGGTTTGGAGTTTTGAGGTATTAGGTTGTTTGGAGTTATGGGGATCTGAAGTTATGAAATCTAATTTTTCATGATTCGGATGTTACACGGGATTGTGGGGTTTATGGGTTTTGAGGTGATGAAGTGATGAAGTGATGGACGTATGGACTTATAAAGCTAAAACTCTCCGAGATTGAGGTTTGAGTATTGCGTGTAAGTTTTTTTGTTTTTGCTGCTTTTTAGGTTTGTAATTTATAGGAATGTTTGGTTATAGATTTTAGGGTTATAGGTTATCGATTTCAAGGTTATAGAATTATGAAGGTATAGGGCTTAAGGGTTGATATTTTTGGGTTTTATAGTTTCAAGCTGTTTTTTGAGGTTAGAAAAAAATGCTGATGTGATGTGGCAAAACAGACCCAACAAACATAATAATCCATTTGGTCTAATTTAAGGAACCCTCCACTCAATTTTTTTGTGGTCCCGTGTAATTTTTTTAAAGATAACTATTGGCAAGTCACTCTTATTGAAATCTTTCCAGATATGACGCTTGAAGGGTTGGGTTTATAAAAATGTCTATCAAATGTCTCTCATTTAAATGAATTTTCCCGGGCTACACGCACATGAAACTTGACCTGATAATTTTTTTTTTAGGGATAACTATTAGCTAGGCACATTAATATGACACTTGAAAGGTTAAATTTATACAAATTTAAATATGTTTTGGCTAAAATATTTCGGGCTGGTAACTTTCAGGTGAGTTAGCCAAGACATTATCTGCTTTATCGATATTTTTACTTGTGGCTGAAAACTTTAGGTTAACTTTAATAGGTCTTGGTAATTGGCGTTTTCATAACACTCAATAACTGCCAAGATGGTCTAGAGCCGATATTGCCTCAGTTCGAGTTAGAAGTGCCATAATTAACATTACGGTTGTAATAAATACATGACACTTTCTTTTCCTGCAAGAATTCTCTATATTCTTGTTAATTATAAAATTTAGCTCGCTAGGATTAATTAGACTTAAAAATGAAGGCGGTCAAAGTTGAAATGAAAATGCTTTTTGACAAAGACCGAATTACTAATATTTGGGCACTACCCTGCATACTCCTTTGTTTTAAATTATTTTCGAAACAGATAATTTATTTTTAATTTTAGAAAATTAAGAATTTAATTAACACGCTGCTGTCTATTAAAATTCCAAAAACTACAAAATTACAAACAACCAATTGTTAATTGAACCAATTTCCTCAATCAAACTCTCTAAGACGCAATATTTTTTGTGTATACAATAACATCAAATACCGGTAGTCAGAACTGAGATAATTGAAACCATTCCAACAATAATAAGACTTGAAGTAATGAAATTTGTTTATTTTTCTTCAACTCGGTACAAAAAAAAATGTAAAAAAACAAAAAAACCGAAAATCCATCTTGAACTAAAAGTAAACATATTTGAGACAGCGAGGGCCATGTGGTATTGTTGTCACGCACAGCAGTTGATGTTTTAACTTTTTTTTGTTTGTTGGTATTTTTATTGATCCGGATGCAATTTTCTTGTATGTAACAAAACAACACATATGGTTTATGATTGATTTATAATGTCAATTACCCTAAATTGTCGAATGGGTAACTAAATATGTTCCTATACGTAAAATGAGAAGAATATGATGGATTATAACAACAAAAAATGACAAGCACAACGAAATAATATCTAATTTTGGGTGGGTAATTGACGGTCCACGGGAGAGATGACCTAAAAACAAAATTTTGTACACGTTAAATCCATTCAGGAAATTTAAAACAGTTAGCCGCATTATATAGTTATTACGCGCGCGCCTATATCAGCGCATATTAATCCATATACACATACTATACGAAGAATGTGAAGGAATGTCGATTTAACGTCGTAATTTTGTTTTTTTGCTTCCAAATCCACGGGGTACCATTGAAATTTTCAAAATTGGATCGTTAAAATTAACAGTTATCATAACATACAGATATAAAGAAAAGCAACAAAAAAAAAAAATGGAAAATGGAAAATATAGAGGGAAATACGACACAGTGGGAAATATGAAAATGTTATTGTTGGCATTTTTACTTTGTTCTTTGAATGGCGTATTTAGTTATACGTAGCCAAATGAAACAAAATTGGTGTGGTGTTGGGCGGGGAGTTTTAATAAAAATTACAAATTCATTTCATTTCGATACAGATAACGATGTGCTAATTTCCACAATCAAAGTTAAATTCCGCGCATATTTTGGTTTTTAGTTGATTTCTATGAAAATTAACTTTGTTGGTTTTTCTTTGTTCTATCGCTGTTTGGTTTGTTTTTGTTTTAACCTAAAGTATTCGATTGTTTGAATAACAAACTAATTTCCTACGTGGTTTGTTATACCGATGTTATGTATACTTGAGGCTGAGCTTGGTGCTATCTATCGGAGATATGCTTAACCTACTTTCTTTACGTGAATTGCCTAATTCCGTTATCGGACAGATTTCTCCAATAGTTTTGGGACTTAGATAATCTGATTATACAACTGCAATTAAGAAATTTAATCAAAATAACATGTTCAGGCTTGAATTGACGGTATTCGGACAGGTATCATATGTAGTGCATATTATTCTCCCCATAAGCAAGTTATTTGGGGACCCGGACAACCCAAATTGTTGAATGTGAGTATTTCGATACTCAATCTTGTTTTGATTTTACTGTGATTTCCGCAATAAATATTTAGCGGTTTGCACAGCTCTCTCGGTCTTGCCGTTTAATTCTGGGTATTGAGGGTTTGATGAGGTTAATATCTGTGTCTAATTCTTTTCCAATTTTTTTTAAAATCTTATGATCCGACAGGCATATTGCCATGCAGAACTGTCTTATTTTTAAGCTAGTAACTTCTAAAAATTTTGAGAAATAACCCACTATAGCTAAGTAATTGTTCCCTTTGGATCCAAAAACGTTCTTGCCAGTTTTATTATATGGGATTTGGGTAATCTTTATATATTTGATGTACTGAGCTTTTCCCAAATATCACATGAAGCTACATTTTTCTCAATTTCTTAATTAACTCCTAGCCAGTATATTAGAGTTCTTGCAAGGGCTTTTGATTTTTCTGTCCCCTAAATTGCTCTTACGGTTTTGAGTTAGCATAGATTGTATTAAGGGCGTCGGAGCAACTATATTTGCATTATAGAAAATTACCCGATCTTCTAATAATAAGCTAATCCTAAATTTGAAATAAAATTTAAGATTTTCAGGTAATTTCCGTCTTTCTGTTGGTCATTCTTCGATTAAAACATTTTTCAATTTGCGTAATATTTCGTCATTAAATTGGTGGTCATTATATTGAAATAGTTACTAGTTTTTATCACTAACATTTATTGTATATGAGTTAGGAAGAGATCTTTAATTTCCGTACTTTTCTCATGTATATCCTAGTATCTCGAAAGTAGGTTAGTAATAAATAAATATATTGTGGGCACAAATTTAATTTAATATTGTAATGTATGTAAAACCCGCAACTTCATACCTATGTTGCAGTTTTGGTAATGAAATTGTTCCTATTTCTTTCATCATGATACTAGGAGCGATTTATTTATTTTATTTATTTATTTATCATATTTTTAATTGCACAAATAAGGCAAAGCCTTTTTACAATATTACAAAAATATCTTATCATGCGCAATTTGTGTAGCAAGTGATTTACATAGTACATAAAAAATTTAATATAAAATATAAAAATTAAAAATAAAACTAAGAATACAAACAAAAAATAATAATAAAAGTAAAAGTATCATGCATAAACCTAGGTAATTAAACTATAAATTAAAATTAAACTTATGTGTCACTGATGTTATCGTAGTATAGCGCTTTAAATTTGCTTACATTAGACGCGGCTTTGACAGATGGGTGAATATTATTCCAAAGATTTACTCCATAAACAAGGAATGATCGTTTTCTTGACTTAGTTTTACATGATTTCGGAAGATTTAGGTTTAATGTCCGCTGTGACTTGCTAAAGTTCAGTTTTTCAAATAAATATAATGGTGCTTTGTTATGTATCAAATTGTATAAGAAAGTTAACGCCACTAGTTCAAGATATCTTCTCAGACTCGAATTAAAAATTTGCTTAGATAATAGAGAAATGGGATGGCCTCTTCTTTTCAAGAATATATATCTGGTACAGGAGTTGAACGCAACATTTAGCTTTTTAAAAGATTTTTTGGAACATTCTAAAAATATAGGTGCACAATATGAAATAAGGGGTCCTACTAGAGTACGAATAATATGACATTTAACATCAATAGATAAAAATCTCGCTGTATCCCACAATTTACTTAGAATCCCATAAATTTTACTACATAAACTATTTATATGGGCTGACCAATTCAGTTTACTATCTATGACCAGACCTAAACTTTTCACATGCTCATAGAAATCAATTTTGTGACTATCAATCATTAGGTAATTAGTTGATCTGATGACTCGTCTCTTATTGGATAAAATAATAGCTTGTGACTTACTTGGATTAATTTGAAGTTTATGTAATTTGGACCAATCTAATATACTTCCTAAGGCAACATTCAAGTTATTTATTACGGTCTCGATAGAATCAGGATCACCAGATGAATATATTTGTAAATCGTCTGCAAAAAGATGATACATGATATCATCCGTCCCCTGTATGGATTCACATATTTGGTTAATGTAGAGCGAGAATAAGATAGGCCCCAAGATAGAGCCTTGAGGAACACCAGATGTAATTAAAATCGAGTCGCTAATATTTTCATGATATTTCACCGATTGACGCCGCAAATGCAAATAGGAAAATATAAGTTGACAAGCACTTCTGGAAAAATTAAATTCATAGCATAATTTAGATATCAACATTGAATGATCAACCTTGTCGATTGCTTTAGAAAAGTCTAAAAGAGCTAGAATGGCCACTCTTCCAACTTCAATGTTAGAGGTAATATCATCGATAATTTTTAGCAGTGCCGTAGTAGTACTGTGGTGTGCTCGAAAACCCGACTGGTGAGTATTTAGTAAGTTATGACTTGTCACATAAGCATTAATCTGTAATTGCATGACCTTTTCAAAAATTTTGGATAAAGTTGGTAATATACTAATTGGACGGAAATCATTCGCAGTAGCCGGAGAACGTATTTTAGGAATCGGTACAATCAAGGCAATTTTCCATGCATTAGGAAACACAGACTTAGTCAAACCAGAGTTCACTAAGTACGTTATGTGAGGCAGTAAGATCGGAAGTATTAGCTTAATGAACCGTAGCGCTATGCCATCAGCTCCAACAGCAAATGATTTTATACTGCTCAATTGGATGAAAATTTCCTCTTCAGAAACATTACGAAAATAAAAACTGTTATGATCCGTACTGTATTGCAATGTATTTAGACTAAAATTTTCATCACCATCCACGAAAACTGAACCGAAATGCGCATTAAACTCACAGGAATTGATTTCGCATTTCTGTTCCATAGCTGGAGGATTTATGTAAGTCTTATAATTTTTCCAGAACAATTTACTTGGGACCTGGCTATTGAATTTACCATTGAAAAATTTGCGTTTAGCAGCCCTAATCATACTATTAACTTTGTTTCTAGCTCTGATATACTCTAGTCGACTAGATTCCGTTTGATGCATCTTCCAATTATCATGTAAAAAATCACGAATATTGCGGAACTTGAGAATATCATAGCTGTAGGCCATCTTACATTCTTTGCGTGCAACTACAATCTTTTTGAGTGGTACGTACGCTTCAAAAAGCCCATTCACGTAGGAATTAAATACTGAAAGTTGCTCATTTACATCACACAAACAATATAAGCGTGACCAGCACAACGACTTAGCAGCTTTGATTAATGACTCGCTATCAACATTCCTAAAATCTCTCACGTATCCGTATTGTTTAATATTGTTGGTACCATAAACAGGAAACGCATATGAACCGTAGATCATATCATGGGTAGTAGCAATACCTGGCGTTGAAATTTGTGTAAAGGTTTTGAAGTTACTAGATTGATTGGCAAACGCTAAATCGAGTAAGGTGGCGGAATTACCTGTAAAGTTGGTAGGCTCCCTAGAGATTAAGTTAAAGCCAAAGGATGACATCAATGATTTTAGTTTAGTAGCCGAGGGTGTCGAAACAAGAACATCAACATTGAAATCCCCGACCACGATAACTTCACTGTACTTAACCATAATACCTCCTAAAACGATTTCCAGTTCATCAATTTGCTCTGGTTGAAGTGGACGGATATGATTGTAGATCACACCGAAAGCAAGTTTTTTATTATTATCATTAGCTATTTCAATAAACAAGATGTCAAATGGAGCATTATTTGCATTAGAATAAATTATTTTAGAGCTCAACAGCTTTTTGACATAAATTGCAACTCCACCACCACGACGACCCTCGCGGTCTTTACGGAATATTGTAAAGTGATCCAACTGAAAATGTAGGTTAGAATGTTTGGACTTCAGCCATGACTCTGAAATAGCAATCACATGCAGAGGAACATTTTTTACAATTAACTTAAGTTCATCAAAGTTTGCCACTAAGCTACCTGGATTTAGATGACAAAAGTTTAGTACATTATCTTTGTCAGGTAGAGATGATCGCAAAACTACATTCCTCAAGTCAATGGAGCTCATATTATTGGTACAACTATCACCCATCATCTTTATACAATTGTTTAGAACCGCTACCATTAGACAAGACCAGTGACATCATAATTATACAGGGCAACAAAATACAGGAATAAATTTTGTAAATAAATTTAATAGAAATAGAAATGAGTAAGTTATGCATGATACACCTAAAATAATAAAATAATTTAAAAATATAAAAACTTAATTGGTAAAGACAACAAAAATTGTAATAATAATACATATTTCATTAACTAGATTTGAATGGTTAATTGTTCATTAATAAAATAATCGACCCCAACAATAAAAAAAAATTATAACAGATCAATAATAATAAAAATAAAAATGAAATAGAAAATAAATTATAAAGAATGAATCATAAAAGATGAAAAAGATAAGAGGAACAGAAACACATACAGTAATGTACACAAAAAATTAATAATTTTACTTTTTTTTCCTAGCCGAGACTCTTACGCTTACCGCTGATTTCTCTGAGTTATTATCTGCCATTGTATTAGTTACCTTGCTTGTAGTTGGCGCAGGTAAATTATCCTTTATGATTGCTACACTCACCATGTTGTGGATTACGTCATTAGATTCATCTGCTTTACTAGTTGTTCGAATTGATGTTGTATTATCAACACGTTGAGTGCCATGTAAATTGGATTGTTTATCATCTGCATTAGCAAGCGTAACTGGTGTAACAGCAGATAAATGTTGTCTTGTAATACGTTGAAAATCATCCATGCTTTTTGGTATAACAACTTTGCGATTGTTACTGTAGGATACATGCACTAAACCGCCTTTTGTGAGAACATTGGTTATTATATTTTCCGTTCGTTTGACCTTATACGCCGCTTGCAAAATTGAATAATTGTTCTTTGTTAAATAGTGGTTACAATATATCCGTGTATTCATATCTAGCCCAATATTACGTAACGATAGATTTTTATAGGTTAAATACTTTTTGAAAAACGTCATTTTTAACCGTTGCGAGACAAACCGAACCAATATTGGAATTTGTCTTTTGGAAATAACGTCACCACGTAATAATTTAGGCGATTTCATCCAGTAAATGGTATCCACCGCATTAATGCCACTATCAAAATTTACCGCCTTCGAAATTTTAGTAAAAATATTTTCTATCGGTTCATTGGCAATTAAGGGAATTCCTGTAATCACCATATTTGAAGAGTAATGCTGTCGCTCGAATAAATAAAATTTAGCGTCATAATGGGTCATCTTAGCTGCAAACGCTTCCAAATTTTCAATCACCTTGACAATTTCCGATTTAATTTCTGTCTTAGTAGAACAGAGACAGGAATCCAAGTCGGTTTTCACTTTAGTTAGTCCCATTTCCAGACGCACTATTTCTTTTTTGAAATTTTCAATAATGATGGAAACATTTTGCAGCGACGAATCAGTATCCATTTTGACCTTTGTTAGTTAATATTTGATATTATATTAAATTATAAAGCACTTATAAAGCAATACCACTACACGAAAATTCACAAAATACTATGCAGCATCTATAGTGTCAACATGAACGTAATATTATATGATGTACAGTTTTTATTAATTCACATATTTTAAACACCAACTTGAAAATATACGGCTTATTTAATAAGATAACTTATATAATTCAGTATATCAATAATGAGATTAAATGTACACAATTTAAAGAAATTAATTATAATCCATTATAAAATTTAATAAGCGGAGCGATAAAAAACACGACGATTTGTGTTCTGTCTTAACTGTAATAGTCCTTCCATAAATACGATGAATATAATTATGGGACTTCTGGCAAGCGAAACAAATTGCAAGCATTTTCTTCTCAATTTGGTAAGACCGGACTTTCCTGTCTGATAAACTTCGAGAGGCGGAGCTTATGGGCCTACCGCATTGCATCATGCAACAACATCGCAGGCAATTCCATTCTCTGGTATAATATGTCCCAAAAAATACGGCTATGAAGTTTTCGACAAAACCAGAAAATAACAAAACATGGCGGTACAAAATTTATCGAAATAAAATAATAAACAGTTTGGCATATTGGTGCAACAGTTGGTAAAAACAATGTAAGACATATTGAAAAGTTTCGCTAAAACAGTTAAAACAAAGTTTTCAAAATAAATTTCAGTTTTCAAATATTTTCCTCCATTTCTCCGTAAAATCTTAATAAAAAATTGAGGTGTGGTCAACATACGATTTTCTTCTACGAACAGCGAATTTTGAGAAACTAATTAAGCAAATTTCTTGCAAAATTAAGATTTTTTTGATTTTTTTTCTTGTTTTCTGTAAATGCAAAAAAAATTTCTGGCTCAAGGGAGTGGCCAGTTCCGGTTGGCCGATTTGAACTAAAATTCACTGTGACAATCGTTCGATAATGATGGGTTGTTTTTTCCAGAACCTGTTTTTGCTCATAGATAACCGTACTTTTATAAGAAACGTTGTGATAAAAGAATTATTGAATTAATATTAAATTGTCTTATTTCGCTTTTCTTCTAGAAAGAAACATTTTCCTTTTCAGGCTATATTGAGTTTCCAGAAAAATCCATCAGTTTTGACGGGCAATTACCAGTAATATAAATTTTGCAGTTAACTATAGTTTCTAAAAAAAACTACAGATAATAAGCTCACAAATTTTAGCAATGTCTTTAAATAAAATTTTATTTTAGTTTAATATCGTGTTTTATCCGTGACAGATGGCGCTAGACTGACTGCATAGACTCATAGAGAATCATAATAGATTTCTCATTTTACTAAAAACACAAAAAAAAAAATAAAAATTGTCCATTCAAATGTTATCGGTGTATTGCATATATACGTATTATATCAGAGCCTTCTAGAGTATAGAGCCATAATCATTATGACGTATTTTTTAGAAGCTTTTTTAGTGGAATAACTTTCAATTAATTTCCATAGGAATCCATAGTAAAAATGGTGTTTTTTAGCTTCAAGTTTTTCATTGAAAAAAGCAAAAATGTTACAAAATTTTTATACAAAAGTGTTCTACATACCTTTAGCAGCAATATACAGGAAGGGTTTATTGGTATTAAGTAAATATTAATTGCAGAAATATAAAAATTAAATTATTTCTAAAATATATTTTTCGAACTTTCATTTTGAAAAATACATCAAAGTTGGCTCTGACGAATTAAAATAATACTTGCTACATTTATCTTAGTTTTACTAGTGTACGTTAGATGTCTCAGATTTATACAGAAAAATACAAAAAAGAATTGTTTAATCACAAAATTATCACACGTTCTTAATATTTTGAGAATTTGTTTTCTTTTCCTACAATTTTTGAACTTAAAATTTCCCCAGGTGGCAATTTTTGGTACGATTTTTCAAAAATGTGTACTGCCATCTATGTAATGTATATTGACTTAATGCACACAATTTGTAGTAAGCTTTTCTTTTTTATTTGACCAGAATGCTGTTGTTATGAACTTTTTTTATATTTTGGTTTAAATAAATCAATTATTACAAAAAAATGAAAACGATTTACTTAAACGACATTTATATATGTTGAAATTGAAACATTTATGAAAATCTTTCAGAAATCATAATTAAGAATTTGTAACGTTTTCATTGACAAATTTGTCTTAAGAAAAAAAGTGATTTCCCATATGTTTTATGTGTTTTACCATAGACATTCATAATAGATCTCTCATTTGACTAAAAATACAAAATAAAAATAAAAATTTTCCATCCAAATTTTATCGATGTATTGCATATACGTATTATATTTGCAACGCATTCTAAAATCATTGCCTTATAAAATACACAACACAACGATACATTGGAATTATCAGAAGTTTTGTTTTTTTCCATTAGTTATAATGAAATGAGAAATCTAGTATGATTGTCTGTGGTTATAGTAAGCCTTTAAGTGTATTTGCTTTAAGCCATGTAAAATTTTCGGTAAAACATTTTTTCCTGTCATAAGCTGTTTAGGGTGCAATGAAAATTAAATCAAGTTTGTTGGTTGTGGCTTGGTAGTAGAGCGGCTAGGGTCTGAGCTCCCATTCTACTCAAGGCGTTTAAGGTTTGTTTTTTTAATTTTTTATTTTCTTTTATTTTTTTTAATAAAACCCCAGATTCTGCCAGTTTGTCGGTCTGTAAGGTTTTGTGTAATGCCCCAACACATGTAAAATCATTCTTAAAAGCCCTTACTTACTTCTTGGTTTTAGGTCTATTCTATTTCAGGTGCAATCATCCTTAAAAGAATTTAATTTCGACCTAGACCTGTTTCTACTGGGTTCGACCTATTTCTACTGGGCGCAGAGCATCATCATTAAGTGTAATATCTTAAGCAAAACATTATATAACTAAAGTTATTGACAAAATTGTACCTGTCCTAAGACGGGCTGTAGGGAATAAACTAATAATTTTTCAGAAAGCCATATTTTTACTTTTTAATAGAAAATTAAAGCTATCATTTATTGAAATAATCCCATTTCAATGATCGTCTGATCTCTCATTTACTCATATTAAAATCACAAAGCTTACTCAATTTATATATGACTTAGATATCAAATTCGAAGGCCCGTTGTCTCTATAATTAGTATTAGGTTGTTCAGAAATTAATGCAGGTTTTATGATTTAGTTGTTTCAACAATTTTTTAACAATAAAGAATTACGCAAAGGGTTTAACATTATACGTCATTTTAAAGCTTATTTTATGCTCTTTCTTACCACATAATCTATTTTTAATCTAAATTGTAGTTTTGTCTATTTTTAGACTTTTGAAGTTAAGATATCAAAACAAGAATTTCACCAAATTTACTTGTATAAATTTAAACTCAGCCGCAGTGCAGCACAAATGGCTCGAAACATCAATGAAGTTTGGGGCCAAGGAAGTGTTAACGAATGCACAGTACAACGTTGGTTTCAAAAATTTCGTCGTGGTGAATTCAGTCTTGAAGATGAGAAAGGTCGCGGATGTCCGTCAACCATTGACGACGATGAATTGAAGGCTTTGGTGGAAGCAAACCCACGCACGACTGTTCGAGAGCTTGCAGGGGATCTAGGCATAAGTATTGGATTACTTTCAGAACATTTGAGCCGAATTGGAAAGTTGAAGAAGCTCGACAAATGGGTACCACACGAATTGAACGAAAACCAAAAAAATCGCCGTTATAAAGTTTGTTCTTCACTTCTTTTGCGCAACAAAAGCGAACCATTTCTCGATCGCATTGTGGCAAGCGATGAAAAGTGGATTCTATACGACAACCGACGACGTTCAGCGCAGTGGTTGGACCGTGGCAAAGCCCCTAAACACTTCTCGAAACCTGAGCTGCATCAAAAAAAGACTATGGTGACTGTTTGGTGGTCATCAGCCGGAATTATCCACTACAGCTTCTTGAATCCTGGCGAAAATATCACAGCAGAGAAATATTGTCAATAAATTGATAGAATGAATAAAGAACTAAAACGTCTGCGTCCAGCATTAGTCAATAGGAAGGGCCCAATTCTTCTGCACGATAATGCTCGACGACATGTTGCACAACCGACGCTGCAGAAGTTGAACTATCTTGGCTACGAAGCTCTGCCTCATCCAACATACTCACCAGACCTCTCGCCAACCGACTACCACTTTTTCAAGCATCTCGACCACTTCTTACAAGGAAAAGTATTCAACGACCAAACAGCCGCAAAAAATGACTTCGAAGAATTCGTCGCTTCCAGAACTTCAGAATTCTATGCAACTGGTATTAATAAACTTGTATCTTATTGGCAACAATGTGTAGATTCTAATGGTTTTTATTTCGATTAATAAAATTTATTCTAAACTGAGATATGTCGTTTTAAATAAAATGGTTGAAAACCTGCATTAATTTCTGAACAACCTAATACTATGAAATTCAGTTTTCAAAAGGCATCGAGAACATCCTCCTTTTCGGAGTATATAATCCAACATTCATAAGAATGAGCCATTTAGAAGATCGGAAATAAAATGGCATCAGCATACTGACATAAGAAGGCAGATCGTTAACATTCTCCCACCGTGATTTACGATGATCCAATTGGTGTGTTTTCCACGCATAAAAATGAGAATTTTTTTTGTACCACATTTCGAAAATTCTCTTAAGTTCGTCACAAACGTTCTTGTGATCACAAATAATTGATTCGAATAATTTAGGGATAGCTGACCGTATAGAAATGTCCCGATAATTAGAGATAATATGAGACATCGTTCCTAACTAATACCGGATTTGAAGATAGGAACTATATGAGAGGAGTTCCAGACAGTTGAAAAATACCCGAAGGTTGAAGGATCACCATCTGGACCACAACCATTATTAAACTGACGGAGTGATGCAATTATATCCTTTGGAGTGATACAACGTATATCCGAGGTGGTAATTTTACAATCATGTATTAACATTGTCGAGTCTATAAGTATTTTGAAAGGAAGAACCAAATAAGTTGGCTATATCCACAGAATTATTACCAGTAATATTATTGTAAGATATTGTTGACGGAGTACCACATGGTTTCCTCCTAGTCTGAACAAAATTCCAAAACGATTTAGGTTTAATTTCAAATCGTCTTACACCTTATTGATACACCTATTTTGTGCATGCAATCAAATTCCTTTGATAAAGATGAAAAGGCCAATTTAACAAAAGCGTTGTTGGATTTTTCCCATTCCCCATACAATTTCTTCTTTCCCAAATACCCCTTGATTACCCAAATTAATCAAATGTTTATTAAACCTCGGAGGATTATTACGATTATTCTTCATAACAGAAATTAGGACGAATCTATTGATTTTGATACCAATAACAAAATGTTATAAAATAGTTGGACATCATAGTCTAAGTCATTAGATGAGAGGCGCGCATTCCAGTCAATTGATGAGAAATACGAAAGCAGGCTATTAAAATCTGCACGTTTAAAATCATTAAATCTAGACATAAAATTAGATTAATTGAATTAGACAGTTTCCGATTGGTTCAGATTGATCTTCATCGAGTTATAGAGCCTGTTTGATAATTCGTATGGTGCGGTGCAGTGCATACTGTTTTCCTTTTCTCCTTTAATTTATTTTCTATTAGTGAAAGAAACAGTTATACACTGCACCTCACCGTACGAATTATCAAACAGACCCATAGTTAACATCATTAACAATATATGGAACCGATGCTTCAATTACCGTACATAAATTTAACGAATTTGTAAAAAAATAGAACCAAAAATCTACCAATGTAGTTAGTGACATCATTAATCTGGACAAATCCATAGAATAAGATGGAGTCAATGTGGTTTCGACAGTTGATGCGTAACGTTGCAAAAGCAGCATGTTGTTATCCTTGTTGGCTAAAGGATGAAATGTTAAACAATCGCTATGTGTAAAACTAGTATACACGTCAAGTTTTGAATTCGGTGGAATATATACACCAATGACATATATTAATTTAATATATGTCCGCCACCCTTAGATTTAAACTATTTAACTTCGAGGGATCTCGTCTTTAGACAAAGTAGTCTGCAGGAAAGTACTCCGCACTGTAAATATCTGCATTCAAACTAGCTTCAACTAGTACATAAACCGGAAGCACAGATCCACAAACAAAACAATAAACTTCAGTAGGTTTAAAAGTAATGCCACAAACATTTTGAAAATACATGAAATTAGAATTAGTATATCAACATCTGGTGGACTCCGCGAAAATTTGATGTAGTAGATGTTCAGGCCATGCGTCGACCTTCCTTACAGCTTCGAAGTACTCAAGAGGAACACTAACTTTATTTTTTAAATTTTTGAATGCACTGTTAATAACGGTTGGTTGTAAATGAGACACGAGGATCCATTTTCAAGGTGGGAAGGACCCAATAGATGTAGTACCTCGCGTAGCTATGCCAATTATTACATGATTGAGGTGTTGGTTTATACGTCTATTATCAGCATGCTTTTTGTTAACATTACATATTTATGTTTACCCATGAATGAAGTCTGTTCTTTTTGAGCAGAAATAGCGGCTTCGTTAGTGCGGCGTTGTCATTATTTGTATTTTTATTATTATCAGAATTATCACACAAAACATGATCATATCATGTAGCCCTGTTCATCATCACCCGGGGAATACTCTTTGGCAGTGTAATGAACTAATGAGTGGGCGAGGTTTTTTTATATACAATTTTTATATTATTGTTGTTGTTTGTTTCACTGCGGCATACGTTACACAAATTTATTATTGTGAAGTTAAGTCGCCCGTCTTATTAGTTATGGAGTCAATAATTTTGAAACGACAAATCATGTAAAATTAAAGTTTTTCATTGAGCTAATAAATGTTTCATTTATATAATGGGATTCAATAAGTATTAAAAAATATCTTTTTATTGGTGATGGTGTGTGAAATTTTTCAATTAAGTATCAGTGCCAATGTTGGTTGCCAAAGAAAGTTTAAAAAAATTAAAAATCTCTTTAGGGACGCTTGTAAAGTTTATCCTAAGTTAGAACTAAACCAACAAAAACAACAGAATCTGTAAATGTATTGATAAAAATGAAAAAATGACATTAAGGCGAACATTTTTCAATAAATAATTTGAAAACTTTTATTTGTTGTTTTAAATAAATTAAGTTTTGTTATATTCAAATTGAATTATTTTGTTAAAATAAAAAATAAAACCTGTATAAATACACATCTATACATATACTAAAATTACATAATTAGAAAAGTGAGTGTCTGTTAAATAACTTGTAAAGTTATTCTTTTCATATTGCCACATTTGGAAACATACAATTTAGGATTTTCTTAAGAAAGTCTGTATCTTAAGATTTTCCATATTTATCTCCAACGCCACTATGATTTTTTGGAAGGCCTAATGGAAGGCTTTGGGCCCATTAACAACCTAGATAACTTTGATACAGTTATCGTAAGGGTCTACAGACGATCCGCCGATTGTCGGTCTGATCAAATCTAAAATTGGCACGCATGATATAACATAGCGTCTGATTTGGTTATTTTATGTTAAGCTACGTTTTTGTTAGTATTTGTTTTCTTATTCCGTCACACAATATGAACTCTATTACAAAACTGATAAGTGGAGCTCGGTAGGTTCGACAACAAACGTTAGATTTCTTCGATTGGTTGGATGGAATCATTCTGACCTCATTAGGAAAATTTGTACCAGTATACACATCATAAAACGTTGCGTTCGACCCGATCAAATCTATCCGTTTGTCCGACCAAATGAGAACGACTCCTTGGCCTTGGAGTGAATGATAAAAGCTTGCGGAAATTTTTCGTATAAAATCTAAATATTAAGATTTATATGTTCAATATAGCACCAGGATCCATCGTAAATTATTTAACCCAAATAAGTGTCGCAAATCGCCAACTACCAGTGATATTATGGAAAATCTTAAGATACAGGCTTTCTTAAGAAAATCCTATATAGTAACACAAATATTGCAATTTGACCATGTGAAAGGCATTAGCTTTTCAAATGGTTAAGCATGCTCGTAGTCTTAGATTAGGCCTTCCAAAAAGTTATAGTGGCGTTGGAGATAAATATGGAAAATCTTAAGATACAGACTTTCTTAAGAAAGTCCTGAATAGTAAATTTACAAATATTCCAATTTGACAATGTGAAAGGCATTAGCTTTTCAAATGGTTTTTCATGCATGTAGTACCTACTAGTACAGATTTATCAAAAAATCATATTGAGCTTTCAGGTTAATTTCCAAATTCTTCAGATAAACTGTTTTATTTAAAATATATGGTTATATGAAGATCGAAACCGTTCAACATGGCATATTTCAAAACGGAATATTTCAAAATGGAATATAAAAATATAACATATGGTACACTATGGCATATTTTAAAACGGCATATTTTAAAACGGCATATGGTACACTATGGCATAAGGTACACGATGGCATATTTTCATATGGCATATGGTATAATATGGCATTTTCTAAAACTTGGCTATTTCTTAGCCGAGTGTGATGAAATTTGCCAAGTGCGATGAAAATGGAATACTAAACCGGATTTTAGACGAAGTTCTGTAATATGGCTAATTAGGGAGGAACTTACCTATTAATTAACCGAATATGATGAAAATCAACATATCCGTTAGAAATGGTCTTCTAAAAAGAATTTTAGATGAATTTCTAGAACATGGCCAATCATGATGGAACTTGGGTATTTCTTAAACGATTATGATGAAATTCGACAAGTGTGATGGGAATGGGATCCAAAAATGAGTTTTAGTAGAAGTTCTGAAATATGGTTAATTTGATAGAATTTGTCTATTTATTGGCCGATTATGATGAAATTTAGAAGGAGTGATGGAAATGGAGTTGCTAAATGGTTTCTAGATAAAGTTCTGAGATATGGCAATTTTTATGCAACTTGGCTATTTCACAACTGATTATGATGAAATTCGACAAATATGACGAAATAGGATTCTAAAATGAATTTTAGATAAAGTTCTGGAATAAGGCCAATTCGAATGAAAATCGGCTATTTCTTAACCGATTATGATGAAACTCAACAGTACGATGGAAATGGGATTCTAAAATGGTTTTAATCATCAACTTGTAAAGTTACCCTATGCTTTCTAAAATTGCCCTTTACCTATTGCAATTTTTTTTCGCTTAATGCAGGTTAATGAATTTTCCTTCACTTTTAATGCAATTAAATTTATTTTCCACACGGAAATAAAAATATTGGTAATAAAGATATAATCAGGAAGTGCTTGTTAATATCTATAATTTTTCATTTTTATTTAAATCTAATTTTAAAAGTAAAAATATGTATGTATATTGGCCCTTCCGGTTTATTTTTATTCATTGAAATTATTTTTAAAGAAGGAACTAATTTTATACCAACATCAAAATTTAGCACCATAATTGGATAATAGCGCATTTATTCTAGGATTTTTTATTATTTTAGTAATGAATTTTTTAGAATCACTAGTATGAACTCGTTTATAAGACGAAAATAGGGTTCTAAAATGGTTTTTAGACAAAGCCACAGAGAATTTTCTTTTTAATTCTCTGTGATAAAACTCTAGATTGTTGTCAATTAGGTTGAAGCTTGACTATTTTTAACCGATTATGCTGCAATCCATTCTCTTAATAGAATTTTCCTTTACTTACTTAACGGATTTTCATTTAAACCTTTACCTAACAGGATTATCCTTCAATTAGTAGAATAAGCCTTTATTTACTTAAATTTTCCTTTACCTATTAGAATTTTTCTTTAGTTATAAAAGTTTGCTATCGCTTAATTGACGATTGGAGGATTGAGGGTACCACGTAGCGGAGAAATTTGGAACTGAACGAGCTATCCCATTTTGACGTTTAAGATATTTTTAAATGTCATTTATGTTGATAATTTGTTATTATGAAATGTCATTTAAGGATAGCTCAATTTTCAAATTTTCTGGTAGGTCGGCCTTTTCTAACATTTACAATCGTCAATAGAATTTCGTTGTAATTCAAATGGATACATTTTGATAAATACAGGTTTAGAAATTAAAAAAATATTAAACGTTTTAAATTTAAAATTTATCAAATCATACATGCAGTAGTGTACCTTTTACCCTATTGTGCCATATACCATTGAGATCGGGGTATTTGCCTGCAAGACAAAATCTTGTTTTGCCGTTCCATCTTGTTTTTTGAATTCTTACCGTATAAAAAATTTTTGTTGGACAAAATCGTGTTTTAATTTTGTTTTCCGAAATAATTATTTTGATTATTTTATAGTGAAAAATGAATATTTAGTGAAATCGTTTTTCTGGGATGGATATAAAATATTGCATTTCAAAATGTTGCATTAACAAAATCTTGCATTACAAAATTTTGCATAACAGAATAGTGCAGTTATTTTGCAGTAGGTGTCATTAATAGATTCTATATAATCCGCTCCTACGTGCGGCACGCAGTGCGACATGTTTGCTGTTCCCGGCTCCTATACGTCCCCCGAAGTTCAAATCTAAAGCCCCTCGGAGGGCTAAGCGGGGGGAGCGCAGCGACCTCCCGCGTGCCCGTGAGAGTTATCGAAGCCGTTAGGCTCTACAATTCTAAGTTAAATTAGTCGATGTCATTTTTCTTCAATTTATTTTCCTCAGAATAGAGAAAAAAATGTACGGGAAATTGTTATGCAATATTTTGTAATGCAAGATTACATACCCAACCCAGTTTTCCTAAGTCCCTTATTTTAAGTTAATTTTTCACATTAGCAGGCATTTATGTATATTAGGATAAAGGTTCAGATTCAATTAATAAAAAACAAATTTTAGTAATTAATTTGCATACACACATTTTATTTAAAATTATAATTTCACAAGTTAATTTCTCTTCTTGAGATGTGTTTGAAGAAATATAATAAAAATCAATAAAAGCTATGTTATTTAAATACGATGCCTTTAACGGAAGACGTTTCCTCTTTAGGCCGTCGATTTATCATAATATATTTAAGATTTTTTTTTTTTTTTCTACATATTTTATTTGTATATAATTGTTCACCAGATCTCATTTTGTCGATTCGGTTTTTAATAAATATTTGTCTTTGCCTAATTCATCTATTGATGATCCCCAAATAATTTGGGTAAAATGAAATAAACAACCCTTAAAAATTAAGGAACTGAAGCTAGTTCGAAATCTGAAATAATTCTTGTAGGAAGTAAATTAATGGAAAGAGAACAAGGAATTTCGAATAGCTCATAAAAAACTAATAATATGAATTTTTACTCGGCTATCGCCTCGTGGGACAAACTTATCCCTTGTGGATAATATCTCGTTTTGCTCACTAGTACCATAAATAACTATTATCCCTATAAAAAAGTAAACAAGTTTTTAGGTTAACAGGTTACACGTTAACAGGGTTCTGCATTATCGACTTTTCACCTTCGGCTGGAAACTTTTGGATAACTTTAACAGTGTTTAGAATAGTGTTATCTTTGAATTGTATTTTAAAGTATTTATAAAAGAACGTTTACCTAATAGTATTGCATTAGCAAGAACGTTTACCTAATAGTATTGCATTCTTACTCGTTCAAACCACGATTTGCTGTTAACTTGATTTTGCAATCTGTGTCTTATTCTCCGTATCTTGATTCAAAAATCTTTTTTGTAACTGCTCATCCACTAGTTGATCAAGCACCATACGATCTTCGTCCTTGTACCCTCGGCAATTGGGTTCAAAAATGTAGGAACATGATTGGTTTTGTTTTTTTTCGGCGCTTTTATTGCCGTGAAAAAATCACTCAATTTTGCTTTCTTATACACGCCAATTTTCTGATATACTATATTATTTCATTTTAATCATAATTTGTCCACCTTTTTAATAAAGTCTACGTTGCTTTTTTTTCACAGGTATAGTAACAGTGGTTTTGGGTGGCCCTCCATGTGGTGCTTTATAGATAATGTATCCTCTAAACTTTTCACAATTTTAGTTATTCCTATTTAAATTGCATTAGGCTACGTCATGCTACTTGCTTGTATCTTTTATTTATTTATAGTACCACTCATATTACCAATTTATTTATTTATCTTTAGGAATATAAACTCTATAACTTTATTATAAATAATTATCTGTTATGATTACCACTTTTTTTGGCTTCAACCCCTGAGCTTTTTCTGTTCTTATGTTTACTTCCCATCCGATCGTCGATCATGTTATTTTTTAAATTCATACATAAATACTTAACGCAATTTAATTTAATGCATTGCTTCGTCTAGTTTCTGAAAATCCCACGATCCCCTCTGTGGTCTAGCCTTCTATAGACTATAGTCTGTTGTCCAAAAAACTGTTTAGAAGCCTCTATGCGAATATTCTGCTGGCCAGGGTCGTATCGTCGACTTTCGTTAGAAGTTTTTTGATGAGACAGTTTCTGAAAAGGCAGTTCAGTCTAAACCTGTTTTGACTGAGTTATGTTTTCATTTTTGACCGAAATACCGGTAACCCTATTTCAGTCAACAAAAAAATCAATCTAAAGTTTGTAGCGGGTTGAAAAGAACCAGATAAATTTAGTCTCTGGAGCAAATATTTTGTTTTGTTTTGGGTTTCAAAGCCCTGATTTGAAATAATTATTTGTTGGATGATAAGCGAATTTTTTTTGTAATTGTATACGATCGCAATAATTATTTTGTTTTAAAATGATCATCTTCAGAAATGAAAATGTTTATCGTTTCCCCATTTCCAATATGTATATACCTCTCGCGAACCCAATTTTTTTTGTATTGCGAACGAGAAGAAAGAAGAATGGATTGGAGGGGTAACCCAAGAGATGAAGAACGAAATGGAATGAGAAGAAGATGAAAATTGGTAAATTTAATTTGGTGTGATTGGATTTGGTCTCTTGGATTTGGATTTTTGAACGAGACACATCTCGAGTTTTGGACCAGCATTATTTATAATAAATAAATATATTTATTTCGGATTGGCGTTGGATTTTTTTTGGTGGATACAACATGTTCGAGGTTGTTTGATTTGACCAACGTGATTTCGAGGGATATGGACACTGGACAATTCACCTGGTTAAAGAATAGTAAATTTATTGCTGCATGTACAACAACTGGTTTTGAGTTAAGTATGGATTTTTTTTTATGATTATTTGTGTCACAAAAGACAAAACATAATATAAATATATATATATAACTTTCTGTTGAGTGCATAAAATACGGGATCAGTGATTTTGATGGTGTTTTTTTTTATTGGTTAAATTCAAAAGATAAATTGAATCCAAAACCAGATTTTGTATGTTTTTTTTTTGTGTAATAATCTGGAGACACGTGTGTTAGCCGTGGTAAGCCATTTTGAGTAGAATACCGAAAAAAGACGTTATCTTGTTGTATTGAGGCAATAAATAAATCGGAATGTATTGGTTTTATTTGCTGTGCGGCACGTTTTTTTAAGTTTGGATATTTGGTACTGGACCACGTGGGATACATTATATTGCGGAGATGCAGTAAAGGAAAATTTTGGGTGAGCGTATCCAGATATTTGTAATTTTTTTTTTGTATAAATATTTTCAATTATTCTGTTGATTTTTGTTTTGAGTTATAAAGTTTTTTCTTAATAATTAAAATTTTTTTTTTCCATCTTTTCTAAATAAAAGAATTTGTTCTAAAATCCACCCCTAAAGTTTCAAATCGCTCTTTGAGATAGCCGGAAAAACTATTACGTGTGGAAGGTTTCTTCTTTTGAAGATGGCGCCCAACAGTATTTATTAAAAACTCACCAAATTGAGCAAATTTTGAATTAAAGAAAAGATGCGGGTTCTGTTTGTTTTATTATTCATAATTTTGATTATTTAGTTATTATTAACATTTTTTTTTTCTTTTGGTTCTTATAGATGTCGTGTCATGCTGGAAACACGGAGAACAAGCCATTTGCCGATTTTGTTGTTATTACTATTTTACGGAATTTATTTTTTTGTTATTTAGTGAACAGTAATTATTCTGTTTAATGATTTTTTTTTTTTTTTGATAAATTATTGTATTTTAATTATGTTTTTTTTAAATTGATTTATATAATTAAAATAAAAACAAACTTTTGCGTATAAGCTTTATAACGATAGATATTCGGTTGTTTGTATTTTTTTCTTTCTGGGTTTTGGAGTTTCATTTGTTTTTTTTTTGAAGAAACCTAAATCCACGCGTTACATAATTGGCGCCCAACGTGGGGCCCTTTAAATGGCGTACATTTGCTAATTTTTTTTTCTAGAATTTTTTTATATATTTTTGATTTTAATTTAATTTAGTTTTTTTTTCTAGTTAATATTTTTGTTTTCAGTATCTTGATACGAAACTAAATTTTCTTGAATATTTTTTTTATTACTAAATTCACCTATTTACATAATTATTTTATCTTTTATTTAATTAGATTTATTATTTGTTACAATGAATGCTGCATATCTGAGTGACGGTGAGCTTTCGTATGAAATACGTATACGCAATATAATTGACAAGCAATCAGTAGTTAGTAATCAGCGTTCTCTGAGACAACGTTTAAGAGATGAAGCGAAGGGTAATGTAAACCCTCCAAGAACAGTGAATGATCCGGTTGACACAGAATATGCCGAATGTGAACGGAAGTTTAAGAGTTTAAGTTCCTTGCCCGAGGCTGAACGGAAAAAACATGGTAAGCGCATTAATACCAAATTAATACATCTACAATTTCGCCTAGAGAGACTTAATAATACCCTTCCAGTTCATTCTCCTTGGAAGAATAATATTAGTTATATGTTAGCTCAAATTAGTTCGTTAATTGATCCTTCGTTAATTGTGTCTGAAACTGAAACATCCGATGATCAGCAAGTTTCCGGTATTCAAGATGATCTTGGCGCCAGTATGGCCGATTTTACAGTCAAAGACACCAATAAGAGCAATCCGATGGGTGCTTTAGAACAACTGAATACTGCTCAAGTTCGCGATGGTAAAAATAAAAATACCAATAAGCCTGTAGGTCTTGATAATAATATATATTCTGATTCCGAATCCGATTTAGAATTTGACACGAATCTTCGAGAGTCTTTAGCTGATCCACCAGTCGGTAGATCATCCGGAATACCGCTTATTGAGCGTGCAAGATTGACTAGACGGATTTGCCCCGTGTATAAGTGGAAAATAGTGTTTTCAGGTGATTCGAAAGGTTTAACTCTAAACGATTTCTTGCAACAGATAGAAATGCAGGCCGCAACTGAAGAAGTTTCGCAGAGAGAGTTGTTCCTTGCTGCGTATTATTTCTTCGATGGTCCCGCGAAAACTTGGTTTCGAGCATTTAAAAACAAGTTCAATACATGGAACCAGCTAGTGCGTGCACTGAAGAAAGAATTTTTACCTTCAGATCATGATTATTGGTTGTTGAGAGAAATTGATCAGAGAATGCAAGGGCGGGATGAGAGTTTTAGTCTGTATCTAGCTCAAATGAAACTTTATTATCAAAGTTTAATTGAGCCAATCCCTGAAAAAGCTCAATTACCAACAATAATCCGTAATTTACAGTCAGTTTATTTAGAAAAACTTCCCATTGCAGGAGTAAATTCTATTGAACAACTTTGCTTATATTGTAAGAGGATAGAAGATTTACGTTATAATTTGAACAGACGATCATCCGCTAATCGCCAAGTTTTAGAACCGTCTTTAAATCGCGTTACACGGTATTCGAGGGTCAATGCATTTGTAAAAGATTCAGTCGCAAAAGAGTTGCAAGAGGTGTCGCTTACACAGGAACAAGCGGTTTCAGTTTCGACAGTAAAAGCCTTAGCAACGACTCGTGTTAGATGTTGGAATTGTTCGCAAGCCGGACATACATTTAATAATTGTGTAAAGGAAAAGACCAAGTTATTTTGTTACAAATGCGGAAGGTCTGGGGTTATCACTCGTAAATGTCCGAAGTGTTCACTGTCGGTCGCGGAAAACGAGTAGTGGAAATTAGTAGTGGGAGTTTTACTAATTCCATAAAACCTAAAACTCCTAAATCAAAACTATCCGATTATTCAAATTATGTTTACTTTTCAAATGTTTTAAATTCTGTTGTTAAATATTCATCTGACGGAAGGCCAACAATTCAAGTAACAATTCTTGATATTAAAGTTGAAGGTCTCCTAGATTCCGGAGCTTCTTGTACCATATTTGGGGTAAATTCGCAAAAATTGATTGAATCTCTAAATTTATTAATTTACCAAATTAATTCCACTATTTTAACTGCTGATGGAACACAACACAAAATAAACGGATATGTAAATGTCCCCTTTACATATAACCATAAAACTTTCGTAATTCCAGTTTTAATTGTACCCTCAATTACAACAACTTTGATATTAGGCATGGACTTTTGGAGGATGTTCAATATTAAGCCTACAGTCGAAACCATTTCTTCATCCGAGCTGGACAAAAAAATTTTGGAGGTACATCATTCTTTGTCAGACTTTGAAATTGGTGAGATAAAATCGGTTTTAACCAAATTTAAATTGTCTGACAATAATATACTAGGGCGTACGAATGTACTATCTCATTTCATTGATACAGCCTACGCCAGACCCATAAAACAGAGGAATTATCCAATGTCACCCTATGTCCAGGAGAAAGTAGACAAAGAACTCGACCGCATGATAAATCTGGGAGTAATTGAAAAGTCTACCAGTCCTTGGAGTAATCCTCTCGTTTGTGTTTCTAAACCTAATGGTAAAATTCGCCTCTGCCTAGATTCTAGAAAATTGAATAATGTTACGAAGCAGGATGCATATCCGCTTCCCCATATTGCTCGAATTCTGGGCCGTTTTAAGAGCACCAACTTTCTTTCCAGCATAGACCTTTCTGATGCCTTTTGGCAAGTTCCTCTGGAAGAATCTTCAAAAGAGAAAACGGCATTTTCCATATCTTCGCGCGGACACTTTCAATTTACGGTTATGCCCTTTGGATTGCATAACGCGCCGCAAACGCAGGCTCGGTTAATGGACCAGGTGCTAGGTGTAGATCTCGAACCACAAGTATTTGTCTATCTGGACGATATTATAGTATCTACTGAGACCTACCACGAACATATCCGACTTTTAAATGAGGTGGCCGATCGTTTAAAAATTGCAGGATTGACAATTAATTTAGAAAAATCAAAATTCTTACAGAAACATATGAAATATCTGGGTTATATAATTTCGCAGGAAGGATTGAGAACCGATCCTGACAAAGTTTCTGCAGTATTGAATTATCCGGTTCCGAATTGTCCTAAGGATGTTCGCCGACTATTAGGTATGGCGAGTTGGTATAGGCGGTTCATTCATAATTTTTCCACAATCACTTCGCCAATTTCAGATGTTTTGAAAAAGGGGAAAAAATTCGTTTGGACAGAAGCAGCCAATATTGCTTTTCTAGAATTAAAATCTTTGCTTGTAGCTCCACCTGTTCTAGCTAACCCAGATTTTACGAAAAGGTTTATCATTCAAACCGATGCATCAGACGTGGGTGTTGGCGCCGTTCTCACTCAGGGTGAAGGAAATGAAGAAAAGGTTATTTCGTTCTTTAGTCATAAGTTAACCACACAACAGCGAAAATACCACACCACAGAAAAAGAATGTTTAGCTGTAATTTTAGCCATAGAGAGATTTAGACCATACATTGAGGGAAGCTATTTTATTGTCATAACGGATCACGCTTCTCTTCTATGGTTGAATAATCTAAATGATCCAAGTGGTCGTCTTGGTCGTTGGGCCCTTCGACTGCAGCAGTATAAATTTGACTTACGACACAGAAAGGGACGTTTTAATGTTGTGCCAGACGCTCTGTCTCGAGCAATGGGCTGTGATTCTCTTTCATTATCTGATGATCAATGGTATGAGAACATCAAAAGTGGATTGGTTATTAATCCCGATGATTACCCGGATTTTAAAATAATTAATAATCAGTTGTTTAAGCTATTCCCTGGATCGAAATTAAAACTTGTGGTACCTCTAAAAAATCGTGAAGATATTCTGAAAAAGTGCCATGATGACTCGATGGCAGCTCATCTTGGAACCTCAAAAACGGCTTATCGAATAAAACAAAATTATTTTTGGCCTAATTTAGACAGTACAGTGAAGGAATACATACGAAATTGTGAAATTTGCAAAGCATCTAAAGATGGTCCATTAATGAAGTCACCGATGGGGGCACCGAAATTTGTTACTACACCGTGGTCAACTATTGCTGTAGACTATTTAGGACCTTTACCCAGATCCAAATCCGGCAACATATTTGTGCTCGTAATAATTGACGTGTTTACGAAGTTTGTACTTTTGTTTCCGCTTCGTAATTCTGACACAAAGTCCACCATTCGAATTTTGGAACAAAATGTATTTCTAATTTTTGGAACTCCATGTACCTTAATTTCGGATAATGGACCTCAGTTCACTGCAGAAAAATTTAAAACTTTCTTGAAGGAAAATGGAGTGTCTCACTATCGAAATGCCAACTACCATCCTCAAAACAATCCAGCGGAACGGGTAAATCGAGTTGTTTTAGCTGCAATCCGATCGTATGTTAAGGACGATCATAGAGAATGGGATCAGCATATTCATAAAATAGCTTGTGCCATTCGAACTGCTGTTCATGAGTCGACTGGATACACCCCTTACTTTCTGAACTTTGGTCGTGAAATCCACCATTTCGGATATACCGCAAATATAGATACCTCTACAAATGAATCTAGTAATGACGAAGACCCTATTCAGAAAAGAGTGAGATATTTAAAAGGCGAATTTGAGATAATTAATAAAATCGTGCAATCAAATTTACGAAAAGCTTACACTAAATATGCGCACCATTATAATTTAAGAACGTCTGTGCGAAATCATAACATTGGAGATGTAGTTTGGAAAAGAAATTTTCAATTGTCCAAAGCTTCTGCAAATTTCAGTGCCAAATTGGCACCGAAATGGATAAAATGTAAAATAAAAGAAAAAACGGGCTCACACACTTATCTACTACAAGATCTCAATGGAAAAGATCTTGGCGTATTCCATACGAAGGATTTTAAAGCCGATGCTGTCACTTAATACTCAATAAGCATTTCATTGTGGTAAAGTATGGTTTTTGGTTGTTTAAAAATTTAATCATTAATTTAGTTTCTTAAATAATTTTCTTTAGATCTATAATTTTCAGGTAACATTTTTTTTTAGCCATGGATAAGGTCAATTCCCTTATCACAATTGCACTTAAATTTTTTTTAAAGTTGCACAACAATGTATATCATCCAAAAATTCATTTTAGTTTAGGATAGTTTTAGTTTGGTAATCTTAGGTAATTTTTTTTTGTAGTTGAGCTATGGATGTGGATAAATACCCGTCACAATTGCACTTACATATTAAAGTTGCAGATAAAATATATATCATCCAAAATGAATTTTAGTTTAGTTAAGTGGGTTCGATCTTTATAACACAAATGCACTAATTTTAGTGGCTAAGAAAATAAACATCACCCAAATTTAATATTAATTAGAGTTTAGCATTTAGATTTAATTTACCTGTCTAATAATTAAATTTTGAATCATTTTTTTTTTCTTTGAGATTTTTCTGTTGATATTGTTCAAATTAACGTTTTAGCACTCAATGAAGTTGAGTACGTGTTTATAGTTTATAGTCAGCCGTAAGGGTTGGATTTTTTTTTTGTCTTGGTTATTATAACCAATTTTTTTTTTCCAGTCTTGTTTGGGCCGCACATTATTGTAGATATCTTATGATCTTGCTCAGGACAATTGTTTCCATACGCTATCATGGGATATTCAATTTTTTTTTGTGGGCTTAAGCATTACTATTTTCAGTTTTTTTTTTCCAAATTCGATTATGTCGTAATTTTTTATTTTTTTGGCGATTTGTTTTTCTCTTGATTTTGCTCAGGACATTTTCCATACGCTATCAAGGGTTAGCATTTTGTGCATTTTATTATTATTTTTTTTGTTTGTTATTAATCGAATTTGATGATTAGACCTTATAGCTTTAAGGTTAGTTTTATTTAGGCCAAATAATAGTGCCAGTTTAGTAAGTAGGTGGTTACACCTTAATTTATGGTCAGTGATTGGTTTTATACTACGCTGAATCATTTTTATTTGAACAATGTCATATGGAAGAAGATCTTAGAAAAAGAATTGTTGGTCATTTTTTTTTTGCTTGGAGTATAACTTGTGTATGTAAATGGTTCGTTCTGTTTCCAGTATTGACGACATGTAGTTTGGTAAGATTTATTTTTTTTGTATGTATATAAAATAACGATTTTCTAAATATTTTTTTTTAGTCTACTTTATTTCTTTGGTTTAGGATTTGCTTTACGAGACTGTTGAAGATTTTTAAAAGAAATTTAATCAATTTTGATTAAAAAATTGATTAAATTTCTTTCTAAAAGTAAATATGCATTGTAGCGGGTTGAAAAGAACCAGATAAATTTAGTCTCTGGAGCAAATATTTTGTTTTGTTTTGGGTTTCAAAGCCCTGATTTGAAATAATTATTTGTTGGATGATAAGCGAATTTTTTTTGTAATTGTATACGATCGCAATAATTATTTTGTTTTAAAATGATCATCTTCAGAAATGAAAATGTTTATCGTTTCCCCATTTCCAATATGTATATACCTCTCGCGAACCCAATTTTTTTTGTATTGCGAACGAGAAGAAAGAAGAATGGATTGGAGGGGTAACCCAAGAGATGAAGAACGAAATGGAATGAGAAGAAGATGAAAATTGGTAAATTTAATTTGGTGTGATTGGATTTGGTCTCTTGGATTTGGATTTTTGAACGAGACACATCTCGAGTTTTGGACCAGCATTATTTATAATAAATAAATATATTTATTTCGGATTGGCGTTGGATTTTTTTTGGTGGATACAACATGTTCGAGGTTGTTTGATTTGACCAACGTGATTTCGAGGGATATGGACACTGGACAATTCACCTGGTTAAAGAATAGTAAATTTATTGCTGCATGTACAACAACTGGTTTTGAGTTAAGTATGGATTTTTTTTTATGATTATTTGTGTCACAAAAGACAAAACATAATATAAATATATATATATAACTTTCTGTTGAGTGCATAAAATACGGGATCAGTGATTTTGATGGTGTTTTTTTTTATTGGTTAAATTCAAAAGATAAATTGAATCCAAAACCAGATTTTGTATGTTTTTTTTTTGTGTAATAATCTGGAGACACGTGTGTTAGCCGTGGTAAGCCATTTTGAGTAGAATACCGAAAAAAGACGTTATCTTGTTGTATTGAGGCAATAAATAAATCGGAATGTATTGGTTTTATTTGCTGTGCGGCACGTTTTTTTAAGTTTGGATATTTGGTACTGGACCACGTGGGATACATTATATTGCGGAGATGCAGTAAAGGAAAATTTTGGGTGAGCGTATCCAGATATTTGTAATTTTTTTTTTGTATAAATATTTTCAATTATTCTGTTGATTTTTGTTTTGAGTTATAAAGTTTTTTCTTAATAATTAAAATTTTTTTTTTCCATCTTTTCTAAATAAAAGAATTTGTTCTAAAATCCACCCCTAAAGTTTCAAATCGCTCTTTGAGATAGCCGGAAAAACTATTACGTGTGGAAGGTTTCTTCTTTTGAAGATGGCGCCCAACAGTATTTATTAAAAACTCACCAAATTGAGCAAATTTTGAATTAAAGAAAAGATGCGGGTTCTGTTTGTTTTATTATTCATAATTTTGATTATTTAGTTATTATTAACATTTTTTTTTTCTTTTGGTTCTTATAGATGTCGTGTCATGCTGGAAACACGGAGAACAAGCCATTTGCCGATTTTGTTGTTATTACTATTTTACGGAATTTATTTTTTTGTTATTTAGTGAACAGTAATTATTCTGTTTAATGATTTTTTTTTTTTTTTGATAAATTATTGTATTTTAATTATGTTTTTTTTAAATTGATTTATATAATTAAAATAAAAACAAACTTTTGCGTATAAGCTTTATAACGATAGATATTCGGTTGTTTGTATTTTTTTCTTTCTGGGTTTTGGAGTTTCATTTGTTTTTTTTTTGAAGAAACCTAAATCCACGCGTTACAAGTTGTTGCAGTCCAAAAATTGTTGACTGGAATACATTTCAAAAAGGTTGTTTAGAACAAACACTCAAAAGGCATTTCAGTCTGTTTTCTGATCGAAAAAGTTTTTTCTTGAGGCTCCTTTTTAAAGAAAATTCCTTTCGGTTTTTTTGACTGAAATGTTTTTAACTGGTATGAGCCATACTCGTATATGAGCATATGAAATTTTGTTTAACTTTTATTGCTGTTTAAAAATCGTGTGGTGAAAAATGCTTTGTTCCCGGTATAAAGGACTTATCTGAACAACCTTATTTTAGTATTTATCTAAACTCCGATGAACATCTTATCATCATCAAGCCAATCTGAAAACAATCATAAAACCAAATTTTCTTAATTTTCCAAAAAAGAAAAGAAAAGAAAACGGCAAATTATGTAAATGCGCGAAAAATGAAAAGAAATATTAAAGGAAATGCAATTTTCCCAACCTCAACACCACAACACAAAGAGAAAAGCAGAAAATTGAAATGAAAATTTATGATCTTTTAGTAGGAGTACATTTCTATTATACGAATATCTGTATATAGCCGTGAGTATCAGTTCGGTTCATATTTTATAACGGTGCGATGGTTTCTTCACTATTCCGGCGCTACACAATTTGCTCCAAACCAATTACAACGATGAACATTTTTTTTCTCATATTCAAAGTCATAAGAAAGTCATTTTCTTTCGAAATATAAAGAAAAATATTTTTCTATTTCCACAACTTTTTTTTTTTTTTTGTTTATTTTTGGTGTTGTTTTATACGTACTACGGCAGGCAGTACTCTATACACAGAATCGCGCAAAAAAAAAAAAAATGAGATGGAAATTCTTTTAATTTATATGAAAAGAAAAGCGCCGAAGAAAATAAAAAAAAATAAAAAAGTTTGATGAAATTTAAATGTAGATTTATGTGAATGGCTACAGGGTGAATGAATTATTTTTCGGAATTTTTTGTTGCGGCTTTAAGAATTATTGTTGAGATGAAATCAATTTTTTTTATGTGTACTCGCCGAACCGTCGTCCATGTACAATATTTAGTGAATATACAATATATGTATAGAAGGATGAGATAATAATTTTTCGATTGACTAAATTACTCGTACCATAAAATCAACATCATTTAATCAGTAAAACGAAAATCATTTTATTTTATAAAACTAATTTTTGTTATGTACTCTCTGTCAATAGAAAATTTTTCTATTGTTCTAAATGTACAAATACTGATTTTCTACAATACATAAAAATAAAAAAATTATGTCACAATAATTCGATTAGTAAGTACCATCAGCATCAAAACCATTGGGCGCACACACGACGATATTCGAAACGATAACAATTCATAATGCAATTACAGCATGAACATTTTGTTATTGTCAATTGTGTGTTTCGTTGTTGTTGTTGTCAAATATCAATAGATACACTTTTTTTCTTTTTGTAAATCATTTTGTCGGATAAATTGGTATGGCGGATTGTGGAGTGGAAAAATTATTATGGGGGGTTGTAAATTTAAGTGATTTTTTGGAAAACAATAATTATGAAGTATATTTTTAAAATGCATAATGGTATGATATGATGTGTCTGTAGTAAATGTGTATCATATTATTTCTAACGTAATTTTGTATGCGTATTTCAATTTTTAATGTTTATGGTGGCGGAATATTTGTTAAAAATATTTTTATTACAAATAGATAATATTTAGGTTGACTAAAAGTAAAAGCACATTTGGAACAACCAGTCTATAAAAATTTCGATCCGCTGAATCTAAGCACCCTGTAATTTGTAGTGTGCCTTTAACTATGTTGCAAAACATTTTTCCCCAAAAATCAATTTTTTCGAAATAATTAAAATTTGGATTTTCCAGAACGTTCAGCGGCGGATCCACAATATAGGCGAACTAGGCGGTCGCCTAAGACGCTGACTTGCTTAGGGCGCTAGAATCTAAATTCTCGAATAAAAAATTTGTGAAACCTGATTTCCAAATAAAATAAATAGCGCGCTATTCAGCAAATATTTTTTTCAGCTATATAAAATTTAACAGTGTCAAGTATCTGTATAATTGTACTGCGGTCTATATCTATCAATATAAATAAAAGTGATTGTTTGTGTTGTATAATGATTGTTATAAAAATCTACACGCGTTGACCAATTTGATCTAAACACAATTATTGTTTAATACCTTAAGACCGTCACTGTCAATATCTCACGTCTCAATGCTCTTCTTGTGGGGTGAAAATCAGGTCCAAAGTTACCATGGAGCAATTTCTAAAACATCACCGAATGAGCTGATTTTTTGATATTTAGTGCAAAATCAAAAATAAATCGACATGTGTATCATTATTTTTTTAACGGTCATGGTCGCGGTGGTGATGAGGATGGTGTTGAAGATGTTGATGATGAAAACTGAAATGGTGATGGGGATGGTGAAGATGGTAGTGACGGTGATGGTGATTGTGATGGTGATGATGTAAGATGGTATGATGGTAAGGTTGTATGATGATACGATGGTACGATGGTACGATGGTACGATGTTACGATGGTACGATGATTTGAAGGAATATTATTATAATTGTTATGATGGTATAATAATTGATGGTATATTGGTATAATTTATGATGTTATGATGGTGTGACAGTATGATGGTTTAATAGTATGATGGTGTGAACGCATGATGATATGATGGTGTAACAGTATAATTGTGTGATGGTTTGATGGATCTATTTTATAACTTTATGGTAGTATGGTGGTATGATAGGCTGATGGTGTTATGATATAATGGTAGGATGGTATCTATGATGGAATGTATGATTAATATCAATACAGGTATCATTCGTAAAATCTGTCTTTTGAAGCATGTCAAGCAAATTTCAATAACAACACATCTTGTAAAAGGTGCATCTGCAAATCTACGCCTCATCGAGAGAGTTTTAATGGCAACTTATTCCACAATGTAGAGCAAGAAGGTAAAGACAATGAAGAACTTGAGGGAACGATTTTTATTAACATAGAACTCAATTATCTAACAAGCTCACATTCAATAATAATTTCTTAGGGACACAACCTCAAACAAATAAATTATCAATTAACACTGCCAACGAAACATTACGCAGTACCCTATCCAATAAATTAATAGAACTCTATCCTTCTCATTAGGTCTTCTAAGGTGGCTACATTAAATGGAACGCACCTTTATGTCGAAGATTCCCTCTAATACACGTTTGCATCCAAGCATTTGTAATTTCCAACGAAGAATAAGAGCAACCCTTGAAAGTAAAGCAGGTAGTAATTTTATGAAAAGGATGTATTATTATTGCGGGATTTAAAATTTTATGTTATGTGAAGTTATGTTATTTCTGTTTTTTCAAGACAAATTCAGACAGGAAGCCGGAAAATAAAATAACATAAAATTAATTTTGTTGCAATGGAATTTGTTGCACCCTTTATGGCATCATAAATCCATGTTATATTATGTAAGGGTAAATAGATGTTTTTTGGGTGAATGTGGTACAAGGGGAATGTGGATTTTAAAAACTAAAATGTGTGTATGTGTGTTAAACTATGTATGTACTTTTATTTTTCTATAAAATTATGAATTCTTAAATTGAAATACAAAAAAATATCAGTTTGCGCTTTCTCATAAAAATGCTAAAAGCAAAACAGTTTCCAACTAATAGTTAATGATTTAATTTTATTTTTTCCATACATATTGAAAATTTAGCACCTCACCTGTGTATGCTAGATATTTCATTCGCCGTTTTACAGCCTCTTTCAATCTTAATTGTGAGGTATCACCGGGAAAAATGGAGATTAACTTTCGCCTTATTTTTAGCGACAAAAATAGCTCTTCAACGGTTGGTAAAGCTGCTAGATTCCTTCCACCATTGGCATTAACGACAGCCGGCAAGCTCTGCAGAAATCTAAAACTATTTGTATTCAAACTTTTAAAGTAGAAATAACTATAAAAGCTAATTATTTTTATTATTGGCAATTAGCAGCAGTGTATTATGGGTTCTTCTATAAGACGATTCCTTAACACGGTATTTCTACAATGCGGCATCAGTATACGACGCAGTTAAGAAATTATAGATATTTTAAATTTTATTTCTCAAATTTAAAAAAGAGTCCGATTTCGCGACAATATTCTGCGGAAAAATTTTCAGCAGGATTGCATGCGATTCAAAAATATTTTATTCGGAAGGGGAAATTTGTTTACGAAATAAACTACTTTGATTGGTTGCTTGCTAAAAATTTTTCCGCAGAATATTGTCGTGAACTCGCAGTGAACGGATGATTATTTTTGAAGCATATTTTATCTATGGAAAAAAATACGTGAAATCACAACTTCTTTATTTGGGACCGGAAGTCATGTTTTAATTTTATGATTTTTTATGTCATATTCGAAAATTATAAATTTGGCTTATTTTATAATTTTATTTTAACATTTAAATTTGATTATAAGATAATTATAAAAATGGCAACATCTTTAATCTTGTTTTGCTTTTATGCAAAATACGTTTAAGTAAATTAAGATATTGCACATTTCTCTACATTTCTCTACTTTTGTACTAAATAAATATCTTTACTTTAATACAACACCCAAAACAATTTCACCACCATCTATTGTCGTTTACAGAACCAACATATTTAGCAAATACAATTTTGCTGATTTTCTTACCTTTTCATTCGGCGCTAATATACATACAATTATTCAGTCTATATTTTTCTGGTTTTAAATGTTTTAAAAATAAAGACACACAAAAGTAGTCTCGTTTTACCTTCAAAACATAACACACGTATGGCCCATTTTTGGACATTAAAAATTTAATAAGTGCAAGTCGATACGCGTCTTTTACCCAATTTACACAATCATTTAGTGATTTGATTTATAATATTAAGTTTGTGTGAATACAAATAATTCTTCAAAAGTAAATTTACGCGCTTAGAAGTGATAGTGGAGGTGGTCATTAATAATAAAACAATTTGTATTATTTTATTATAAAACCTAATTATAAAACGCCACACACCATTTTGTGTAGCCATTAAATTCGCGGGTGTTTTTATTATTACGCTTGAACATAGCAGGTGAGCCTCATTTATCGAACACCGCAACAATTATATTTTGATGCGAGGAACCTCGTATTGTGGAATTCTATAAGATTTAGGGTGCACTACAGCAGAAACCGAGATCATAAAACCTCATGATCTGAATCCATCCCAGCACCGTGTATGGGGTTAGGGTTTCCGTCCTCAGTCTTACTGCGGCTGGGAAAGACACATCTGGTGGAATATGAAATAAATACGGGCGATTCAAAGCCAATTAAGAAGCTATGTTATGCAATCTCACCTGTCAAGCAGAAAGAGATGGTTCAAGAGTAAAGTAGAGTTTTGCCTGCCATAGATGCTCGAAAGATCAACAGCATAACCGTAAAGGAAGCACACCACTGTCAATAAATGATAGTCTGCTCTCCCGATTAGCTCATTTACAGTCTAGATCTAAAGATGCTTTCTGGAAGATTCCGATGCAGAAGTCAGAAAGAACTTAAACTGCATTCACTTTTCTGAGGAAGGCCGTTGTATCAATTCGCTGGCGGCTGGTGTAGGCAAATGTATTGGCTCGTGACGTAAAGGAGTATGTAAGGCAATGCGAAATATGCAAGCAAATTAAAGCGGTCAGTAGCACTTTGAGACCACGGATAGTTATAAGGAATGCGACAGCTCATTTCAAAAATTATATCTCGATTTTCTAGGGCCTTCTCCAGCCCCAAAATGGAAAATTGGGCATTCTAATTGTTGGGATTCGCGGTTTGTGTTGCTCAAACAACTACGAGAGGCCACTTCAGGATGATTCAAAGATTATTGACTAGTTAGAAATAATGGTTTCTGCTTTATTCTTTCCCAGAAATATAGTGCATACTGACAACGAAAAGCAGTTCACCACTAAGTTTTTCTAAACTTGGATAAGAAAACGGAATGAAGCATGTCTCTAAGTCGGTATATCCCACACAATCTAACGCTTCGGAACGTGTTAATCGCTCGGTAGGTACCCAGCTGCCATCAGAGTATATTGGAGGAAGAACATTAAAATTGGGATGTGTGCCTCCCGCAATTTGCGAAAGCATTTCACAATACAGTACAAATATCCACTACATTTTCGCTAGCGTATTTCGTAATCTTTCCGAACATGTAATAACGCATGGCTCACAGTAACATTTGTCACTCCTCTTAAAGAATACGAATTTACCGTAAAGAGTACAGACGATCGTCTTGCGTTAGCTTGAGAGCTAGTGATTTTACGTCTGCCTACACTGAGAGAAAAATTGGGTTGTAAAACCATAGACGAAAATAGTTAATCTATTAATGTACGATAATAAAAAAATCATTAATATTTTTTAATGAATATATCGCGCAACGATTATGATTTAACAAACTTAATTATGAAACACAAAATTCTACATATTTCAAATAGTTTCATGTATAAATCAAAATTGTTTACATATGATTTTACAATTTACGAACAATTTTCTAAATTAACTTATTTTCTATATAATTCAACATTCAGCATCAGCACAATGAATTTAAATGCTTTTTTGGGTTGGAAAGCCATAGACAAAAATAGTTAATTTATTAATGTACGTTATTAAAAAAAATCAATAATATTTGTTAATGAATTTATCGTGCAACGATTATGATTTAACAAACTGAATTTTGAAACATAAAATTCTCCATATTTCAAATAGTTTCCTGTATGGTTCAAAATTGTTTACATATGATTTTACAGTTTTTCTAAATTAACTTATTTGCTATATAATTCAACATTTAATACAATGAATTTAAATGCTTTTTTGGGTTGGAAAACCGTATTGATGAAAATTGTTAATCTCATATACTCATTAATCTAGTCGGAGATATTTTTTATTTTGACTTCATTACATACATAACTGATATGTTTTATTTTTTTAGAGATAACTTAATTATCAATAAGAAGTTTTGTAAAATCAAATCGGAATATTGCGTAAAAAAGAGGATCGGCCCCTGTTCCGTTTACCATTTCTTTAGTTGACTATGATATAATACCACAAATCGATGTACGCACCAACAATAAATACATTGAGATAACAAAGCGTTGCCTCAAAACAAGGTTTAGTAAACATGAAAGAGCCACTTTTTCAAAAAACCAAACGAGTCGTCGGTGGCTGAATATATGTTACTATAAACAATCATTCTTTCGGTTATAAGCAATTTAAGATTATTAAAGGAATACAATAACCGAAAATTATATTGAGTCAATTTTTATACAAAACTTAGTGGAATTAAATTGTAGTCGAATTGTCTTCTTTATTTAAAAACCATCAGAGGCAGTTGATTGTTATATTGAAGTTTATTTGTTTACAAAAAAACGTTTTAATACGTAATACGTCATCAGCTGCACCTGTAGGTGGCCCTCGATTTTTTATGCACATAAAAAATTGTTGGCCTTACGAAATGAACAAAACGATACGATAGAAATATACTTATTTTAAGTTACCTCGCCAACATACTTATTTAAATAAGTATGTCTAAATAAATAACTATATCTTTTGGAAAGGGCCTACGCCTGGTTTGTTAATTAATTTACGCCATAATCCAATTTTCGAAAACCTAAAATAAAAATTTTCTAAATGCATTTCTATTTTCTCTTATATATACAATCAATATTGTTTATTAATGAATCTACAACTTTTTTCTCCTGATCTATAACGATTTTATACTCGTAACATGTCGTGTAATTGGCGGTTATTATTCGTCATTCGTCGTTTTCATTTTGGCTTTGTGTTTTGTGCTGTTGTGTCGTGTGCATTTAAAAATAAAATTAAATAAATAAATCATTTCGTTTGTGTTGCTCGCTCGATTGAGTCTATTTACATTACATGTAAAAAAGTGAATTAGTGAAAAAATAGTTTTGTGTAAAGAAGCAAAATATAGTTTTGTACAAAAATAGTTTTGTGTAAAAAAGTGAAAAAATAGTTTTGTAGTATGGCATCTAATGTCGTTTTCGATTAACCAAAAAATCTAAACTCAAAAATGGCGAGTTTAGTTTTTTTCCACTGAGTTTATTTTTTTTTATCAATCGAAAACGACATAAAAAAATGTGAAATTGGAGAAGATTATTAAGGCCGGTATTCACGAAAAATTATTGAGCAATATAATTGTGCGGCGTCAGATATTCACAAATTTTATTCAAGATTTTGGAATTTTATTGTGCAATATTGGCGTCACACAATTTTATTGCGCAATTTAATTGTACGTGAATACCGTCCTTTATGCGCAATAATTATTTTACTGGATTACACATATAACCTCAAAAATTATGTTGAATTTGTGTAATTCAGTAAAATAATAACAGATTTTATTATGATAGTTTTTGGGGCCTTAAGTTTACTGGATACGTCGAGAAAATCAGGTAAGACATATATTTTTTTAATGCTCTAAACACATAGACACCGCTCGTAGCGACGCTAAAATTAAAATATGTACACGTAGTTTCATATTAGCGAACACATAGATCTATTCTATATATTCACTAATATGAAACCACATGTATTTTAATTTTAGCGGCGCTTCGAACGGCGTCTATGTGTTTAGCATAAGATGTATATTTTTTGAAAAGTTTATTAAAACATACGTAAAAATGTGCAAATTAAGAGAAGATTATTGTGTTCAATAATTATTTTACTAGATTACACATATAACCTCAAAAATTATATTGAATTTGTGTAATCCAGTAATATAATAATAGCTCTTAGTTAGTTTGTGGGGCTAAAGTTTACTGGGTACGTCGAGAAAATCACGACGTATATTTTTTAAGAACACTTCTTTTTTTGAAAAGTTTATTCAAACATAATGAATTTTATAAAAATATGCAATTCTTTTTTAAAGATTTTGTTGTTATGATTAATCTCAATAATTTTTCGATACAAGCAATTTTTTCGGGTAAATTTTTCAATTTTTCTAAATAAAATGTTGTTTTAATTTTAATCAAACTACGGAAAAATGTGCAAATTGAGAGAAGATTATTGTGCTCAATAATTATTTGCTGGATTACACATATAACCTCAAAAATTATGTTGAATTATTTATTTGGCCAAAATTTATAGAAAATGACTAATATTTTGATTATTATGGTGATGATTAATGATATGTGCCCAGTAGAACTGTTTAGTTTTTCTTTCTCATGGGTTAGCCTGACTTCATTTTAGTTTCGTATTGTTCTGTTATAAAGTAGGTCGAGCATTGTTTAAGGTTTAACTTGTAAGATGTCTACCTCGTTGTATGGTATTAGAATTTCATTTTTTGTATTCTATTTCTTCTGTCGAGAACTTTTGATCCTTGATTTTTACATTACAATTTTGGAATTCTAGTAGTGTTATGCATGTAGATGTTTATACTATTATTTTGTTTGCGGGTTTAACATATAAGATAACGACATCTTATAGATAGAATCGATATCTTCGGAAGTGGTAATGTTTTGTGTTCCGGATTCGGCTTGTTGTTGGTTATGTTAGTTTAAAATTCTCTTCTTTGCAGTATAATGTTTCGTACGTCACCCGACGTACCAAGTAAGTAAACCAACGCCATTTTTGGCGTAAGCTTTTACCCGATACTTTTCGAAAATCAGTTAAAATTCATATCATTTTCTGATAATTTATGATTATAGGATTGGGTATCTATAGTTTTCAGTATATTAATTGTTTTTAAGTAAATTGATGCTATGGTGTAAAGGTTTTTATTAAACTATTTACTAGGTTTCTTTTCTTTCATTTAGAATTGTGGAGCTAGTCTCCTTAAAGTAATAAAATGGCGGAATCATATAATTTATTTCAGGAAATAAACAAAATAGTAATGTCAAATAGTAACGAGCTAACCGAATCGGAAGAACTTTCCAAATTAGCAACCCCTGAAGAACAACAACCATTAATTTACAATGGTGAAATAGTCTTCGAGAGCCAGACTGATGAAGAGGACTTAGATAACTTCCAATTAAAATCATTACTGCACGAATTTGATTTGGAAATATTAATGCCATATTTGATAGGTATGTGTTATAAATTATATAGAATATTAGTAAATTTCATTTTGCTAAGGATAATTGAAATCAAGCAACTTCAAAAAATGTATGACACTAATTGCTTAAATTAAATTTTGTTATGAACATGTTATGTAGCTTCCGAAATTACGTACCGAAGTCTAAAATATTTATCGCAGGAAGATATTTCGAAAACAATAATGCCTCTGGGTCTACAGGCTGAATTTAGGGAAAAATTATTAATTTGGCGCAAGGCAAAGGTATTATAGAGGAAAGCATCTCGCGTGATTTAATTATTAATTACTATATTTTTTAACTATTACAGTATAATATAGAAGATGAAACACTATCGGCCACAACAAAAATTTTAGAATGGATGGAGAAATCTATCGATGAAAAAATCAAAACTTCACAAGAACCCTCTACTTCAACTTCCTCTGCTTCTCTCACATGCAAATCTAAACCCTCTTTAAAAGTAAGTGCCTATTATAAATGGTATATTTTCCTAAATTTCACTTATAAATAAATCTGTGGTCATAAATCATAATGGATTAAGTATCAAATTCGCATTTTTCAAGAAAACGTATTTAAAATTAAGAATCGTTTAAAATTGTTTGAGTTTTTTTGAATTCTAGCTTTTATAAATGATTATTGCAGTTGTTTATAGTTACCGAAATATTACAAAAAATTGACATTATATGAAATCGAATCTGGAGATTTCGAAATTGAGATAATACCTAAAAGGGGTTATCTCACCTTAAGCCTTAATGATTTATGACCACAGAAATATAAAGTTGAGTTGAAATAGTGTGTTCACAAAGAGAGCAATCTATGTATTCCGGTTTGATGAATAAATTTTGTGGTCAAAGCTATAACAATGTTATTGTTTCATTGAATTTAAGGGGACTTTGTATTCCATAACCATACATATAATAATTTCTCATTAAACCGGAAAAACCTCTTGATACTATACTCGTTTTGCATCACCTATTATTGGTTAGATAAATATAAATTGATTAGTAAATTTTACATAGTTGAAAATTTATTTAGAGGCTTAGGGCTTCAGAAGTACGTACCTACTTCAAAACAGACTCCAATACTGGAAAGATATTTTAATAAAAATTAATTCAATTTTCACTAACTAGGATATTCGAAGCCTTTTAGCCAACAACATTAACGGAAAATTTATTACAACATTTTTTGAAGAAAATTCCTGTCTGCAAAATTCACATCGTCAAGAAATTATTAACATTATTATAGAAGAAGTCAACAAGAATACTATTGAGTTAAAACCATGCGATTTTTTACACATTTTAAACCAAATTATTGAAATATTTCCAACGGAAAGAGATGTACAGGTAAAAGTATAATTCGGCGTTTCGGTGTTTCAAAGTATTGATGCTTAAGCATTTAATTAGGATCACCTAATTTTCAATATATCCTAATTTTAAACGAGTGAACGGATCTTAGCTCAATATTACAAAATATTACGGAGATTCTTTATTTTTGTTTATAGGATTACTATTACATCCCAAGGCAAAACAAGAAAAATCCATCGGGCAAATTGTACGATAAATACATGAACATTAAGGCCAAAAGAAAAAAACTATCACAACCACCGTATGTTGTAAATTCCGAAATTCAAAGTGCAGACGGAGAAGACGAAATCGACGAGACTATCTCAGAGGCATTGAAGACGTTTTTAAAAAGAGAAAATAACAATTGGGAAGACATCTGCAATAAATGGGAGAAAACCTTTAAATATAGACAGCGTGATTTAAAATTAAAAGAGAAAGCAGAATTTTTATTGGATTGGCCGAAATTTAAACACTCAAAAGCACCTGAATTGGTAACAATTTCAAAGATGCTGTAGTATAATTTTAAAAGTACTTAATTCAATTATTTACAGATCGAGATTGATTTTAATTTGTTGTACCAAAATAAAAAACTGTGTTTATTCTCTAAATGGGATCATTTTAAAACTAGATTAAAACAATATTATTCGGTATCAATTAACAACCCTTCATGTCGGCAAACATTCAATAAAATTAATAGCGCTAGTAATATTGGCAAGTAATGTAATTGATTTAATAAAACAATATTTTTGTATAACAAATTTCCTCTATTAGATTCTGAAGATGTGATCATTACATTGCTGCTGAAATCAGTCATTCTCCCAACGGCACGCTTTAAGGATAAAAAAACAAAAATTAATAAAAAAGCCTCTATTTTGCATGCACAGGAAAGCTTCGTACTTCATTTAATTTCAATTAATAACTTGGAAAAAGAAATTGAAGGTATCACGAATAAATACTATATAGGTATAATCCTGCAACCGCTCATAATCGGAGTTGGTGGAAATATAACCAATATTACGCAATTTTATGTTTATTTTGATAAAATTTTGTACGAATTTAATTCTTTCCTGGAGTGTTTAGATTCATGTTTCAAACTATATCAAGTCTTAAATTTAAAATATCCCGCAGCTTGTATAGGAGTTTGGAATTTAATACAAAAATATTTCTACGAAATTGAAACAAAATTTGATATTAAAAGTCCAAGTCTGTCCTTGTTATTAAGATTTCTCAAAGATTGATCAAGGTAAAATTAACGATTATTTTGAATATGTATTAGAAATTAATTGTTCTGTTTTTTCTTTTTATTTTCAGATTGTTGGTTTTTATAATTTCATGTGTTTGGTTCTTATGTTTGGTACGAATTTTAATACGAATTAGAATTTTTCTGTTTTTTTATTTTTTATATGCCGATTGTTTTTTAAAATGTTTAAATGTTTCGTGTGTTTGGAAAATTTTGTTGCAACACGTACGGTCGTCGATCATTAAAAAATTATACATTTGCTTTCATCATTGTACCTACATTTGCTTTCATCAAGGAACGAACTACAACGTAAACAATTAGTTTGCAATCAAAAATTTTGTGATTTTAGAAACTTGCGCCGTCATTTAGAAACACACAAATCTAATAAGCATTTCCATGTTGGAGTAAAATGAAGTAGCTGTGAAACACCTGCAGAGTCGTATATATATTACAACATTTATTTAGTTATTAATTCCTCAAAGATTTATCAAGGTAAAATTAACGATTATTTTGAATATGCATTAGAAATTAATTGTTCTGGTTTTTCTTTTTATTTTCAGATTGTTAGTTATTATTGTACTTTCATGTGTTTGGTTCATAGCTATGTTTGGTATGAATTTTAATACGAATTAGAATTGGTCTTTTTTTTTTTAATTGCAGTTTGGAATAGTTTGCTTCAACACGTAACACACACATATCTGATGAGAATTTTCTTGTTGGTTTAATTGAGGTAGCTGTGAATCACCTGCAGAGATATTAATTTCTCAAAGATTTGTCAAGGTAAAATTAACGATTATTTTGAATAAGAATTAAAAATTAATTGTTTTATTTTTATGTATTTTCAGATTATTTGGTTTCTACTTTAACATTTCGACGCCACCATTTTTTTAAGATGTTTAAATGTTTTTTATGTTTGGAAGGGTTTGATGCAACACGTACGCTCGTCGATCATTTAAAAATTATACATTTGCTTTCTTCAAAAAACGAAGTACAATGTAAACAACTGGACTGCAATCAAAAATTTGGTAATTTTAGAAATTTGCGCCGTCATTTGGAAAACACACACAAATTCGATGAACGCTTTCCTGTTGACTTAAAATCAAATAGCTGTGAAACACCTGTAGAATCGACACAAATTTGTAATGTAAGTGTTTTAACAGAATTACTTTGTGATCATCGTACTCCTGATCCAGATGCATCTTCGGACACGGAACACAATATTAAAACATTAGTAAAAAAATCATTACTATTATCACTTGAATTATATGCCCAAAATTCAATGCCAAGAAACTTGGTTGTTAAAATTCAAAATATGATTTCTGATCTGCTTTATTCTATTTCAATTCAGCTAGAAAGATTAACTATTGATCGTGCTCAACACAATGAGATTATGTCAATAATACAATTCTGTAAAGATCCATTTAAAAACTTTCAAACAGAACATCTTTTTTTTAAAACTTTAAAACAATATAATTTGTACGAATATCCGAAAGGATGTATAGTTAACAGCGCTATATCTCAAAAGATTGTGAGTGGTAATCCTACATTAACTGAAAGAAAATGTAATATTTATATAATGCCGCTAACATTTCAATTTAAAATTTTATTTGAACTGCCTGGTATTTTAGAAGAAACGTTAAAAAATACGAAAAAGCATTTGACAGGAAATCTATTAGAAAATTTCGCATCTTGAAAATTGTTCAAATCAAAAGTGAAACAATGCAATTCGAAGTATGTAATACCTTACATACTATATTTTGACGATTTCCAAATTAACAATCCTCTTGGAGGCCACACACATTCTATATGTGCATGTTATTATAATTTTCCAACTATGCCGCAATACTTATTATCAAAACTCGATTTTATATTTAACGCAGCTTTTATAAGCAGTAAAGAGCTAAAAATTTGTGGTAATGAAATTGCATTTCATCATTTGGTGAAAGAATTAATACAATTAGAAAATGGGATAGAAATTAAAACTCAAAGCGGATATATTAAAGTTCATTTTGTCTTAGGTGTAATAGTGGGGGATAATTTAGGATTAAACACCATACTAGGATTCGTACAATCTTTTAACGCCAAGCGATATTGCAGAATTTGTACTCGGTCTAAAAAAGATATGCAAAAAGATTCTTGTGAAGAACCTCTGTACTTTAGAAATAAAGACAACTATGCCAAAGATTTGTCAGCTAATAATTTTACTGAAACCGGTATAAAATCAGTTTGTATTTTTAATGAATTAAAGTCATTTCATGTTACAGATAATTTATACTTCGATATAATGCATGACATTTTCGAGGGAGTGGGCATTTATGATGTATGTAATATTTTAAATGGTCTAATTTCTGAGAATTTAATTACAATAAGTATTCTAAATAATAGGAAAGATCTATTCCAATATGGGGATACCGAGATTGGTAACTTATCACCTCCAATTAACCCTAATAAACTAAATTCTTGCTACCTTAAAATGACTGCTAGCGAAAGCCTTAATTTCATCAATTTTCTTCCTCTTCTTATAGGAGATTTGATTCCTAGAAATAATTCACATTGGAAGTTATTGATATTACTTGTTGAAATGGTCGATCTTCTTTTAAAACCATCGTACACGCTTGCAGAATTGAATCACTTGAAAGATGTAATTTCCAAACATCATATGCTTTATAAATCCTTATACGATACCACACTTAAACCAAAATACCATTTTTTGGTGCATTATATTACTGCTATAAAAAACTGTGGTCCTCTTAAATATTTATGGTGTATGCGGTTTGAAGCAAAGCATAAAGCTGCAAAAATATATTTTAACTCTATCACCTCTAAAATGAATCCTGCATATTCATTATCTGTTAAAGCTGGTATTCAGTTTGCAAAATTCTTGCAAGATTATGAGAGTGGATTGAAATCATCATATGAATTTGCAGCGATTCAAAATTTAGATTTGACAGCCCAATATTACTATCCAAAAATTACAGCAAATGATATTAATAATTGCAAATCCATTTCAATTAGTAATCACCTGGTTTATAAAGGAAATATTTACAAAAAATCATATTACCTAACATCTAAAATTCGAAATATTTTACAGTTGTTTAGAATAATTCATTTCATCTGCGAAAATAAACAAATTTTTATACTATGCAAATTAATTGAAATAAAACAATTTGATGAACATTTTCAGTCCTACGAAGTAGGTAATCAAAAGGAGGAATACTGTATAAAACATATAGATTTTTTTACGAGTTCTCCACTACATATATATCAAATTAATAATGGCAAAACATATTTTAGAAATAATTTTTTGTAAGATTTTGTATCGATTGTTAGATGTAAATATTGAAATGTTAAAAGGCAACTATTTTAAAGTTAGAATAAGAAATAATCAGATTGAGTTGTCTTATTAAATGCATAATAATTAAAACAAATTTACATTTTTCTATTGTATTATTTTTGAATATGTATAATTTTACATTAAATTTTAATGAAGCCTTGTCAACACATTATTGTAAACTAATTAAGTAAGGTATTATTTATAATTTTTCAAATGAATTTATGAAGTAGTTTAACCAATAATTACAATTTAATTTTATAACTAATAATACTAGTTTATTAATTATATTAGTTTTAAGCTTTTGATTACAAATAATTAATTATCCATACGTATGTATAGAAACTGCTTATTATTTTCCAAATGGCTTACCTTTAAAAGTAAATAACAAAAAATTTTGTCTAATTTTTAAAATTTAAAATTTATTAAAATTTATTAAAATTTAAAATTAAGATGCAGTTTAATACTATTTTATATACAGTTTTAAATTAATATGACTCATTTATTAGTTATAATAAATAAATAATTTATTATTTTATAATGAAATGCTGATTCATGTTTATTTAAACTGTAACATTTTATATTTTTCATAGTTTTATTTATTATAATTATAAGTTGCAATATTGCATATGCATGTATTTTGAACTTTTGTAAAAAAATTACCTACCAATATTATTAATATAAAATATTAATGTATTACAATAACATAATACATGAGGTTTTATGCCTATTGGAAGTATAGACAATTCATAATGTTTGGAATATTTCCAAATGGCTTTCCTCATAATAAAGACAAAAATTGATTTGAAAATAAAATTTAAAAATAAATAACAAATAATTAAACTTTTTTATTTTATCCAATTTAATAAAATCTAATTTCATTGAAATAACTAATATTTCGTAATATTTCTTTCTTGACAATCACTAATATGACATTATATAAGTATATATATATATATATATACATATATATATATATATATATATATATATATATATATATATATATATATATATATATATACTACATATATTATGTACATTAACGTGTTTTACCTACAATTATACTTAAAAGTTTTTTTGAATTAACAACGTGTCACCTACAGTTTTATTAAAAGTTTGTTGAATTGACAACGTTTCACCTACGGTTTAACTTAAAAGTTTGATGAGTTAACAACGTTTAACTTACGAATTTACTTAAAAGTTGACTGAATTAACAACGTTTCACCTACGATTTTACTTAAAAGTTTGTTGAATTAACAACGCCTCGTCGATAATTTTACTAGAAAAAATTGTTCAATTAAACATTTTTCATGTATGACTTTACTATGTAGAACTTTAAATTAATACCGCTACACCTATAATTTAAATAGAAAACTTGTTGAGTTAACAGTGGTTCATATATGATTAAAAAATAAATAAAAATTATTAACAGCGTTTCATCAATGATTTGACTTATAAAATTGTTGAGTTAAAAATGCTTCACGTATGATTTTACAAGCAACAGAATATATTTAACTACGTTTCGGCGATGATTTGATAACGAATATTCTTGAATTAACAACGTTTAATTTTAGTAAAATTAAAAGTTTTTATACATGATTTAAAAGAAACCGTCAATAGGCACTTTTCATCTTGAAAAATTAATGATATCAAAGGTTTTTTTAACAATTTTATATTTTTTTTCTCTCAGTGTACCGTACTAATGTTCATAGATATATTCTGTGGACCGTCGATCGTCGGTTTATCGTGGGACAACTAATGTACGCACGTAACTTCAATTCCCTAAACATATTCTGCGAAATCAGCAAAAAAAATGTGCCCGCTGACTACTAATTGATAAATACCGATATCAGGGTACTTTGAATTTTTCATGGTAAAGATATCCGGGATAAGTCAGCATCACTGAATCAGTACTGAACTGTAAACTAAATTAAATGGACATTGGAAGGGAATCGTACGGCATGATATACTAACACCAAATGTTGCCTCCTATCTATAAAACGTACACTCTGGCCATGGGTGAACAACAGGGGCATAAAATTCGCTATCAGTAGCATAATAAATTTATATTTTTCGAGGTCAGAGAGGCAGAGGATGAAACGAGGAGGGAAAATAAAAAGAGCGAGTAGCATTAGATTATTAAAATAAATACAATATACAGATAATTTAGGCGGCGGAGAGTAGCTAGTAGTAGCAATTACAATTAGTTGGTATTAGTAGACCAAAATGTGGAGTATATTTTGTTTATTATACTGGCGGTATGGGTGCACCGAATCCATAAATCAGCGGCAACCTGTAATTTAAGAAATTTGACAGCGAGCCCGGCATTTATTTTTCCGTACAAGGACTGGAGTTGATGGCCACGAGTGACTGGAAACTGATAGTGTTCCACAACCTGTAACGAATACGTGCCACGTAACTCTCTTTCTGACAGGTGGTCGGGAATGTTGTGCATAAGTGCGAGTGAGTGTCGCTATGGGTTGGTTGAAGTGTGAGAGAGAGCGTATATCAGCGATCGGCTGAGTATGAAGCGTACTGAGCTACGATTGGCTCTTGTAAGGCCACGTGACATAATAGGCATGCAGCTATCTTGTTACAAATAGTGTTGGAATAGTTAAAAGATATATACATATATATACGTCATATAAAACTGAGGCGTTATACCATAACCTCCATTCAAACAGGCTTGATACGAACTATAAGATAATTTTTGATCATTAAACTCCATCAGCTGTATACGTAAATTTTCTTGAATCGTTATTTTTTCATTTTCCAAGAAAAATTGAAAATGCAAACTTTTTAACCGAACTGCCATCAGTGGGTGTAATCGGTTACATCTATTGAAGTACTTGCCTGAAAGGATTGAATCAACAGATGCATTTGCTATTATTTCACTTTTAACAGCAATATTCATTAGTCCACAGCTTTGAAATGTGCAAGCATAATATGAAAAGGTCCTAAATGAATAAATATGTTATCAAATAATGGCTGCTCACTATATTGAATTTGCATCGCAACTTTAGCGATAGCTAAATCGTATGTAACTTCAATATGAGACTGCTATGTGCTATACTACTTCAGCGAATTTTTGGCTTTGTTTCAGTGTTTCGAGAACAAGATTCTTAGAAGTATTCATTGATAGGCGGTAGACAATAAATTTATTGTTTAGAGGGTATTAAAGTTTTGTATAAACTTGCTGTTAAAGCCAACCCACATCGAAGTATTCGGAATTTTTAATGCATGTGACAGGCATCCAAAGTTTATCAACATTTTTTATTAATTGTAAGGATTCTGGAATTATGGAACGTCGCTCATCTGTAGGTGGTAATAACGTTTCTGATATTCATATTTTTTTACAATATGAATCCAACTCAGGAGTAATTGCATCAAACTTTTATTATCTTTTTCGCATTTGTTTATTGCTAAATTTTTTTTCAGTTTTATTTACTTCTTCATCATTATCCGATATATCCTTTTAGATTTTATCTAAGTTCTAAGATATCGTCTTCTATATTGTCTACCAGAGGCACATTTTGGTAAATTATACCAACAGTGTCGTATAATGTGTTTTTACCTGATGCTGTGTCAAGAAAACGATCAAAGTTATCAAACACTACTCCCATAAAAAATCCATTTGTTCTAAGAGTACCTCTGTTTGTAATTCTTGAATCATATGATAGCTGCTGCAGTGATCTTACCTATTTATGATCTCAACAACTTTTCGAGAACTCGTTATACTTTTTAACCTCATGCTCATAGCTATAGTGTAATATGTTTACTATCTAGTTTTAATTGAAAGAGAAGTTTAGTTGTCTGTATTAAATCAATAAGATTCTTTCGGCTTTTTATAGACACAATATATTAATAATAATGGCATTCACAACATTTTCGACTTGTCAATCAGAAAAATGAAGAGGCCAGTCATTTATAATATATCTACCAAAAAAAGTAGAAATATCAAAATCCCCCCCGTACTTTAACCCGAGAGTTAATATAAAATGTATTTTTTTTGACTCTTAAAATGAAAACCTTTCCTTGCGTTTTCTGTGGGTAGTTTGGTTTCGTACTGATAATCTCAAAACAAAAAGTTCGATCTACTCATCAGGTAGCTACGACCAAACTACAAAAATACAATTCCAACTCCATACTTTAAGTATGAGGCAAGAGTGTAGTTGACTTAGCGAATTATAAATAAATTCACCAAATCAAAAAACACAAGGAATAAGGAAAACTTTTCATTTCTGTGTGTTTTATGCCAACACGAATAATAGAAAGAGAAGTTTAGTTGTCTGTATTAAATCAATAAGATTCTTTCGGCTTTTTGGTAGATATATTATAAATGACTGGCCTCTTAATTTTTCTGATTGGCAAGTCGAAAATGTTGTGAATGCCATTATTATTAATATATTGTGTCTATAAAAAGCCGAAAGAATCTTATTGACTAGTTTTAATTGTTTCACGTGAAACATTAAAAATTAAATCTTGAGCTAATGAAGAACTTTTCCTTTCGCATTCACTGCTCTTTTTCTTTTGTAACGACCACCACGCAATTCTGCCGAAAAAAGTCTTTTATTAAGGCGGGTTTTGAGTTGCAGTCGCACCTTCGTTCTTTCGTTCTGAATTTTTTTTTAATCCAATCAAAGGAACACGAACGAAAAATAACGTCATTTTTAAGGAATACGATTGAATAAAACAAAATTCAGAACGAAAGAATGCGACTCAAAACCCGCCTTTACTTGTCAATATGATGTCGTACATTCACCCTTCAGTAAATCAAGAGTTTTTTAATTTTCTGGTAATGATTTTTTTTTTTTCCATATTTACAATTCTACCATCTGTCAGGTCTGGGAGAGTCCCACTAAAATGATCTGTCTTTTTGAAAATATGTGTTTTTAGGTATACATATATGTATATTATTTTGTCTAACTCTTAGCTTGCCTCAAATATATTTTTTAGAAATCTACAAAATTCAACTTTGAAGCCGCCTGGCAACATTTTAGACCCGACTAAATGATCTAGCTTTTTTATTTTATATTTTATTAAACACTAAATTAAAAGGTATTAAAATTTCGAAATGCCTCAAGAACATTTTTTTCAAACAAAATTTTGCAGCTTTAAAAAATCAAGGGTTGAGAATGCCCCGCCAACCTTCAGCCAGGTCATTGATTTTGAGTTTAGACATTGCTTTGCCGTGTATAAACTCAAAATCAATGACCATTGGCGGTATGCCATTTGAGTTGACATTACTTATCTAATACTATTATTTATATCAAAGCCAATTTACATGTTGAGATTGACGCTATAATTATTTAAGTTTGCTTAGTAGTAAAACTTCATGCACTTGTATGAGATTTGGCGCTAGAAGATCGCGATGTTTTTTTTTCGGAAACTAGTGGTACGCCATTCGATTTGGCATTGCATTATCTAACTTTTTTAACAATTAATATCAAGATGATTTGCATGTCGAGGTTGGCGCTATAATTATTTAACTCACCATAGTACCAAAATTTCATGCAAATGGTTGGGATTTGGCCCGAGGATGGCTTTGGAATGGTTATTTTCCGCTCTTTCCTTTCTTTATGTTTATTATTAATAGAGCTAGATACCGCAATACCAAATCGGGTTTCCGGTAAAGAAACATCCCTCCCAAATCCCGAAATTATTCTAAGCTTAAGGCTCTTTTCTTTAAAATTTAGTATTTTCTTATTTTCTTCTATAATTTCCTGTATATTGTAAGATTTTAATTTTTGCGATTTTCTGTAATGAAATATGCTATAAACTAAAATAAAAATTATTTTCTGGGCTAGAGTAAATTATATGGTATGAAATAATGTTGGGCTGGGATAAACACCGTAATTTTAGTGTTGCCAGATGATATTTTTTTTCTGGGATGAAAGTCTGGGCTAACTTCACATGCATACCAAATTTTAAATTTCATATATCGAATAAAATCAAATATAAATGTTAACTCTAGCGACAATGTTTTTTATTATGCCATTTAATATTGTTGATTTTTTATAACAGTACCCTAGCTAAAAAGAGTCTAATTAGCTATGATTTGATTAGTGTAACACATAATTACAGATAACATTTAATTTTACAATTAAAAATGTTGCGTTCTAGGCTCTAATAAAATTTACTGTATATTATAGCCAACCAATTTGGGTTTGCATGTTTCAATTTGATAACATGAACTGAACACACATCGCACAACATAATCATTGCTAATTTTTATGATGTGTGACAATCGTTGTATGTTATTAAGTTTTGATGTTATTCAACAACCATCCACCATAAACGAATGAACGAACTGTATATACACTAAGTACATTGTATATAAATGAATGAACGAAATAGATGATTTACATAAAAACCATAACGTGAATAATATCCATTAAAACTCACTTACAAACGAAAAATTAAATTCTCATGTTTGGTGGAAATTTTTTTTTGATTCGGTTTGCTTTTAATTTTATGTGGTTGGTGTAAATAAAATACTCGCGTACAGAGAGTGCCATAATCATGATTGATGGGTGAAATAGGAAAGAAACACAAACAGAAACCAAAAAAACACTTTATAATCGTTTTGAACAAAAAAACAAAAAATCGTATAATTTCATACCCATTGTTGTTGTTGTTGTGTTTAATCCAATTATTTGCATAAAATTTAAATTAAAAATAATCAATTTTCCATTTTCCGAAATAATAAAAATGGAATTAGAAGAAAAAAACACTTCATTCGCACACCATCCACCCACTTTATCAATTTTTTATGTTGTTGGTGTATTTATGTACATACTGTATTTACTTTTATTCATAACTCCGTATCCATCCATCTCGTTTGATTGAATGTTTTAATCTGTTTTCCTTTAATCCGAGACGAGAGCACAAAAACAGATCCTTTTTCTTCAATATGTATGTACAACAGTCGTACATACGTATATGCGTACTTAGTCTTATATGGGGAATACCTAAAGATGATGGAAATGAGGCGATTCATTGTTGTTTCATCCGAAAACGGATGTTTTTGTTCTCATAGCATATGGGTGCGAGTAAATGTATCATGTATATACAAAAACTGTCAATATTTGGAGTAAAGTGTTTCTGTTTTTTTTTTTGTGTTTGCCTTAACCATCCTTTTTCATAAATATGGTAATTTTCTTTATCATTTTCTTATCAGTAGAATGAATAATTTTTTGGTTTGGTACAGATTTGGAATAACCTAAAATGGGATACAATAAAAAGAAAAGCTTTGATTTATTAGATTCGTTATGTTTATAGGGCAATCGTATATTATAATGGTTGAGTCTTCATTATATATTTCTAAGGACATATTCTAATATCCAAAATTCTTAACGATTTCAACCCAATTTCCCTTTGTTTAGTAAATTTTTCAAGGAAATGGCAACGAGGAATGACTAAATATTAAAACGGAATATCCTTAGCATGAAAAAGGACAATATGTTGACCGTTTTTGAGAGCTAATTCGAAGGCTACGTTTCCAATCCTCCGGATTAATCTTGCTTCCAAGAATTTTGGAGCAGGCTTTGTCGAAAGTTTCCGTGAACCATCGATTTGTGCACAATTCCCTACAGATAATGTCTTAGGTCCACGTTCAGGGAGATTAGTTTTCCATTGTACTGGCACCTCTCTTTCGTTCGTCAAATTTAGTCTATTAGAATCTGTTTAGTATATATTTTGCATTTATCTCTATATTAGTAGAATAGGGTACCGTACTCCGAAATACAGACCCGAATAACACATATAACAGAGGAAGAAGATCTGAAGCGTTTGCCTGTGGAATTTAGGGATACACGTATGGCCCGAAGGCCGTTTGAAAACCTTATATGCCTTGTGACATGGGTTTTAGAAAAACTTATTTGCTGAAAGAGACTAATACAATAAACCAACAAGGATTGTCCAATTACGATCGTGGATAGGGTCGAAGAAAATCTACGTAAAGTACCTGCTAAACGAAATTTTATGACTTTATTAGTTTAAAACTTCGACACTAATAGTAAAAACGTTACAGTTTTTCAATGGTTTTAAAAATTCTCTTATGTGCCGCCAGTGGAGGATCGCCTGCTAGTGAAACTAGATTGTTCGCTAACTCTAGTGGAATGTATATGTTCCAAATAGGTACATCTGTTGTTTCAACTTCTTGGTTGCTACAAGTATTTATGTAAAGTTTACCATCTACGACGGAAAAATTGTTAAGTATTTTTGGAGCATGCTGAATTTCTTGCTCCGATTGAAAGCCGGAATTTCAAAACCTGTATGAGGAGCCTTAGCAATAAGGCTGATTTTACTTTCCTCGACAAAAGCTCTGGCGAAAGGGCCTGGAACAAGCATGTAAAGTTATCCCAGTATACCCAAAAAAAATAAAAATGTTCATCAGGTAACACTATCCCATCACATTCCAGCTTTTTAGTTATAGTATAATTTCCTAAGAATATAGTGGGCCGGAAATGATGCTTTATGTCTTGAGTTGATACGGGCTAACTTTGATAAAGTTTTAAGATCAGCCGGGTGGGTACTATTTCTAAAATCGTTCAACTTCCAAATCATGTGATCATAATTTTAAATTGTTTAGTGGTTTTCCAAATTCTAGGTGGTCTTGGTGTGAAGCAACCTGGGGTAATCAAGTTTATACTAGTTATCAGCTCCGTATCTTGCAGCTTCCACAGGTGTTCGTATTACCTCCCCGCAGTGACCATCGGGCAACTAGGTCATCTTTGTTTTTAACTGGATCTGTTAGGCTAAAACATGGCGCTAAACAACTGGGCTGGATTAAGATGTCAATCGTACCGTGTTGAAAATCAACCTGCATGGGGCCCAGTCTAAAAACTAGCTCAGTCACTAATGGTGTATCCGGCGGATCTCTCCACAGTTAGACATTTTTTCTCCGCTACTCGTGGGATTCTTATGAAAGATCTACACAAAATCATAGAGGCGGGGACTCTGAAAAATCCGGAAGTAGCGGAGCATAAGCAAAAATATCACTGGCCCCTTCTATTACAACAACTGCTTGGGAAGCGTTGGCCGACAGATCTCGTTCACAAACATGAAAGCACAAAAGTTCTAACAAAACTGGCCCCGGAGTGCCAAAATCTGAGATGTCAAGATCCTTGGAGACACTATGTGAAATCCAGGAGGACTTGGTGTTAGACTCGTCATCGAGCGGGGAGTCCGACACGATGAGATGGTGGAGGCGATGGTGCAGATTGATGCTGAGGCTGTTACAGATCTATTTAAACCACTGCAAGGCAGCCTCGGTTGCTCTGCTGCTCAAATATGAAGCTGATGGAGTTAACGTTGTCCTGATTCAGGAGCCTTGGGTCATTGGAGCTCGTTTATGGGACTCTATTTGTGCTATTTAATTACAGTTACTCATGTGTAGTGGCGGCTGGGATTGGGATTAGTAATTTAAATCCCTGGCTTATTTCAGCCTATTTACCAATATATGAATGTGATGACTTACCACCTGCAATTCTTAGAGATGCTTTATTTAATGTATGCTCAAAAGCGAAAAGCTGGAGTCATGCAGGGTAGTGATGTGAACTCACACCACACAATATGTGGAAGTACGGGTACAAACGAGAGAGGTGGGTTACTCCTTCATTTTATTCTTAGTACTAAACTTCAAATATGTAATTTTGAGTATAAGCCCACTTTTAAAATTAAAAACCGGCAAGAGGTGCGAGATATCACGCTTTGGTGAATTGGAAAGTGTTCGATGATCCTTCCTTTTCTGATCACTGCTATCTTCAGTATGAACTGGTTACAGAAGCCACAAGTAGGGCTATGTTTAGGAATAGGCAGAAAACCGACTGGGATACCTTCAGATCCATTTTAGGGAATTCCTTGCCAGAACCTGCTCCAAAACCCTCTGTATCTACTCAAGAGCCTGATGACTTAGTAGACAATCTATCAGATGCTTTTCATGTAGCTATGTTAGAATCTTCTCCTCTAAGTAGAGATTTGGGTAAACAAAGGCCACCTTGGTGGTCGAGACGGCTCCAAAGTTGTCGTCAAAAATGCAAAAGGTTTTTTAGAAAATCCCAGAAAACAAGAATTGCTGCAAGAATATGAAATAAGAAGTGTTAAAATAAGTACCTCGAGGCTCTACTGGGTTAAGTACAGGAGTCCTCAGAGGCTACGAGGCTACGGAAAGTACAAGCTTAAAGTCCTACCATCCCGATTCATCTCCAGCGACCAGATGGTTTTTGGACTACAACTAGTGCTGAATCGTTGGAGTTACTACTGATAACCATTTTCCGGAGTGCTCCGAATAGGCATCTGAAATGCCGAATGATTTTATGGGTTTAGGTATTGAAAGTCGAATAATAAGCAGGAGGAAGTTAGTGTGCGAAATTAACAGCTATAAGAAATATAAGTCAGCTCAACTTGATGGCATTATTCCTGCGGATGTTCAGCAAGCCAATGACTTAGCTCTACGCTGGTCTGACATCATCAGAGGCAGCCTGGAAATTTGTCACAATCCTAGGAAATGGACTGATGTAAACGTAATATTTATGCCTAAGGCGGGAAAAGCTCTCATTGCCTTCCCAATGACCTTAGGCCTTAGCTTATGTTCTTTCCTTTAAAAATATTAGAAAGATAAATAGAAGATCACATCAGAGGCACTATTGAGCCGGCTAGGTGGTCGAAATCTCAACATGCGTACTGTAAAGGGAGATCGATAAAAACCGCTCTACACTGCCTAGATATTCTGGGCACTCAAATGGCAGCAGGTACAGCCATAAGGCTCAAATCCATTTCTATGTGGGCATGTAGTAATACTGGACACTCATCTATTTTGTGTAACAGAGACATCCCTGATATCACCGATTAAATTATTCCATTACCATCTTTCGAGGAATATCATATCGATATTCCCTCCAGAGAGGACTGGCTGAGTGAAGAGATTTTGAACCCTGAAGTTTTAACTTCTTCACGGATGGTACAAAAATGGATGGTAGGGTTGGTTGTGGTGTTTTCTGTGAAAAACTAAATGTGAACCTCTCAGCTCTCATTTCGTCTCGTAAACTATTGCAGCGTTTTTGATGGCTGAATTAATTGCGTTAATGGAGGCCGTGGATTGGTTGGGATATAATATAGTATCTGTAAGGGATATTCGCATTTATTTACGGACAGTCAGATCGCTATTACAACCTTATATCCTTCAGTTAACGTGGGTGTCAGGGCACTTCAGTGTTGCGGGGAATCCAAAGGTAGATGAACTCGCTCGGCAGGGTACAAATTTCCTCAGTTACAAAGGTAAATGTTAAAATTTCGCTCGCTACATGCAAACCTAACCTAACCTATCCAAATTCAGAAATTGTTCAGAAATTGCGATATCATGTTCTGAGTCGAAATAAGTTGAAAACAAAAATTGTGACCTAATTCCCATAGTATTGCACCTAAGTTTCCAAGGAAAATCGTTACGTAATATGAAAATTCCAAAGGGCCAGTCAAAGGGCAAGTCAAAAAACAAGTCAAAAATCTAGTGAAGTGTCAGCAAAAATCAAGTCTTATGTGAAATAAAAATCATGTTAAATTGAAGTCAAATATCAAGTAAAATAAAATTAAAAATCAAATCAAAATTCAATAAAAAATCGATTTAAAAGTCAAGTCTTAAATTCAATCAAAAGTTAAGTCAGAAACCAATTCAAGAGTCAAATTAAAAGTCAAGCCAAAATCTATTGAAAAATTCAGTCAAAAGTCAAGTTAAAAATTAAGTGAAAGACAAGTGAAAATCCCCTAAAAATTATAAAATTCCATCCCAAAGTCAATTTAAAAGTTAAGTCAAAAATCAAGTGACGATTAAAACTAAAATCGAGTCTAAAGTCAAGTAAACACTCAAGTTAAAAATCAACTCAAATGTAAACTTAAGAGCCAAATCAAAATGATCTCAAGAAGTCAAGTCAAAATTCAGTAAAACGACAAATTAAATACCAATGCGATACCTTCCGCCAGAACTCCCTTTTTCTTAATGAATGAATCCTCGCGAGAAGATGTTCACTCGTACTTGACGTTAGCCCGCAATAAGTCATCCAAAAGCCATACCGTGGCACTTGTATTTTTTTTATTTTTTTTATATTTAACAATCCAACTTTCGGCTTTTCTTTCGGAAACTACTGTTACAAACTCAATTGCTAAAATATAAAGAGCTGAAATATCATTAGGTGATCAGAACTTCGGTCCTGAAAATTAACTCAACTCCATTCCCTAACTGAAGCTCTTAACTCAATCTTCAGCTCAACCTCCAACTCAATTTTCAACTCTACTCCAACAAAGTAGGAACGTCCAAATTAACCGGCAACCCAACCCTCAGCTCAATCATCAAATCAACCCCCAAATAATTTCCCGACGGGACCCCTGACTTAACTCCATTGTAAGCTAACTAAACTTCAACCCTTCATTCTACTTCACACTTAACGGCCAACTCAACCCGAATATCAACTTGATTTGAAAGATACATGCGTGTTTGAACTCAACTAAAATCAACTCATTCTAACCTCCCACCAAACTCCAAAGACAACAAATTAAACTCTAAATCCGAACTACTCACTGAAAGCTAACTTACCCTCAACTCAAATACTAGTCAATCCTAACCCGACCTCAACTCAACCCAACCCTAAACTTAACTATAACTGAACCCCAACTCAACCCCAATTTAAACCTCAACTCAACCCAAACTCAACGTTCAACTCAAACCCAAAATCAACACGGTTCAAAAATTACATGAGTACATGAACTCAACAATCTAATCTCAACCGCAACCCCAACTAAATCATTAAATCAATACGGTCCGAAAAATCAAATTCGTACAAGAGTTCAACTCAGAAAAAGTAAAGCTATAACTTAATTCTCAAATATTAATTTAACCCCCAACTTACATCCTGCAACCTGATAATTCGGTGACAACTCCTTCTATCTAGGGTTTGTAAAAATCCGGTTTTCGGTTTTTTTTTATACGTAAAACCCGGGTTAACCAGAGTAAAACCCGGATTTTTACAAGCCCTACTTCTATCGTTACGGTTTTTGAAGCGATACCAATTACTCTTCCTGGAAGCCTTGGTTATTTGCTCGTATGTCATATCGAGCTTTCATCCGGTCACTTGACATCCGTATTTTCCACCGTACAAATTGATGAATCTCATTAAGTTCTTCTTTCAGCCGGTCTAAGTAATCCTGTCCACATAAAACCGCTGATGGAACAGCCCCAAGCTTTGAACCTCCAGGTAATCGAAGATTACCATCAAATATGATTTTAGCTGGTGTCATACCGGTCGTGTCATGTATGGCTGATCGATAGGCCATCGAGAACATCGATATATGTCGATACCATTGAATCTATCCACCATACCGTCAGACTGGAGATGTAAATTTTATTTATACCGAGCTGCTGGCATATTCCTTGAAATACTACCTATTCAAAATTCCTTCCTTGATCGGTATGAATCTCGATCGGCACTCCAAATCTACTTATCCAGTTGTTGACAGCAGCATCAGCTATTGTTGTCGTGTCTTGATTGGGTATGGGGCACACCTCCGGAAATTTACTGAAATAATCCATTACCACTAGCACATATTTATTGCCGCTCTCGGTTGTGAGAAATAGTCCCACTACATCCATTGCAATTCTCTCGAATGGTGCTCCGACCAAATGGTGGACCATTCTATCACAGATTGTCAACATCTTACCCAATGGAATCGTTGACATATCTTAGCCATTGTTTTATTAATTCCTAGGTGGCCCCACTTGCTTCTCCGTGATGCTCTTTCAGGATCTCAGCAATCCGGCTCTTCGGTAACACCAGCCACAATTGCTTTACTTTGCCACCCGTGCTTTCCACATTTGTTTTAAATACCCATTCTCTATTCGGAGGTTATCCCATTGAGACCAACAACCATTGACAATGGGCGTTTTATCCGCGATCTCATTTCAAGTAGGCCGGTGTTCCTTTTTCTTCCATGCCATGATATCCGACAATTCCGTATCATCTAATTGCTCTTTCCTGATCTTTTCGTCAGTCCACTCCTCGACAGGCAGCACTTGAGTAACTCTAACGTCGATGTTGCCTTCCTTTACTTCAACGTGACCACAATGTTTGCATTCTACTGGACATGGTCGTCTTGATAATGCATCGGCATTTCCCTTTGCTCTTTCCGCCGTAAATGAAATTGTTGGCTATAAAGGCACTTATATGGAAATGCTTAACACATGCCACTACTGCCAACAATTCTTTCGGTGTCACGCAATAATTACGATCCGGTTTTGATAATGTTTTATAGTAGTATGGAATAACTCGTTCTTGGCCATTAGTTTCCTGTGATAACACTCCTCCTATACCGTTACTTCCATCGGTACCCAAAATAAATTTCACGTTGCGTATATAGGCTATGCGAGGAATGCTGCGACGCATAATCGTCCCCTTAGTGCCACAAATGCTTTTTCCTGGTCATCCTTCCATTCGAATGCCTTGTTCTTCCTGGTCAACTCATGCAAACTCTTTGCGACGTTGGAGAATCCCCGCGCGAATCGTCTGTAATAAGTGCACAATCCCATGAAATTCCGTAATTAAGGCACATTTTTAGGTCTTGGCCAATCCTTTATCGCTGCGTTCTTTTCTTCGTCGGTGTGGATTCCATTAGTCGTTACCAGAAGACCCTAATATATTACTTCCATTCTGAACAGCTTACACTTATTTGGGCTTAACTTTAATCCGGCGTCATTACTGCAGAATATGGACAGGTACCGTTTGAGTAGTTGATGTGCAGAATTCTTCTGTGCCACGGTAAGATCTTTGGTCCATTTCTGCATGAGTTGTTCTACCGCTTCTTTCTGCCCTTGCATGTCGGCTTTTCCAATCGGACTTTTCTGTTCACACTTCACTATACTCGAAACCTCGTCACATTTGCCGATGATTGTTCCTTGTTTGATGGTTTTGGTCTTATCCGAGAGATTTATAGTCCTAATTGGTACTTTGTAGTCGTTGTCTAGTTTAACTAGGGCTTTTCCGATTATAATTTCCTTGACCTCCATCCAATCTTCCCCACAAGATCGTCTTCGAGTTCCGTGGCAGTTTCTCTCGATGACAATAATAATTCGTTTTAATAAATAATAATTCGCTTGGTAGTTGCTCCTGTACTGCTAGATTGAAGTGACAACTTGATGCTATCGTAAGCTAATACTCCTTTTCCGATATCCACAATGGAGCCATTTGCTCTCATGAATTCCATCGCCAAAATGACTTCATCCACAATATCTGCAATCAGCACTTCGTGTTGGAAAATAGTCCTCCCGATGTTTATTTTTACGATCTTTTTGCCTTTTATTATTGAACTATCTCCAGTTGCCGTTTGTAACTTCAACTAAATTATCTGGTTGTATACCTCCACAGATCAGTTCTTTACGGACAATCGTGCCATCAATGTCGCCTTTGACTTTTAAGCTGTCGTAGCCTTTTGCTACTTTTGAAACGCGGATGGTGTTCCGATTTCGGTGCTCCGATTTCGATTATTGATACCTCTATCAATAGGTATTGAGACCTGTAATTGTGATGCCAACAGGTAATTAGATCGCTCGAATATTTCTACACATTTTGTGGAAAATTTAATTTTATTGAAAATCAACTGAACAATAGCCCACAAATTCAGAGCTTTAAAAATCGAAAATCTGCAATTGTGCTCCGATTTCGATGATTGATACCTCTATCAATACGCGTTGAGACCTGTAATTGTGATGCTAACGGGTATTTAGATCGCTAGAATATTTCTACACATTTTGTGGAAAATTTAATTTTATTGAAAATCAACTGAACAATAGCCCACAAGTTCAGAGCTTTATAAATCGAAAATCTGCAATTGTGCTCCGATTTCGATTATTGATACCTCTATCAATACGTGTTGAGACCTGTAATTGTGATGCCAACGGGTATTTAGATCGCTCGAATATTTCTACACATTTTGTGTAAAATTTAATTTTATTGAAAATCAACTGAACTATAGCCCACAAATTCAGAGCTTTCAAAATCGAAAATCTGATCTGAAAATCGATCTCGATACCTCTATCAATAGGTGTTGAGACCTGTGATTGTGACGCCAACGGGTATTTAGATAGCTCGAATATTTCTACACATTTTATAGAAAATTTAATTTTATTGAAAATCAACTGAACTATAGCCCACAAATTCAGAGCTTTCAAAATCGAAAATCTGCAATTGTGCTTCGATTTCGATGATTGATACCTCTATCAATAGGTGTTGAGACCTGTGATTGTGATGCCAACGGGTATTTAGATAGCTCGAATATTTCTACACATTTTGTGTAAAATTTAATTTTATTGAAAATCAACTGAACTATAGCCCACAAATTCAGAGCTTTCAAAATCGAAAATCTGATCTGAAAATCGATCTCGATACCTCTATCAATAGGTGTTGAGACCTGTGATTGTGATGCCAACGGGTATTTAGATAGCTCGAATATTTCTACACATTTTATAGAAAATTTAATTTTATTGAAAATCAACTGAACTATAGCCCACAAATTCAGAGCTTTCAAAATCGAAAATCTGCAATTGTGCTTCGATTTCGATGATTGATACCTCTATCAATAGGTGTTGAGACCTGTGATTGTGATGCCAACGGGTATTTAGATAGCTCGAATATTTCTACACATTTTGTGTAAAATTTAATTTTATTGAAAATCAACTGAACTATAGCCCACAAATTCAGAGCTTTCAAAATCGAAAATCTGATCTGAAAATCGATCTCGATACCTCTATCAATAGGTGTTGAGACCTGTGATTGTGATGCCAACGGGTATTTAGATAGCTCGAATATTTCTACACATTTTATAGAAAATTTAATTTTATTGAAAATCAACTGAACTATAGCCCACAAATTCAGAGCTTTCAAAATCGAAAATCTGCAATTGTGCTTCGATTTCGATGATTGATACCTCTATCAATAGGTGTTGAGACCTGTGATTGTGATGCCAACGGGTATTTAGATAGCTCGAATATTTCTACACATTTTGTGTAAAATTTAATTTTATTGAAAATCAACTGAACTATAGCCCACAAATTCAGAGCTTTCAAAATCGAAAATCTGCAATTGTGCTCCGATTTCGATGATTGATATCTCTATCAATAGGTGTTGAGACCTGTAATTGTGATGCCAACGGGTATTTAGATAGCTCGAATATTTCTACACATTTTGTGTAAAATTTAATTTTATTGAAAATCAACTGAACTATAGCCCACAAATTCAGAGCTTTCAAAATCGAAAATCTGCAATTGTGCTCAGATTTCGATGATTGATATCTCTATCAATAGGTGTTGAGACCTGTAATTGTGATGCCAACGGGTATTTAGATCGCTAGAATATTTCTACACATTTTGTGGAAAATTTAATTTTATTGAAAATCAACTGAACAATAGCCCACAAATTCAGAGCTTTCAAAATCGAAAATCTGCAATTGTGCTCCGATTTCGATGATTGATATCTCTATCAATAGGTGTTGAGACCTGTGATTGTGATGCCAACGGGTATTTAGATCGCTCGAATATTTCTACACATTTTATAGAAAATTTAATTTTATTGAAAATCAACTGAACTATAGCCCACAAATTCAGAGCTTTCAAAATCGAAAATCTGCAATTGTGCTCCGATTTCGATGATTGATATCTCTATCAATAGGTGTTGAGACCTGTGATTGTGATGCCAACGGGTATTTAGATCGCTCGAATATTTCTACACATTTTATAGAAAATTTAATTTTATTGAAAATCAACTGAACTATAGCCCACAAATTCAGAGCTTTCAAAATCGAAAATCTGCAATTGTGCTCCGATTTCGATGATTGATACCTCTATCAATAGGTGTTGAGACCTGTGATTGTGATGCCAACGGGTATTTAGATAGCTCGAATATTTCTACACATTTTGTGTAAAATTTAATTTTATTGAAAATCAACTGAACTATAGCCCACAAATTCAGAGCTTTCAAAATCGAAAATCTGATCTGAAAATCGATCTCGATACCTCTATCAATAGGTGTTGAGACCTGTGATTGTGATGCCAACGGGTATTTAGATAGCTCGAATATTTCTACACATTTTGTGTAAAATTTAATTTTATTGAAAATCAACTGAACTATAGCCCACAAATTCAGAGCTTTCAAAATCGAAAATCTGCAATTGTGCTTCGATTTCGATGATTGATACCTCTATCAATAGGTGTTGAGACCTGTAATTGTGATGCCAACGGGTATTTAGATAGCTCGAATATTTCTACACATTTTGTGTAAAATTTAATTTTATTGAAAATCAACTGAACTATAGCCCACAAATTCAGAGCTTTCAAAATCGAAAATCTGCAATTGTGCTCCGATTTCGATGATTGATACCTCTATCAATAGGTGTTGAGACCTGTGATTGTGATGCCAACGGGTATTTAGATAGCTCGAATATTTCTACACATTTTGTGTAAAATTTAATTTTATTGAAAATCAACTGAACTATAGCCCACAAATTCAGAGCTTTAAAAATCAAAAATCTGCAATTGTGCTCCGATTTCGATGATTGACACCTCTATCAATAGGTGTTGAGACCTGTAATTGTGATGCCAACGGGTATTTAGATCGCTAGAATATTTCTACACATTTTGTGTAAAATTTAATTTTATTGAAAATCAACTGAACTATAGCCCACAAGTTCAGAGCTTTCAAAATCGAAAATCTGCAATTGTGCTCAGATTTCGATTATTGATACCTCTATCAATAGGTGTTGAGATCTGTAATTGTGATGCCAACGGATATTTAGATCGCTCGAATATTTCTACACATTTTGTGGAAAATTTAATTTTATTGAAAATCAACTGAACAATAGCCCACAAATTCAGAGCTTTAAAAATCGAAAATCTGCAATTGTGCTCCGATTTCGATTATTGATACCTCTATCAATACGTGTTGAGACCTGTAATTGTGATGCTAACGGGTATTTAGATCGCTAGAATATTTCTACACATTTTGTGTAAAATTTAATTTTATTGAAAATCAACTGAACTATAGCCCACAAGTTCAGAGCTTTCAAAATCGAAAATCTGCAATTGTGCTCAGATTTCGATTATTGATACCTCTATCAATAGGTGTTGAGATCTGTAATTGTGATGCCAACGGATATTTAGATCGCTCGAATATTTCTACACATTTTGTGGAAAATTTAATTTTATTGAAAATCAACTGAACAATAACCCACAAATTCAGAGCTTTAAAAATCGAAAATCTGCAATTGTGCTCCGATTTCGATGATAGATACCTCTATCAATAGGTGTTGAGACCTGTGATTGTGATGCCAACGGATATTTAGATCGCTCGAATATTTCTACACATTTTGTGGAAAATTTAATTTTATTGAAAATCAACTGAACTATAGCCCACAAATTCAGAGCTTTCAAAATCGAAAATCTGCAATTGTGCTCCGATTTCGATTATTGATACCTCTATCAATAGGTGTTGAGACCTGTGATTGTGATGCCAACGGGTATTTAGATAGCTCGAATATTTCTACACATTTTGTGGAAAATTTAATTTTATTGAAAATCATCTGAACTATAGCCCACAAATTCAGAGCTTTCAAAATCGAAAATCTGCAATTGTGCTCAGATTTCGATGATTGATATCTCTATCAATAGGTGTTGAGACCTGTAATTGTGATGCCAACGGGTATTTAGATAGCTCGAATATTTCTATACATTTTGTGTAAAATTTAATTTTATTGAAAATCAACTGAACTATAGCCCACAAATTCAGAGTTTTCAAAATCGAAAATCTGCAATTGTGCTCCGATTTCGATGATTGACACCTCTATCAATAGGTGTTGAGACCTGTGATTGTGATGCCAACGGGTATTTAGATCGCTCGAATATTTCTACACATTTTGTGTAAAATTTAATTTTGTTGAAAATCAACTGAACTATAGCCCACAAATTCAGAGCTTTCAAAATCGAAAATCTGCAATTGTGCTCCGATTTCGATGATAGATACCTCTATCAATAGGTGTTGAGACCTGTGATTGTGATGCCAACGGATATTTAGATCGCTCGAATATTTCTACACATTTTGTGGAAAATTTAATTTTATTGAAAATCATCTGAACTATAGCCCACAAATTCAGAGCTTTCAAAATCGAAAATCTGCAATTGTGCTCAGATTTCGATGATTGATATCTCTATCAATAGGTGTTGAGACCTGTAATTGTGATGCCAACGGGTATTTAGATAGCTCGAATATTTCTACACATTTTGTGGAAAATTTAATTTTATTGAAAATCAACTTAACTATAGCCCACAAATTCAGAGCTTTCAAAATCGAAAATCTGCAATTGTGCTCCGATTTCGATGATTGACACCTCTATCAATAGGTGTTGAGACCTGTGATTGTGATGCCAACGGGTATTTAGATCGCTCGAATATTTCTACACATTTTGTGGAAAATTTAATTTTATTGAAAATCAACTGAACTATAGCCCACAAATTCAGAGCTTTCAAAATCGAAAATCTGCAATTGTGCTCCGATTTCGATGATTGATACCTCTATCAATAGGTGTTGAGACCTGTGATTGTGATGCCAACGGGTATTTAGATAGCTCGAATATTTCTACACATTTTGTGTAAAATTTAATTTTATTGAAAATCAACTGAACTATAGCCCACAAATTCAGAGCTTTCAAAATCGAAAATCTGATCTGAAAATCGATCTCGATACCTCTATCAATAGGTGTTGAGACCTGTAATTGTGATGCCAACGGGTATTTAGATCGCTCGAATATTTCTACACATTTTGTGGAAAATTTAATTTTATTGAAAATCAACTGAACTATAGCCCACAAATTCAGAGCTTTCAAAATCAAAAATCTGCAATTGTGCTCCGATTTCGATGATTGACACCTCTATCAATAGGTGTTGAGACCTGTGATTGTGATGCCAACGGGTATTTAGATCGCTCGAATATTTCTACAGATTTTCTGTAAAATTTAATTTTATTGAAAATCAACTGAACTATAGCCCACAAATTCAGAGCTTTCAAAATCGAAAATCTGCAATTGTGCTCCGATTTCGATTATTGATACCTCTATCAATAGGTGTTGAGACCTGTAATTGTGATGCCAACGGGTATTTAGATCGCTCGAATATGTCTACACATTTTCTGTAAAATTTAATTTTATTGAAAATCAACTGAACTATAGCCCACAAGTTCAGAGCTTTCAAAATCGAAAATCTGCAATTGTGCTCAGATTTCGATTATTGATACCTCTATCAATAGGTGTTGAGATCTGTAATTGTGATGCCAACGGATATTTAGATCGCTCGAATATTTCTACACATTTTGTGGAAAATTTAATTTTATTGAAAATCAACTGAACTATAGCCCACAAATTCAGAGCTTTCAAAATCGAAAATCTGCAATTGTGCTCCGATTTCGATTATTGATACCTCTATCAATAGGTGTTGAGACCTGTAATTGTGATGCCAACGGGTATTTAGATCGCTCGAATATTTCTACACATTTTGTGTAAAATTTAATTTTATTGAAAATCAACTGAACTATAGCCCACAAATTCAGAGCTTTCAAAATCGAAAATCTGCAATTGTGCTCCGATTTCGATTATTGATACCTCTATCAATAGGTGTTGAGACCTGTAATTGTGATGCCAACGGGTATTTAGATCGCTCGAATATTTCTACACATTTTGTGTAAAATTTAATTTTATTGAAAATTAACTGATCAATAGCCCACAAATTCAGAGCTTTCAAAATCGAAAATCTGCAATTGTGCTCCGATTTCGATTATTGATACCTCTATCAATAGGTGTTGAGACCTGTAATTGTGATGCCAACGGGTATTTAGATCGCTCGAATATGTCTACACATTTTCTGTAAAATTTAATTTTATTGAAAATCAACTGAACTATAGCCCACAAGTTCAGAGCTTTCAAAATCGAAAATCTGCAATTGTGCTCAGATTTCGATTATTGATACCTCTATCAATAGGTGTTGAGATCTGTAATTGTGATGCCAACGGATATTTAGATCGCTCGAATATTTCTACACATTTTGTGGAAAATTTAATTTTATTGAAAATCAACTGAACAATAGCCCACAAATTCAGAGCTTTCAAAATCGAAAATCTGCAATTGTGCTCCGATTTCGATTATTGATACCTCTATCAATAGGTGTTGAGACCTGTAATTGTGATGCCAACGGGTATTTAGATCGCTCGAATATTTCTACACATTTTGTGTAAAATTTAATTTTATTGAAAATCAACTGAACTATAGCCCACAAATTCAGAGCTTTCAAAATCGAAAATCTGCAATTGTGCTCAGATTTCGATGATTGATATCTCTATCAATAGGTGTTGAGACCTGTAATTGTGATGCCAACGGGTATTTAGATAGCTCGAATATTTCTACACATTTTGTGTAAAATTTAATTTTATTGAAAATCAACTGAACTATAGCCCACAAATTCAGAGCTTTCAAAATCGAAAATCTGCAATTGTGCTCCGATTTCGATGATTGATACCTCTATCAATAGGTGTTGAGACCTGTGATTGTGATGCCAACGGGTATTTAGATCGCTCGAATACTTCTACACATTTTGTGGAAAATTTAATTTTATTGAAAATCAACTTAACTATAGCCCACAAATTCAGAGCTTTCAAAATCGAAAATCTGCAATTGTGCTCCGATTTCGATGATTGACACCTCTATCAATAGGTGTTGAGACCTGTGATTGTGATGCCAACGGGTATTTAGATCGCTCGAATATTTCTACACATTTTGTGGAAAATTTAATTTTATTGAAAATCAACTGAACTATAGCCCACAAATTCAGAGCTTTCAAAATCGAAAATCTGCAATTGTGCTCCGATTTCGATGATTGATACCTCTATCAATAGGTGTTGAGACCTGTGATTGTGATGCCAACGGGTATTTAGATAGCTCGAATATTTCTACACATTTTGTGTAAAATTTAATTTTATTGAAAATCAACTGAACTATAGCCCACAAATTCAGAGCTTTCAAAATCGAAAATCTGATCTGAAAATCGATCTCGATACCTCTATCAATAGGTGTTGAGACCTGTAATTGTGATGCCAACGGGTATTTAGATCGCTCGAGTATTTCTACACGTTTTGTGGAAAATTTAATTTTATTGAAAATCAACTGAACAATAGCCCACAAATTCAGAGCTTTCAAAATCGAAAATCTGCAATTGTGCTCCGATTTCGATTATTGATACCTCTATCAATAGGTGTTGAGACCTGTAATTGTGATGCCAACGGGTATTTAGATCGCTCGAATATTTCTACAGATTTTCTGTAAAATTTAATTTTATTGAAAATCAACTGAACAATAGCCCACAAGTTCAGAGCTTTCAAAATCGAAAATCTGCAATTGTGCTCAGATTTCGATTATTGATACCTCTATCAATAGGTGTTGAGATCTGTAATTGTGATGCCAACGGATATTTAGATAGCTCGAATATTTCTACACATTTTGTGGAAAATTTAATTTTATTGAAAATCAACTGAACAATAGCCCACAAATTCAGAGCTTTCAAAATCGAAAATCTGCAATTGTGCTCCGATTTCGATTATTGATACCTCTATCAATAGGTGTTGAGACCTGTAATTGTGATGCCAACGGGTATTTAGATCGCTCGAATATTTCTACAGATTTTCTGTAAAATTTAATTTTATTGAAAATCAACTGAACAATAGCCCACAAATTCAGAGCTTTCAAAATCGAAAATCTGCAATTGTGCTCCGATTTCGATTATTGATACCTCTATCAATAGGTGTTGAGACCTGTAATTGTGATGCCAACGGGTATTTAGATCGCTCGAATATTTCTACACATTTTATAGAAAATTTAATTTTATTGAAAATCAACTGAACTATAGCTCACAAATTCAGAGCTTTCAAAATCGAAAATCTGCAATTGTGCTCCGATTTCGAAGATTGATACCTCTATCAATAGGTGTTGAGACCTGTAATTGTGATGCCAACGGGTATTTAGATAGCTCGAATATTTCTACACATTTTGTGGAAAATTTAATTTTATTGAAAATCAACTGAACTATAGCCCACAAATTCAGAGCTTTCAAAATCGAAAATCTGCAATTGTGCTCCGATTTCGATTATTGATACCTCTATCAATAGGTGTTGAGACCTGTAATTGTGATGCCAACGGGTATTTAGATCGCTCGAATATTTCTACAGATTTTCTGTAAAATTTAATTTTATTGAAAATCAACTGAACAATAGCCCACAAGTTCAGAGCTTTCAAAATCGAAAATCTGCAATTGTGCTCAGATTTCGATTATTGATACCTCTATCAATAGGTGTTGAGATCTGTAATTGTGATGCCAACGGATATTTAGATCGCTCGAATATTTCTACACATTTTGTGGAAAATTTAATTTTATTGAAAATCAACTGAACTATAGCCCACAAATTCAGAGCTTTCAAAATCGAAAATCTGCAATTGTGCTCCGATTTCGATGATAGATACCTCTATCAATAGGTGTTGAGACCTGTGATTGTGATGCCAACGGGTATTTAGATCGCTCGAATATTTCTACACATTTTATAGAAAATTTAATTTTATTGAAAATCAACTGAAATATAGCTCACAAATTCAGAGCTTTCAAAATCGAAAATCTGCAATTGTGCTCCGATTTCGATGATTGATACCTCTATCAATAGGTGTTGAGACCTGTGATTGTGATGCCAACGTGTATTTAGATAGCTCGAATATTTCTACACATTTTGTGGAAAATTTAATTTTATTGAAAATCAACTGAACTATAGCCCACAAATTCAGAGCTTTCAAAATCGAAAATCTGCAATTGTGCTCAGATTTCGATGATTGATATCTCTATCAATAGGTGTTGAGACCTGTAATTGTGATGCCAACGGGTATTTAGATAGCTCGAATATTTCTACACATTTTGTGTAAAATTTAATTTTATTGAAAATCAACTGAACTATAGCCCACAAATTCAGAGCTTTCAAAATCGAAAATCTGCAATTGTGCTCCGATTTCGATGATTGATACCTCTATCAATAGGTGTTGAGACCTGTGATTGTGATGCCAACGGGTATTTAGATAGCTCGAATATTTCTACACATTTTGTGTAAAATTTAATTTTATTGAAAATCAACTGAACTATAGCCCACAAATTCAGAGCTTTCAAAATCGAAAATCTGCAATTGTGCTCCGATTTCGATGATTGACACCTCTATCAATAGGTGTTGAGACCTGTGATTGTGATGCCAACGTGTATTTAGATAGCTCGAATATTTCTACACATTTTGTGGAAAATTTAATTTTATTGAAAATCATCTGAACTATAGCCCACAAATTCAGAGCTTTCAAAATCGAAAATCTGCAATTGTGCTCCGATTTCGATGATTGATACCTCTATCAATAGGTGTTGAGACCTGTAATTGTGATGCGAACGGGTATTTAGATCGCTCGAATATTTCTACACATTTTGTGTAAAATTTAATTTTATTGAAAATCAACTGAACAATAGCCCACAAGTTCAGAGCTTTCAAAATCGAAAATCTGCAATTGTGCTCAGATTTCGATTATTGATACCTCTATCAATAGGTGTTGAGATCTGTAATTGTGATGCCAACGGATATTTAGATCGCTCGAATATTTCTACACATTTTGTGGAAAATTTAATTTTATTGAAAATCAACTGAACTATAGCCCACAAATTCAGAGCTTTCAAAATCGAAAATCTGCAATTGTGCTCCGATTTCGATGATAGATACCTCTATCAATAGGTGTTGAGACCTGTGATTGTGATGCCAACGGGTATTTAGATCGCTCGAATATTTCTACACATTTTATAGAAAATTTAATTTTATTGAAAATCAACTGAACTATAGCTCACAAATTCAGAGCTTTCAAAATCGAAAATCTGCAATTGTGCTCCGATTTCGATGATTGATACCTCTATCAATAGGTGTTGAGACCTGTAATTGTGATGCCAACGGGTATTTAGATCGCTCGAATATTTCTACACATTTTCTGTAAAATTTAATTTTATTGAAAATCAAATGAACAATAGCCCACAAGTTCAGAGCTTTCAAAATCGAAAATCTGCAATTGTGCTCAGATTTCGATTATTGATACCTCTATCAATAGGTGTTGAGATCTGTAATTGTGATGCCAACGGATATTTAGATCGCTCGAATATTTCTACACATTTTGTGGAAAATTTAATTTTATTGAAAATCAACTGAACTATAGCCCACAAATTCAGAGCTTTCAAAATCGAAAATCTGCAATTGTGCTCCGATTTCGATGATAGATACCTCTATCAATAGGTGTTGAGACCTGTGATTGTGATGCCAACGGGTATTTAGATCGCTCGAATATTTCTACACATTTTATAGAAAATTTAATTTTATTGAAAATCAACTGAAATATAGCTCACAAATTCAGAGCTTTCAAAATCGAAAATCTGCAATTGTGCTCCGATTTCGATGATTGATACCTCTATCAATAGGTGTTGAGACCTGTGATTGTGATGCCAACGTGTATTTAGATAGCTCGAATATTTCTACACATTTTATAGAAAATTTAATTTTATTGAAAATCAACTGAAATATAGCTCACAAATTCAGAGCTTTCAAAATCGAAAATCTGCAATTGTGCTCAGATTTCTATGATTGATATCTCTATCAATAGGTGTTGAGACCTGTAATTGTGATGCCAACGGGTATTTAGATAGCTCGAATATTTCTACACATTTTGTGTAAAATTTAATTTTATTGAAAATCAACTGAACTATAGCCCACAAATTCAGAGCTTTCAAAATCGAAAATCTGCAATTGTGCTCCGATTTCGATGATTGATACCTCTATCAATAGGTGTTGAGACCTGTGATTGTGATGCCAACGGGTATTTAGATAGCTCGAATATTTCTACACATTTTGTGGAAAATTTAATTTTATTGAAAATCATCTGAACTATAGCCCACAAATTCAGAGCTTTCAAAATCGAAAATCTGCAATTGTGCTCAGATTTCGATGATTGATATCTCTATCAATAGGTGTTGAGACCTGTAATTGTGATGCCAACGGGTATTTAGATAGCTCGAATATTTCTACACATTTTGTGGAAAATTTAATTTTATTGAAAATCAACTGAACTATAGCCCACAAATTCAGAGCTTTCAAAATCGAAAATCTGCAATTGTGCTCCGATTTCGATGATTGATATCTCTATCAATAGGTGTTGAGACCTGTAATTGTGATGCCAACGGGTATTTAGATAGCTCGAATATTTCTACACATTTTGTGTAAAATTTAATTTTATTGAAAATCAACTGAACAATAGCCCACAAGTTCAGAGCTTTCAAAATCGAAAATCTGCAATTGTGCTCAGATTTCGATTATTGATACCTCTATCAATAGGTGTTGAGATCTGTAATTGTGATGCCAACGGATATTTAGATCGCTCGAATATTTCTACACATTTTGTGGAAAATTTAATTTTATTGAAAATCAACTGAACTATAGCCCACAAATTCAGAGCTTTCAAAATCGAAAATCTGCAATTGTGCTCCGATTTCGATGATAGATACCTCTATCAATAGGTGTTGAGACCTGTGATTGTGATGCCAACGGGTATTTAGATAGCTCGAATATTTCTACACATTTTGTGTAAAATTTAATTTTATTGAAAATCAACTGAACAATAGCCCACAAGTTCAGAGCTTTCAAAATCGAAAATCTGCAATTGTGCTCAGATTTCGATTATTGATACCTCTATCAATAGGTGTTGAGATCTGTAATTGTGATGCCAACGGATATTTAGATCGCTCGAATATTTCTACACATTTTGTGGAAAATTTAATTTTATTGAAAATCAACTGAACTATAGCCCACAAATTCAGAGCTTTCAAAATCGAAAATCTGCAATTGTGCTTCGATTTCGATGATTGATACCTCTATCAATAGGTGTTGAGACCTGTGATTGTGATGCCAACGGGTATTTAGATAGCTCGAATATTTCTACACATTTTGTGTAAAATTTAATTTTATTGAAAATCAACTGAACAATAGCCCACAAGTTCAGAGCTTTCAAAATCGAAAATCTGCAATTGTGCTCAGATTTCGATTATTGATACCTCTATCAATAGGTGTTGAGATCTGTAATTGTGATGCCAACGGATATTTAGATCGCTCGAATATTTCTACACATTTTGTGGAAAATTTAATTTTATTGAAAATCAACTGAACTATAGCCCACAAATTCAGAGCTTTCAAAATCGAAAATCTGCAATTGTGCTCAGATTTCGATGATTGATATCTCTATCAATAGGTGTTGAGACCTGTAATTGTGATGCCAACGGGTATTTAGATAGCTCGAATATTTCTACACATTTTGTGTAAAATTTAATTTTATTGAAAATCAACTGAACAATAGCCCACAAGTTCAGAGCTTTCAAAATCGAAAATCTGCAATTGTGCTTCGATTTCGATTATTGATACCTCTATCAATAGGTGTTGAGATCTGTAATTGTGATGCCAACGGGTATTTAGATAGCTCGAATATTTCTACACATTTTGTGTAAAATTTAATTTTATTGAAAATCAACTGAACTATAGCCCACAAATTCAGAGCTTTCAAAATCGAAAATCTGCAATTGTGCTCCGATTTCGATGATTGATACCTCTATCAATAGGTGTTGAGACCTGTGATTGTGATGCCAACGGGTATTTAGATCGCTCGAATATTTCTACACATTTTGTGGAAAATTTAATTTTATTGAAAATCAACTGAACAATAGCCCACAAATTCAGAGCTTTCAAAATCGAAAATCTGCAATTGTGCTCCGATTTCGATTATTGATACCTCTATCAATAGGTGTTGAGACCTGTAATTGTGATGCCAACGGGTATTTAGATCGCTCGAATATTTCTACACATTTTATAGAAAATTTAATTTTATTGAAAATCAACTGAACTATAGCTCACAAATTCAGAGCTTTCAAAATCGAAAATCTGCAATTGTGCTCCGATTTCGAAGATTGATACCTCTATCAATAGGTGTTGAGACCTGTAATTGTGATGCCAACGGGTATTTAGATAGCTCGAATATTTCTACACATTTTGTGGAAAATTTAATTTTATTGAAAATCATCTGAACTATAGCCCACAAATTCAGAGCTTTCAAAATCGAAAATCTGCAATTGTGCTCAGATTTCGATGATTGATATCTCTATCAATAGGTGTTGAGACCTGTGATTGTGATGCCAACGGGTATTTAGATAGCTCGAATATTTCTACACATTTTGTGTAAAATTTAATTTTATTGAAAATCAACTGAACTATAGCCCACAAATTCAGAGCTTTCAAAATCGAAAATCTGCAATTGTGCTCCGATTTCGATGATTGATACCTCTATCAATAGGTGTTGAGACCTGTGATTGTGATGCCAACGGGTATTTAGATCGCTCGAATATTTCTACACATTTTGTGGAAAATTTAATTTTATTGAAAATCAACTGAACTATAGCCCACAAATTCAGAGCTTTCAAAATCGAAAATCTGCAATTGTGCTTCGATTTCGATGATTGATACCTCTATCAATAGGTGTTGAGACCTGTGATTGTGATGCCAACGGGTATTTAGATAGCTCGAATATTTCTACACATTTTGTGTAAAATTTAATTTTATTGAAAATCAACTGAACAATAGCCCACAAGTTCAGAGCTTTCAAAATCGAAAATCTGCAATTGTGCTCAGATTTCGATTATTGATACCTCTATCAATAGGTGTTGAGATCTGTAATTGTGATGCCAACGGGTATTTAGATAGCTCGAATATTTCTACACATTTTGTGGAAAATTTAATTTTATTGAAAATCAACTGAACAATAGCCCACAAGTTCAGAGCTTTCAAAATCGAAAATCTGCAATTGTGCTTCGATTTCGATTATTGATACCTCTATCAATAGGTGTTGAGATCTGTAATTGTGATGCCAACGGGTATTTAGATAGCTCGAATATTTCTACACATTTTATAGAAAATTTAATTTTATTGAAAATCAACTGAACTATAGCTCACAAATTCAGAGCTTTCAAAATCGAAAATCTGCAATTGTGCTCCGATTTCGAAGATTGATACCTCTATCAATAGGTGTTGAGACCTGTAATTGTGATGCCAACGGGTATTTAGATAGCTCGAATATTTCTACACATTTTGTGGAAAATTTAATTTTATTGAAAATCATCTGAACTATAGCCCACAAATTCAGAGCTTTCAAAATCGAAAATCTGCAATTGTGCTCAGATTTCGATGATTGATATCTCTATCAATAGGTGTTGAGACCTGTAATTGTGATGCCAACGGGTATTTAGATAGCTCGAATATTTCTACACATTTTGTGTAAAATTTAATTTTATTGAAAATCAACTTAACTATAGCCCACAAATTCAGAGCTTTCAAAATCGAAAATCTGCAATTGTGCTCCGATTTCGATGATTGATACCTCTATCAATAGGTGTTGAGACCTGTGATTGTGATGCCAACGGGTATTTAGATCGCTCGAATATTTCTACACATTTTGTGGAAAATTTAATTTTATTGAAAATCAACTGAACTATAGCCCACAAATTCAGAGCTTTCAAAATCGAAAATCTGCAATTGTGCTTCGATTTCGAAGATTGATACCTCTATCAATAGGTGTTGAGACCTGTAATTGTGATGCCAACGGGTATTTAGATAGCTCGAATATTTCTACACATTTTATAGAAAATTTAATTTTATTGAAAATCAACTGAACTATAGCTCACAAATTCAGAGCTTTCAAAATCGAAAATCTGCAATTGTGCTCCGATTTCGAAGATTGATACCTCTATCAATAGGTGTTGAGACCTGTAATTGTGATGCCAACGGGTATTTAGATAGCTCGAATATTTCTACACATTTTGTGGAAAATTTAATTTTATTGAAAATCATCTGAACTATAGCCCACAAATTCAGAGCTTTCAAAATCGAAAATCTGCAATTGTGCTCAGATTTCGATGATTGATATCTCTATCAATAGGTGTTGAGACCTGTGATTGTGATGCCAACGGGTATTTAGATAGCTCGAATATTTCTACACATTTTGTGTAAAATTTAATTTTATTGAAAATCAACTGAACTATAGCCCACAAATTCAGAGCTTTCAAAATCGAAAATCTGCAATTGTGCTCCGATTTCGATGATTGATACCTCTATCAATAGGTGTTGAGACCTGTGATTGTGATGCCAACGGGTATTTAGATCGCTCGAATATTTCTACACATTTTGTGGAAAATTTAATTTTATTGAAAATCAACTGAACTATAGCCCACAAATTCAGAGCTTTCAAAATCGAAAATCTGCAATTGTGCTTCGATTTCGATGATTGATACCTCTATCAATAGGTGTTGAGATCTGTAATTGTGATGCCAACGGGTATTTAGATAGCTCGAATATTTCTACACATTTTATAGAAAATTTAATTTTATTGAAAATCAACTGAACTATAGCTCACAAATTCAGAGCTTTCAAAATCGAAAATCTGCAATTGTGCTCCGATTTCGAAGATTGATACCTCTATCAATAGGTGTTGAGACCTGTAATTGTGATGCCAACGGGTATTTAGATAGCTCGAATATTTCTACACATTTTGTGGAAAATTTAATTTTATTGAAAATCATCTGAACTATAGCCCACAAATTCAGAGCTTTCAAAATCGAAAATCTGCAATTGTGCTCAGATTTCGATGATTGATATCTCTATCAATAGGTGTTGAGACCTGTAATTGTGATGCCAACGGGTATTTAGATAGCTCGAATATTTCTACACATTTTGTGTAAAATTTAATTTTATTGAAAATCAACTGAACTATAGCCCACAAATTCAGAGCTTTCAAAATCGAAAATCTGCAATTGTGCTCCGATTTCGATGATTGATACCTCTATCAATAGGTGTTGAGACCTGTGATTGTGATGCCAACGGGTATTTAGATCGCTCGAATATTTCTACACATTTTGTGGAAAATTTAATTTTATTGAAAATCAACTGAACAATAGCCCACAAATTCAGAGCTTTCAAAATCGAAAATCTGCAATTGTGCTTCGATTTCGATTATTGATACCTCTATCAATAGGTGTTGAGACCTGTAATTGTGATGCCAACGGGTATTTAGATCGCTCGAATATTTCTACACATTTTATAGAAAATTTAATTTTATTGAAAATCAACTGAACTATAGCTCACAAATTCAGAGCTTTCAAAATCGAAAATCTGCAATTGTGCTCCGATTTCGAAGATTGATACCTCTATCAATAGGTGTTGAGACCTGTAATTGTGATGCCAACGGGTATTTAGATAGCTCGAATATTTCTACACATTTTGTGGAAAATTTAATTTTATTGAAAATCATCTGAACTATAGCCCACAAATTCAGAGCTTTCAAAATCGAAAATCTGCAATTGTGCTCAGATTTCGATGATTGATATCTCTATCAATAGGTGTTGAGACCTGTAATTGTGATGCCAACGGGTATTTAGATAGCTCGAATATTTCTACACATTTTGTGTAAAATTTAATTTTATTGAAAATCAACTGAACTATAGCCCACAAATTCAGAGCTTTCAAAATCGAAAATCTGCAATTGTGCTCCGATTTCGATGATTGATACCTCTATCAATAGGTGTTGAGACCTGTGATTGTGATGCCAACGGGTATTTAGATCGCTCGAATATTTCTACACATTTTGTGGAAAATTTAATTTTATTGAAAATCAACTGAACTATAGCCCACAAATTCAGAGCTTTCAAAATCGAAAATCTGCAATTGTGCTCCGATTTCGATTATTGATACCTCTATCAATAGGTGTTGAGACCTGTAATTGTGATGCCAACGGGTATTTAGATCGCTCGAATATTTCTACACATTTTATAGAAAATTTAATTTTATTGAAAATCAACTGAACTATAGCTCACAAATTCAGAGCTTTCAAAATCGA